>OY776678.1:94500749-95100749 GCA_963675555.1 Leptura quadrifasciata | reverse complement strand
TCGCAAAAAACAGAACCCGCTCATATGTTACAGTTTTACAACTCTGCCATCATTCCATCGATTCTGATGAAATTTTACAGCACAGGTGTCTTATGTAAACCGTCACACAATGTGTAATGAAATTACAAAAAAAGTAATTTGGGGTTAACTTTCCATGCATACAACTGAGGGATCGACATTTTTATTCTGACACACTCCGTTGTGTGGGGTATCGTTGACCACGTCTTTAAAAATGCAATAAAAGTTTTTAAGTGACTTAAGTGATATAAGCTCCTAATGTCGTTAATAATATGTCTTCCTCTAACTTTCTAACCTTGTGATTACAATATCTGAAAAATCACAATAGTAGCACTTTATTTTAGACAACCATGACTCCTGGAGAAGTCGACCATCGACGCGGGAGGGCACCCGGAAGTACAATAATACTTCATTTAACACCCGCGAAAACCTAAAAAACAACGTAATATGTCTCTACGGGGAGACGACATTCCATCAGACCAGAAACTTTGAGAAATTGAGGTCAAAAAGAGGGAAACTTCTTTGCAACCTTACATTCCTACAACGCTGCAGAGATGAAAACATCGGTCCAAAATGTATGCAGCTGACGTTCCATAGAAATGACCATCATACTAAAAGGATTCTCAGAAGAACCAGCTTCGCATTACTTAGGGAATCCACTCATGATATGAGACGCACATTGGATAGGATTAATAAACAGCTACTAGATGTGCACCTATATTTGAGTAGTATCATCCATCCTACATTATGTACTATTATCGACCAACTTGCACAGTTTCGAGCCGAGAATGGCGTTATCTTATGTACGGAAAACCAGAAGAAGAAAATTTGATCTCCTCCAACTCCAACAGAAGCCAGTTAAGAAAGTCGAGCCGCTGAAACCCACAAGTGTGGTCCACAACTTGTCTAACTATCCTCTTGATGAGACCGCTCTAAATGTCCTAGCCAAAGGGTTTAATTTCGAAATCGCACCAGCTCGTGTTCCAGTAGAAGATATAATTTGCGGAGTAGAATCAGCAATTTACAATATGGATAACAACATAACTGAAACTATACGCCAATATGCATTACGTATACTGAGAGCAGCAAAGGCACCAAAGAGAAATCTACCGCAGGACGAATTAAGGGCATTGAAAACATTACGACAAAACCAGGATATCATAATCTTGCCAGCAGATAAAGGCAACACCACTGTAGTAATGAATAGCAAGGACTACCACAGTAAAATAGAAAAACTACTAGAAGATACCGCATACCAAGCGATTACGACAGATCCCACTACATACCTGGAAAAGATCACCAAATCCAAAATTAAAGCCAGTCCTATCGATGATCAAGCGATAAACAGATTATATCGAGAGAGAAATCTTCAAAATGTCCCAAATCATATGGCCTACCCAAGATCCATAAGGAAGGAGCCCCACTAAGACCTATTGTTAGCTCTGTAGGGTCACCGTTACAGGAGTTAGCGAGATATCTGGCTCGACAGATACAGCCACTTGCAGAAAAAGCAACGTCTTATGTGAAAAACGCACAACATTTTATCGAGTTACTCAACAACGAAATTATCCAACCTGAAGGTATTCTAGTGAGCTTCGATGTAGTGTCACCATTCACAAACGTACCAATAGAGGAGTCACTCGAATTGATCAAACGAATGTATCATCCAGACGAGCATATTCTTAGCCTAACTAAACACTGTTTAAACAACACATACTTTATATACAATGACCAGCGTTACAAGTAAACGGAGGGAGCACCGACGGGTTCACCGTTATCTCCAGTCATTGCTAATCTCTTCATGGAGGACCTAGAAGTTCGTGCAATACAAACGGCACCACTCAAACCAAAACTTTGGTTGAAATATGTGGACGAAGTCGCAGGGGCTATACAGATAAAAACCCAAGAGGAATCCGAGAAACCAGTGGCAAAAGCATATCTACCTTACGTGAAAGGGACGACAGATAAAATTGGCAAACTTCTACGTAAATATAACATAGAAACAATATTTGGAACAGACCGAAAAATCAGTGCAGTCCTCCGTAATCCAAAATCAAAAACTAAATAGATCATAAACATGACCTAGGACAAGTCAGAATACATTTTGGCAGACACACTAAGTAAAGTATTTAACAAGACCAATTTAAATATCTATATTAATTGCGAATGCAGAAATTCATTTACGGAATAAAATGCATTGGCAATCAATAAAGATTTAACAGAGGAAAAAAATTTGTTGTAATAATAGACGTATTAGTGTAAGAAAGGAAGAACATATGAATGCAGTACGAAGAGAGGAGAAAACATCGTTCCCAGTACAGCATGTAAAATCCACAGGACACAAAATAGACTTCGACAACACCAGAACAGTAGCTAATATCGAGCATTATAGGTCAAGGATTACCAGAGAGGCCATAGAGATTGTAAAAAGTCCACAAACTCTTAATAAACTAGATGGTACGCAGAGATTGCCCAGTTCTTGGAAGCCTGCTCTTGTGGGAAAATATGTAACCGAAAACACACGACGATCCACCGTGGACGAACCAGTCACGAGGAAGTACATTCAAGTATTGACAAATAGTGAAGAAACACAGCAACCTGCCCGAAATGGACCTATCACGAGGAGTCAGAGCCGAGCGCTGACCAATCAAGGAGACCCACGGCATTCTGCCCCACCGATTGGACACGAAGATGCCCGACCACCAGAGAGAAGTCACGTGGAGCATGACGTTTCAGCGAGGCCACTTGTCAGGTTGGTTCAGGCGCCCACTACGCCTACCAGATGTGGTGGGGGGACCGGTAACACGTAGCCAAACGCCCAGCCGCGCCCTAGAAGGCAGCATATATAAGGAGCCACACAACGCGGAGAACATCAGTTCAGTTCGAGCAACGAGTAGCAGCAGTAAGCAGCTTTCAGTGAGAACCTGAAGGTGACAGATGAGATTCTGCCGAAACGTCGTTTAGACAACCGTAACTCCTAGAGGAGCCGACCATCGATGCGGGAGAGCACCCGGAAGTACAGTAACACTTCATATATATATATATATATATATATATATAGATTCTTGGACTATTTGGTACATCTCGGTATCGTTAGGATAGCGACATGCAAAATAGTCAGCAGGCGCCATCTAGCGGTCCAGTGTCTGTTGCAATCGAAAAATAAATAGCCTGACTGAACTTCAAATGTGCTTCTAGAGGGCAGAAAATTAAAACATAATTTTTTTGTCGCAAGCTTCTCTATAAAATTCTTATTTCACTATAAAGAACGTAACCAGACTGTAACCAACAGCTACTGTCCAGGTTGTGTGCCCCGCCGAGCGCTGAATTACAAGTTACAAGACTGGCGCGTTAAGTGTAATAATCGTATATTACCAACAGAATGCTAATGCTTCGATTACTGTTGGTTGCAGTCTAGTAAAATAATAAAATAAGGATTTTAAAGAGGAGCTTGCAACACAATGAAATATGCTTCAATTAAATATTAAATTTATGAAATAACAATAATATCATTGATATATGACAGAAACTACAATAATTTTTTTACTTCACATTCAACATCTACAATTTTGCTTAGGAGTTCAAAAATTTGTCTTTCTAAGTTATATTTATTGCATTCTACTAGAAATGTTCAACTGCAATTTTTGTCTGACGCATTACGCGCTTCGATTTTTCACTTCCCTTGATGAGGTAATCATGAGTAAGTAGTGTGACCTTTTCGTAGACCAAGTCAAGCTGTAAATGGTAGAAAGTTACTATTTCCAGCTTGACTTGAATAAAAATGAAAAACCTCCCGTTTATTGTTCTTGAAGCCAATAAAAAATCGGTTAATAATTGTGAGCTACAGGCAGTTTTCAGTAGAAAATTTTACTTTTGCCCCAACTGTATCGTCACACATAGTTTGTACACAAATCAATTCAAAATTATTTTTATTTAGATACCAGCCACCGAACATGAAGTCCCTGTGCCAGAACCTTCCACCATAGCAAACTCTGTTGTTATATTTCTTCTTGGAATAAGTGTAATAATAGTCCTATTTGAGTTATGGTTTCGAAACTTGAGATACGTCAAATTGGGAAACAGAATACCCGGCCCAAAGACTATACCTTTTTTTGGAAACACACATATGGCTATAGGACGCTCTCCTGAAAGTAAGATTCAGCTATCCTGATTGTTAAAACTTTATTCACAATTTTGACTCACTAGGTATTCATCTCACTACTAACGCCATATCAAACTATAGTAAACATGGCAATGTTAGTAGATTGCTTACCACTAGAAAGTTCCCCTATCAATTTCAAATTATAAATGTACGTAAAAACTAAGACACACAGTGCACATTGCATAGTATCGTTGTTATAGTCTCTTCTGTTGTCGGTTGGAATGGCATGTTTGCTGCAATTACTCTGTTATTGAAAAAAATTGCAAAACAACTAATATAACAATTAGGTTATCTCTATCCACGAAGTAATATACACCATATAATATTCCTTCGTGTCTCTATCTAATGGCCCATTCTACCAAACAAGATATTTTTCATTACTTACCTTATTTACAAAGTTTGTTATTGATATAAAGGAAAATAATCACAATTATAAATATTACCTATTATAGTCCGCGAACCAGTCAGGATGTCACTACCATTAGGTGAGACTAAACCACACCTACATGTTTAGATTGTCTAATATGTGAATCACATTCTGGACATTTCAGATTTCCAGCTAAATACATTTTTTTAGCCGCCATTTTGAACATTTTTCACCTTTCCAATCGAATTATGTCTGTATCTTAGAAACCGTTGATCATAGACGAAAATTGAAAATAAAATAATTTTTTGGATATTGTGTTTCTAGTTTTTATAATAATATCATTTTTAAAATTACGATTCCCCATTGTTTAGTTTCATATCAGCTTTGCCGGAATTTACAGAGAAAATAGTTTGATGTGTAAGAAAAGTGGAAAGAAGGAAGCTAGAGAAAAAACTGATGGGAAGCTGTATTATATGCGGGAAAGAATCGAATTTGAATGAACTAACCAGCAGCCCTCAAGACAACCGTTCCTTGGAAACGCTTTGTTAGGCTGCAACAGTGAGACAATTCATTCTTATTTTCACATTACCTCAATGTAGTACGATTGTACCAGAGTGTATATATTACCATCCACTCTTTCCCGCATATAATACAGCTTCCATAAATTTTTCTCTAGCTTCCTTCTTTTCACACTTCAAACTATTTTCTCAGCAAATTCCGGAAGACTTAAATGAAACCAAATAATGAGGAATAGTAATTTTTAAAATGATATTATTACAAGAACCAGAAACACAACATGCACAAAATCATTGTGTTTACAATTCCTGTCTTAAACTGCCTTAAACTGGTATACAATTATAGATGAAATTTCATTCTAAACAATTTTACTAAGAGGTATCTTTCATCTAGGATCAACGGTGTCTGAGATACAGGCATTATTGGGTCAAAAAGGTGAACAATTTTCAAAATAACGGCTGAAAAACGTATTTAGCTGGGAATCTGAAATATGCAGAAGGTGATTCCTTTTAACCATATATAGGACAATCTAAAAACCTAAGTGCCGTTTACTCCCACATAATGGTAGTCAACACGAATTTTGTTAGACATGGCTCATAGACACTACTACTAATACTTCGAATACCAGTACTTACGAATTTAAAAACTTGTAGCAACTTTCTGATTATTTGATTATATGTCTTACTTTGGCATCAGTAAAAAAAAAAACTGAAAAGTTAAATAAATGTTTCATATACCCACTAACCTAGTGGGTCATAAATTTGTAATGAACTTCAATTAAATAAACTAACTTTTGCGTATTCTCGTCATGGTTAGATCTATTCCAGTTTGTTATTAAATTATCTGAAGAAAGGAAAATTGATGTAGCAAGAGGCTGGTTAGGACTAGATCTCTACGTGGGATTATGTGACGCAGAAGATGTTGAGGTAACATATCTTTCTAATGAAAAATTATATCTGTCGTAATTTTCACACTTCAGGGTGGCGGAGGATTCCGAAGTATTTAACTTTATTTACAGGAGTAACATAATTTATGTCAGAAAAGAGATCCTGGCATACGTTTTATTCAATATAAGAAATAATATATATATATATATATATATATATATATATATATATATATATATATATATATAGAGCTCATCTTCATTAAAATTTCAAAGAAAATATTTATTAATCTCACCACAAAATTATGGGAAGTTAGTAAAATTCGTCCAAAATCTAGAATTAAAATAACATCAAATCTATATATTTTGAGGTCCTGGGGATCCAAAAAAATGGTTTTTGAAAAATGTCTGTGAGTGTGTATGTGTGTTAGCACGATAGCGCTGAAACTACTGAACGGATTTAGATGAAACTTTGCATGAGGGTTTCTTTAGTACTCCAGAAGATCTGAAAAGGTTTTGATTGAGATGGGATTACGTTTAGTGACGTTTTCACACAACAATTGAAAGGCAGTTAAAATTCAGATTTCAGCGATGTATCATACTTGCACCCTCTCGATTTGGTTTCCGTGAAAAAAATTAAAAACAAAGCAAATATGAAGTATAAGATCGCTTTTCGCGTTTAGTGCTCCAGACGGGTTTAGGTTGAGATCGGATTTCGTGTAGTGCTGTATTGGGCACACGATTTAGTGCTCTTTTCGGCTTCAAAGATCCACCGGGTGGGGAGGGACCAGCCCATTCCAGTAGCTTTTTTTCTTCTTTTTACAACGAAGTTGGCTACACCCAGGCTAGTGACCTCATTTGTATATTTTTTGAATAACTAGAATTATTTTGCACCCATAGACGTTTTCGTCTATGGGGCTGCTAATTTCCCAAATGTCAGAAATAATAATAAACAGCAAAGTTTTGACAATGCCAGTATCAGTATTTGTAGCATTTAATAAAAAGTTTCTTGAATGAAAATTGTATTTGGTGACAGTTATGTAACTTCCTGAAATGTTTAAAATGACGATCTAGTATGACATTATGCCTAATATATTTTTTATTAAATGCAATTTCTAAGGTTTATGTGATAGTGCCGGACAGTATTTAAAAGGTGGAAATATCGACTTCGAAATTTTGGAGAACGATTGAGGACTTTATAATAAAGAAATAGTGTCTCAGATGTAATTATTCAATCTCAATTCTTGTAATAAAGGCAACTTACTATTGAGTAAGTAAAGTAATTCAAGCAAGTTGAAACTTTCATTCATTAAGCCCATTCCCATCCCGTATGTGGTTTGAATAGGTGTTATTGTTAAACGTTTACATGCTTTGCTGAGAATGAATATATACTACACGAATGTCTGAATTTATAAACATTTTTTCGTGACTGAAAATAGACAATTTGTTTGAACATTTAATAACTATTTCGTTCTCTTTTTGTGTTGATATGCTATCTCTCATACCACGATTTCTCGAGAAAATAGAATAGTAACGTCGGTCTGTTTAACTTCAAAATTGATATTAGAATTTGATGTGTATTATTGTGTATTTTTATTAAAGGGATTTTTGTTTTGGAATTAATTTATTTCCCTTTTATCTATTGTCACGAGCCGGGGGTGCTTGGCTTGCGAGAGGTTAATTTATAAATAAAATAATGATGTATAACAAAAAGATACCAACATTTTATTGAAGGTAAAAATATAACAAACAAGGAAAATAGTTCAAACAATAAAAAATAAAATAAAATTTAAAATAAAAAGATCTTACCAGTCCATAATGGGGGAGATGTGTCAGGTAGGTGCTCGTTGACTGACTACCAATAAGTAAGTAAGTGTGTGTATCAATCCTGGACTATTTATATGATTCCTAAATACTTATTCAGCAATATTCCTATAAAGGTAGACTTAAAGTTTATGTCTCAACGCGGTTACAAGCTGATATTGAAATATGAAACTTTACATCCTTTATGCTTGTTAAATAGCGAATTTATATTGTAGAAATAAAATATG
Organism: Leptura quadrifasciata; assembly: GCA_963675555.1. Taxonomy (NCBI): domain Eukaryota; kingdom Metazoa; phylum Arthropoda; class Insecta; order Coleoptera; family Cerambycidae; genus Leptura; species Leptura quadrifasciata. The sequence continues at coordinate 95,092,749 of OY776678.1, read as the reverse complement.
AATGATAAAATTTAACTTGGAAAGAATGTAAAATTTATTTAACGATTTAGTTTTGCAACTTATTTAATTTATTATTGAATATTTGAAAATTATATTTTGTAGAGAATATGCTAAAGAGTATTTTGGTTAATTTTATAGTGCAGAATAATTATCACTACTTGACACATTTCCCCCTTCCGAATAGCTGGCCACCAGCTTAAACTGCCGGTAATTAGTTAAAATGCTATAAAAATACAATTACAACACGTTTATAAAAACAATTAAAAATAAGAAAATATAAAGCATATAATAATTATATGTGGTGGAACACACCGCATGTCGTACAAATAATATACAATATCTGAAAAATAAAATGGCAAATAATATAAAGGAAAATCAACAATAATAAAACAAAAATTTAGTCTTTTAATAGAGTCAATTAATAAAAAGTTTTTGGCACACATTTTTATAGCACTGGCTTAGTTCGGTCCTGTCTCTTTCCGCACTCTACTTCACGTTAGTTATTTTTAGTTCAAGATATTGGCAACGCTGCATACACTAATTGTCATTTTACGTGGGTCGCGCTTCCAGTCGGTTATCCTTTGGTTTGATAACGCGCGGAGTTTTATTGTTTGTAAGTTTGTGTAGTTTTATTTTACTTTTTAACACTATGTGGCGAACGGTGTAACCCATTTTCAGCATCAGTTGAAGTTATTAGCTGGGAATCTCCAGGTGGAAATTAGTAGGTAAGTGAGTCAGCTTTCTTGACCTGTTGCATTTTCTTATCTCGTAGAAGGTGAATGACCCATATTAACTGCTAGGCCAATCGATGTTTATGTACCCCTTGTTGCTTATTTTTCTAGTTACTGTTTACGAAAACCAGTGTAAACATTTGTGAACTAGTGTAAATTCGGAGGCTTCCATTAGGGTTGTCTCAATTCCATTTCAGTTGTTTAATTGTACTTCTGTTATACAGGGACTTGGAAAACATGGCGACAGAAATTTGCGGAGTGCGCAAATTTGGAAAAAATGCCAAGATGCTATCCCCTTATGTTAGTTGCTTAACAGAAGACGAAACTCGTACCGGAATTTTTCTGAGAGACAAAAAACATCTTATCCTGGGACTGCGATATGGGTATTGGTGTACTCAACCTTTTCCAGTTCCTCGATCTAGCCACATTGTGTGTAAGGGTTAGCTGCCAATTCTGGGGTTCGTGTGGAGTGGGTCATTTGCCATCGTCAGTGCTCCGTGTGCATTCAACATGAAACAAAGAATAGAACCCAAGTAAGTCCTTATATTTAAAAATAATTATTTTATAACATTCTTCGATAATTAAAGTTTAATTTATCTAATCTATTTATTTATTTTCTAAGTCATATCCTTGTCACAATTTAATTTTTTCATTTCTTATTAATATTTAAATATTACTGGTCTATACTTAAATTACACAATAAGGAATTGTTAATCTATTACAATTTATCCTTAATTATAAAATATAATGATGTAGGTATTTATTTCAAGACCTCTTAACTACTATTTTTCCCTTTTTTAATTTTTTCTTTCTCAAAGTTAAAGAATAGTATAAGTATAAAATAGTATCATTATTGTTGAGATTTTTTAAGTGACTAAGTAAAATGGATATTTGCATAACTATGATATTTAGTGATTTTTAAGTTCATCGTATGTATATACGTTTTATTATCCAATGTTAATGATCATTAGTAGCTTTTATACTAGAAAAATTATAAGATTGATATTCTTATTTCATACCTTTCATTTGACTACTTTTAGCCCCCAATATACTACGCCTTTTTAATCTGTCAGCTTAAAATAAGATTTATTTTAAGAAAATTGTGTGCATTTATAATCTATTTCTCGATACAAAAAAACATCTTTCTATCTCATTTATTTACTTATCATTATACCCTCTGTACTGTATGTATTGTTCTATTACATTTATTTTCTTGCATTATTTATACATAAATTTAATATAACTTCCTTCTAACATGAACTACATTTTCAAGCTGTTAGATAATTGAAGAGATATTTATTTAATGCCCATTTATAACGTTAACTTAAATACCCCAACGATATATCAGTCTTGAAATTACGGCCGTACTGTAGTTCCTACTTATACTGTACCTATTTCCTATTTCGACATTCTTCAACAAATATATTTTTTCCTTAGAAAAACTTTGTCATTAAATATTCTTGTATACACATTGTTCACATATTTAATTTTTTTAAGTAACATTATACATATATTTTCAGTATACTTCTACAATATTATTATACACACATTGTCGACATACTTCTTTTCCTACAATAACATTATACACACATTGTCAATAAATTCCTTTTTCAATAATGACGTTTTTTAAGTACCCTTATACATATTTTTATCTTGGTACTTCCTCTATACTTACTCAGTTTGCATCATTATGCACCTATTAACAGCGATAATTGCACACTTTTACTTTTTATATTTACTTATACTTGTGGCGTAGTGGGGCTTTGTGTTAAAAAAGAAAATTTCATACTTCCTCGGTATTGGTATTACACAATTGATGCTAGTACCTGGCGAAAGGTTTGATAAAGCTGTATCTACTTCTAGTATGTATTTATTATTACTTTCTGGGACGTTTCGTCTCTAGTGGCGTATTTCCACATGAAAAATTTTTTCGTTACTGGTTATCATTTTGACTAAAAAACCCTAGCGATGGATTCTATTCACAGTTTACTAGTATATATAGCCAGAGGTAGATAGTCTCTGGTGGCAAGGTAAATATTTCAAAATCAAAGTAAAACTTCATTCTATTATTATTATTTATATTTAATATTATCATCAAATATGGTTTTGCCTGCCTTTAATTGGAACGTGTCCTATGATACGCCACACAAACGTACTCAAGTTCAAAACATTATTGGTGTCCAAATTTCTAAAAAGTATGAGTAAAAGTTTAACAAAAGCCTAGTTTTTAATTCTTCATTCTGAAACTTTTGTGCTGGCTTTTGCCTAGTATTGTAAATCATAGCACAATCCCCTCAAACTTAAAATAATCTTAGATACAATATCTACCCTAACATCCTTTTAGTTTCCATAAAGAATGTCACATTCATACAGCAAGTGTAGAAAATCAAATTCGATCAGGCAGGTGTACAAATAATAGTTCTACGTGAAATTTACTAAGTATGGTTTCACTACCAAAAAATTTAAGTTCATGTAGGTTTTTAATTAAATTTTCTCAAATACCTCTATGGAAATTTCACATTATACTCATTTGTTTAAAATATATATATTTTTTGTTTGTTTCAGGTTCACGACTAGTGGAAAATACTTGGAGTTGCCACTTGAATTAATCATTTAGCATGTTGTATACCTGTGAATGTAATTACTTATAACATTTATAGATATATTTTTCATAATCATACCTCTGACATAATAATTGTAATACATATATTTTATGCTTTCAATTAAAAAATTGTTAAATTTTATATTTTAAAACTTCTAGAAATTAAGTAGACTGTCTTGTGACAACTTCCGCACGTGATCACCATATTGAGAATGAACATTCTGTTTGAACCTTGGACACCTTAAAACTAATACTTATCATATGTGGTTCCCTCACCATACATATGCATTATTTCCTTCAACATTAAGAATTCATTATTCATTTATATTCATAATTATTTCATATCATTTTCGGTATCATTTCACCGCTTCTATATACTTCATATCATCATATATTTATTTCGCACCTAATACTAAATTTTTCCTTGGTTCAGACAAAATATCTCTGCTCAAAATAGCATCAAATGTCAAAGGCTGGCACAGTGACCTGATCCCACTCATAACTTTTATTCTCGAATATTAAATTACAACGTGTTTCATTACATGTTTTAGTCTCATTGTTACTGATATGATTTAATTCCCTTATAAATGTGTTATTATAAGTTACTTTAAAATTACATTCATGTTTACTTATTTCTCGTGTATATTCTTCAAAGTTTTTAAGTTTATGTTTCCCTAGTCTGTCCCTATTTTTGTCATATAACCCTGTCTCACATTTTCTACTCAATCTCTCTTTCATCTTAATTTCATTCGCTCTATCATTCTGTATGTAATACTTTTTCCTAGTTCTATAGTTCCTATTCATTCGATTTTTACTTCTTATTAAGTTTGGACAGTATGTAGCCACCATAATCTCTATTTTCTGTCTGTCGGTATTTCCCTTTTTACAACGTATTTTAATTTTATTTAAGTTTTCTTGTCCCCTTTTATTACTTATATACTTCCCTTTCTTTTCTAATTTATATATTTTTATTTTCACTGTCATCTTATCATTTAATATTTTAAATATTGTAAATCTTACCTCATTTTTCTTCGAGAAATACCTTGCTCCTTCTGCAAATTTACCCTGACTCATCTCCTCCATTAAGACTTGTGTTATATGAATGTATTTACGTATATATTATGGTTTATTCATATAAAAATATTTATTATTTTAAAAATACCACAGTAAACGCAAATAATGTCTTTTAAATACCCTAAATCAGTTTAAAAAAAAAAGGATTATCTTATTCATCATCCTCACCAAATAAACGTTTTAACTTTTCTGCCAACTCTTTGCTAACAGGTTTCTGTTGGTTTTTATTTCTTTCAGGAAAGACAAAATGTTTTTTACTATTATTTTGTTCTGAACCAGGGGTAAGAGGTAACCCTGATTCTCTTACTTGGACATTAGTGTAATTTGGTAAATTTAAGTATTCTCCTCTCCTGGCGCTCTCTCCTCCCAAGCTTTTTTTGTGGCATTAGAAAAAGTTTAAAGGAATATTTAAAAAAACTCTAATAAAATAACCTTCCAACAGTAAATATTGATTCGACTGGTTTTAAAATTACTTTAAAAAATTAATAGAAAAAAATGAAAATTAAATCAAGATTAAAAAATATATATAAAATAGGTATTGGGGTTAAATCGAGGTAAAGGGGTAGAAAAAAAATACTACTCTGTACCAACCAGTCTGACACTCGGCTGAAATACGAATAATATTTCTTATTTTTTGTTTTACTGTTTTATTTCCAGCCAGTTTTACACGGGCACTAGAAATATCACAATACGGGGGGAGAAAAATACTACCCTGTACCAACCAGTCTGACACTCGGCTGAAATACGGATAATATTTCTTATTTTTTTGTTTTACTGTTTTATTTCCAGCCAGTTTTACACGGGCACTAGAAATACCACAATTGGAGGATAAAATTAGTACTACGTACTAGCCAGTTGACACGGGCTAAAATACGACTACCAATTAAAAAAAATATTTTCAATCATATTTCCAGCCAGTTGCCACGGGCTAATGGAAATACAATAAAAAAACATTGGGTTTATTAGGAAGAATAAAAACCCTAAGAATGAAGCTAGGCGCCTCCACCATGTGTCACGAGCCGGGGGTGCTTGGCTTGCGAGAGGTTAATTTATAAATAAAATAATGATGTATAACAAAAAGATACCAACATTTTATTGAAGGTAAAAATATAACAAACAAGGAAAATAGTTCAAACAATAAAAAATAAAATAAAATTTAAAATAAAAAGATCTTACCAGTCCATAATGGGGGAGATGTGTCAGGTAGGTGCTCGTTGACTGACTACCAATAAGTAAGTAAGTGTGTGTATCAATCCTGGACTATTTATATGATTCCTAAATACTTATTCAGCAATATTCCTATAAAGGTAGACTTAAAGTTTATGTCTCAACGCGGTTACAAGCTGATATTGAAATATGAAACTTTACATCCTTTATGCTTGTTAAATAGCGAATTTATATTGTAGAAATAAAATATGAATGATAAAATTTAACTTGGAAAGAATGTAAAATTTATTTAACGATTTAGTTTTGCAACTTATTTAATTTATTATTGAATATTTGAAAATTATATTTTGTAGAGAATATGCTAAAGAGTATTTTGGTTAATTTTATAGTGCAGAATAATTATCACTACTTGACACAATTATGAAATGATAATGAATATATCGTAGATGATGTCATGCGATATTTCTTAAATGAGAACGATACAACTTCTAGCATAATCTTAATTAGAAAAGAAAATAGAGAGCCATATCATATATTTGAAATTAAACAACCTGAAACGTGGCTGGATGCATATAGAGATTTGAAATGAAATATCGAGAACTGCATACTTTTTTGTTTGTATAAAGTAGTTAAATGAAAATTAACACACCATTAAGTAAAATATTTTCTGTTTTTAAATACACGTTAATCATTATGTCTACAACACCTCTATAGTTTAATAGTAAAGGCATTTATTCTTCCATTTTGCGTTTGCGCTGACAACTAAAAATTAACAATATAGGTTATGTTTCACCAGTGAAATTTTTTTCTGAACATCACTGAATACGCGAAGAACATAGTCAGTTGAAAGCTGAAGTAGTAAGTATGACCCAAAATGTCAACATACTATTAGTCGCAAAAAATGAAGTATTCATTCATATTACGCATACCACACCACACGACTTCAGTCGATAAAAAATGGTTTATAATTCTGTCAAAACTCATTTACCTTGACGTTATAATCAAAATAAATTATTTTACTCCAGGCGTTTTAGCTGTAAAAGTGACCTTTGTGCTAACTCGTGCTCTACGAATTTTTTTTTTATTGTGTTTATTTGGGCGTCTTGAATAACACTTGGTAGTTACGTCACGATACACCCGGAGGAATTCGTGAAAATCGCTTCGGAAGGTCGCGGAAATCGCAGACTCGCGATTAACTCAGTTTTTATATCCCAAACGGGACCAACACCTATTATAAAAGTTGTACATCTGTAAATTCTCTACCTTAAAGGTTCTATACATTTTTTTTCGTACGCCTAAACGTCTTGGAAATACGACGCGAACTAAGTGAACAACGCATTTAGTTCCGCTAAACCTCTTTTGCACAACATATTTCGCAATTATCTTGCTTTCTATGTCTGAGAATGAATATTAAATATTGCTGTTATAGAGCTCGATGATCTTTATTCTCCACTAGAATATTTTATACCCTTTATTTACATTTATTTACAGTGAATAAGACAAAAAAATGCATTCATTTCCGCACCACCTTAGAGGTAGAATGCTCGGCACGCTTTTTTTTTACATGGTTTCCCCAGGAGCCCTAATCCATGCCGAATCTTAAATTAGTCAATATTTGCGGCTTCTTCGGTATCTGAAACGTTATTGTCCAATGACAAATCGTTGTCATTACTTTCATTCTTATAAGATTCTACGTCGTCCATTTCCTCATTCATAGCAATTATAGGTGCGGTATTCAAGCAGGAATGACCGTGAAAATGTCCACAAGCTGTTGAACAATTGAGTCCTACTTTCCTACGGTTACATTTTCCTGCACAACCCTTCGTACAGTTGCAAAAAATTTAATTTAACAATATGTCTGGTCCTGGTGGTAACTGAATTGGTTCTGACTCATTGCTCAGAGTCTTTTCCCAACCTGTTTGAGCGTCTCAGAAATTCTGTGCTGTCCAATATAACAAAAATATTTGAAAAATATATAAAAAAAGAAACTAAATGCATTTTTCACTTATTTTCCGTCATATCTCCAAAACGTTTAGGCGTATGGGACCTTTAAGGTAGAGAATCTATAGATGTACAATTTTCATAATAGATGTTATTCCCGTTCTCCAGGTGTATCGTGGCGTAACCACCAAGTGTTATTCAGGACGTCCAAATAAATACAATAAAAAAAAATCGTAGAGCACGAATTTGGCAGCAAAAGTCTAAAACGCCTGGATTATTTATATAATATATGTTATCCTCGAAAATTTCAGGTGATACTTGGAAATAATATACATTTAGAAAAAGCTCGCGAATATGCTTTATTTGAGCCTTGGTTGGGTGAAGGTTTGCTGATTAGTAAAGGTAACAGGTAGCATACATCAGCAAATACTTGAAAGTAATATTTTTAATTCTTTTAAGGTGAAAAATGGAAGTCTCATAGAAAAATGATCGCACCCACTTTTCATACCTCCATATTGAAAACGTTTGTTCCAGTCTTTAACAGAAATGCAACCAATTTATTAAGTCAGTTGAAACATGAAGTAGGAAAAACGTTTGATGTGCATGATTACATGAGTGGAGTTACAGTTGATACTCTACTAGGTAAGTAAGAATGGATTTTTTTAAGTTTTAATGAATAACTCTATTGTACATTTAATTAAGGTCCGTGCCCTACAGATTTAATATCTTTAAGGACTCACTGGAGCCGATCCTGCTACTTTGACGAAAAATTTAAAAAACACATTTTGTAACAATTTCTATTGTAAACAATATTTGTATTAGAACAATTTTTGATTCCATGACACACTATTTTTGGCCCTCCTCGGTCCTCTGGTGAAAAATTTCAGTCCAATTTTCCATTCTATACAATTTTGTTCCGAAACATTTTTAGTTTCGACGAAAAAATATTTTTTGGCTCTATCTAGAACCAACCCTTCACCAATATTCAATAGCGGTCTTTCTTGGACTTCCCAGGTCTTATATCCAATATTGCATAGATTTTCATGGTCAGCCGTCTTCGAGAAAAACGTATCACATTCTAACTGATACACACACAGACGCTATGCCGACTCGAATATAAATTATATATTATAATAAATTTAATAATTCCATACCTGTAGTATTTTAAGATATATCTTAAAATGAAGAACTTTAAGGCCCATCAAACCAATAATGATGATAATTATTATTTATTATAGTCCATCCACAATTTTCCGCCTTCAAATTGGTTGGACATCTCATATAGGCATTACACCATATACTATATATGTATATTGTTCGTTTAATCTGTTGGAATAGTTGTTCTTTAGTTGAAGACATGCTGGAAGTATCAAGTCCTTTCAACTTACTTTTGGTTATTGGTTTACTCTGTTTTTTATTGCTGAATGTCTTCTCAAAAAGTTCGAATGAGTAAATCTTAAAACTTTGAATTTTAAATTTTAAATTTTAAAAGCGCAAAATTAAAAAACTTAAAATTGTGAGAAAAATCATGAAACTTTCTTTTCCATTAAAATAAATTTTATACCCCAAATACAATGATTTATGAATAATTTACATGAACTGAATATATATGTTTTCATTGAGTTAGGAAAAATGATATTCCTGGACAATTTATTCATTACATATGTTTTGTAGCCATTATATAAAAAAAAATAGTAATTTTATCAATTGAGTTTTATAAAGCTGACAATTTCCACACGTCGCACTGGAAAATCGGAAAACATTCCGCACATTTTTATTAAACGATCCTGAAAAAATCAGCTGGTTATTGATACATTTTTCAAAGTTGTAATTTTTACATATTTCTGTTGGTAGACACCCTTTAGGTTCCAAAAATTTTGTCGGACAATTTTGATTTCGCGCGTTTTATGAATTTTTCTTGCAATTATACTTTATAAAAGTACAGTATCTATAAATTTTTTATACAATACCAAATTGACGGCTTTCGGAAAAATGGCAGAGGAAAATTTTCATAGAGGGAAAAGATGGTAGACTAGACGCAATTAAGCCGCACAAGAAGTTATAAGCGGTTATGTATGAGGTGCATTTTATATCGGCGGGCACCCAGACTATTATTTTTTTACTTCTTTCGAGCTATTAGTTTTAGTTAGATTGTTTACCATCTATATTATATATCTATATTATAACTACATTATATGGGCGAGCGTAGGTGCGTCTTTACTATGTACATACTTCGGTATGCGATGTAAAGCAACGTCAGGCGCAGTTAGTAGTTGGGTGGGTGACCATTCCAACGGAAACCGCGTCCTCGCCTCACACATCTTCCAGCGGCTTGTATATCAGTGTATGTGCGGAAGCTATACAACCTTAAGCGAGGGTTGTATAGGAGATATACCATCCTTCGGAGGGGATGTAAAGCCATCGGTCCCTTGTCTATTAAATGTTAGGCAAGTAAAAGATACCTACTCTTCTTAAGGGAAGAGGTTCGGCAACAGGCGTTTACAGGCGTCGGTGTTAGGCCTCAGTAGCGGAAATACACAGACGTTAAATAAATGTATAAAAAAAAACTACATTATATTGTTTCATTAATGGTGCCTCTGTTAAAGGTGATTTAATATGTACATTACTTATATTTTAGAAACTGCAATGGGTGTAAAAAAGACAGCAGAAGATAATACTGGCTTTGACTATGCCAAGGCTGTTATGAAGTAGGTATTATTCATGTTAATTTAATTTATTATCACAAATTTTAATAATATAAGATAGATATCTACGCTAAGATACAACATAATTTGAATTACAATTTTTTAGCATGTGCAATATTCTACATCAGAGACACTATAAAATCTGGCTGAGACCTAATCTATTATTCAACTTAACTAATTTGAAATCAAAACAGGACCACCTGTTAAATATTATACATACGCTGACAAGAAAAGTGAGTATATTTATGAATATATTTTTTTCAGTATTGATAATTACAAATATGCTCAAAGTCTGGCTAGAGGGTGAACAATATAATTATCCTGGTCAATAGCCGAGTGGGTTAAGGCGCGAGGTGGCAATCGCGATTAATCACACGGACATCGCACCACCGGGTTCGAATCCTGGCTCCGGCACTGGCACTGTCGGAGGAAATGCTTGTATGGCCGCGTTTTTTCAATGTGTAACCCCCTTCCGCACAAGACCTGGCTTCTGGAATTGGGGGTTGTCTAATTTCTTTGGTGTTTATTATTACTATTATTATTCTAATAATGCGTTAATATTAAATAAAAACCCGAAAATATTAATAGTGATATCAAACCACCAAGTTCTTCTATACCAAATGAAGACGTAACCAATCCCCCTTTTCAAATTGTAAGTTTTATTAAAAGTTTCAACATCAAAGCAATATTACGCAAATTAGGAAACCCAAATAAAAGTATTCATAACTGCAACAACCAGAAGTTATCAAGAAATAAGTTTGATTATTATAATAGAATAATTACATATCATTAGATACATATAAAAAATGTTTAACTACCAACATTGACAGTGTCAAAACTGTACAACTGCACGATGTCACATATTATTTACTGTACTGTTTATATTGCAATTTTACAACATGAATATATTATAACAGTGAAGTTATAATTTTAGGTAATAAAGAGGAAAAAGGAAGATTATTTTGCAAGGAAGTCATCAGGAGAAACAAGTCTGTATCAACATGCTCTGAGTTCCGGAAGTCTTCACGAGAATGACGAAAGTACTAAGGAAACGCCAATTGTAAATAATTATGTTACAGATGACTTAGATGAAAATGACATAGGTAAGAATATTAGGAACAATTTTTGAAATCAAACGTTACTTTTTAATATTTTCAGGAGAGAAAAAGAGGCTAGCATTTTTAGATTTTATGATAGAAGCAAGTTATATTAAAGATAGTAATTTTACTGATGACGACATAAAGGAAGAAGTCGATACGATAATGTTTGAGGTAAATATCTAACGCGGTTTAGGACTGGTTTTAATGATTGAAATAAAAAACATGTCAATTTAGTTATTGAGAGCTAAGCTCGATTCCACTGCTAATTGATGTAATTTGTTACTCGTAAGAAACAAGAATCACTATTTATTTAATTTATAAATAACTTCATATATTGCCAGACAAAGGTCAAGTCTTTTGTGTTAGGCTTGAGATCAAGGGGTCTCATGTACGAATCTTGTTTTGGGTAAGGATAAATAATAGTTTTTAATGTATTACTGCGGTGATAGCAATGGACTAGACTACAGTTGAGTAAGGCAACACTACTAATCTGTTGATTTCGATCTTTAGCTGGTATTGAACACTTAAGGATAAGTATCCTAACGGTAGCTCAGTGGCTAGCAAACTGAGTATGCCTAGCGAAGTGGATTCGAAACCCACAAGGTGAAATAATTTTTCATTAAAAAAATTGCCCCAAGAGTGGATAAATTATAAGGCATCGTCTCTCTTTACCTAGCACAAGATTCTTGAGACTTTTGAGGAGGTTATTTCGGTAACTTGAGAGGCAGTTAAAAAAACATCTTTAAAAAATTTGCTGTTATAATCAGTTGCATCTTGGTGCATCTCAGAAATATTAAGGAAGATCGATTTTCGTAAATAAGCAGCGAAGACGTTATTAGAGCTTGTCTCAAAATTGAATCAGTAATTAGTTCCCCTCTTTTTCCAATACATTTAAGAATCGCCATTATAGGTTTGATAAAGTTTATAAAATCTACAAGTGTAACGATTTTAGGGTCATGATACTACAGCAGCTGCCTCCAGTTTTGTACTTTGCTTACTTGGTACACATCATGACATACAGGACAAAGTTTTTGAGGAACTAAAGGAAATATTCCATGATGACATCAATAGACCCATCACTTTTAACGATACTATGGAAATGAAATATTTGGAACGAGTTATTTTGGAATCATTAAGGTTGTATCCACCAGTACCTATGATTGGTAGACGTCTAAATGAAGATGTCAAAATAGGTAAGCGAGATTCTACTTCAGCATATTCTGACACTTGTTATAACCGTTGCTTTATAAATAAAAGAAATTGGTGAATATAATTAAAAACCGTATATCAATATTCAGGGCAGCACCATAGCCTCATAACAGCCTTTCAAGTATTGTAAAAGCTACGGAATACATTGCTATATTGGTTTTATCTTCGTACGTACATTTTCGATTGAAAGACTCGATGAATAGTTGACAAAAAAACGGGTGAATCCTACGAGGAAAACTTGGAACTCAAAGGATACATAAAAATGACCCTCCTAAAATCATAGAATATAAATTCAGTTTTAATAAAACTTACCACAAGAGAGCTTATGGGTGTGCTATGTGTTTTGATATAAGCCTAAGCTTACAAAGCGTTGTATAATTGCAAACAAAAAATAACAATTTGATGCCTTCGCTTTTCTCCACGCGTTCATGCAAAGTACAAAAACACAACAATGGTAACACGCAGGCCTAAAATATTAAATGTGACTTATGGGCTGGCATCCTTTTTAAACCATTAAAGAGGAGGTAGAAGAAAAATGTGAAATTCACAGGCGAAAAAGAAATAAACACAATATAACCTTATTTCTCGTTCAAGTTTTTATTTGTGCCAAATTTTTCATTACAATAACACATTTCTCCAATAAGAAATTTATAATACTGATAATGAAATAACAAAGTCCATGATTAGTTGAAGACTATAGTTACAATAATAAGTTACCCGTTTTAAATCTCTTATTTAATTTGTTTTCAGTGACTAATGATTACATTTTACCAAAAGATACAACAGTAGTGATTGCTACTTTCCTAATTCATAGAAATCCCAAATATTACAAGAATCCGTCAAAATTCGATCCAGACAACTTTTTACCAGAGAGATGTCAGGAGAGACCTTATTACGCCTCTATTCCTTTTAGCGCTGGTCCTAGAAGTTGCGTTGGTAAGTAAACTTATAGGTCATAGCCGATTAAGGTAGGGAATTATGCCCATGAGCAAATTGTGCTGATGAATCGAAATCACTATTTCAGTGTAAGGTTTAATTAGGAAAAGATAAATGAGTGAGTAAAGAAAGCAGAATATACGGTAATCAAGTATTGACACAATGACTTGTCCAAATCTGTTCGACCTTGTCGGGCTCGTGTACGTATAGTATACCGCAGGCATATATGAAAAAATAAAAAATCTGACAAAATAAAAGGGTGTTGTCTTTATAATTTGCGGACAACATACGCCGTATAATAAATACATGTTAATTGAGGGCAAGTGGAACATATATTTTTTTGAAATATTTTTATCTGGAAGCTTATTGTTTGTTTAATTCCTGTGGTTCAAAGTGGACCTAATTATTGTATTAAATATATGCTAGGATATCTCTTCCTGCTAAAGCTAATATACCAGACAATATAATTTCTAAATTTAATTGTCAAGGTCGAAAGTTCGAAATCAATGAAGAAAACACATTAGAAACACACAAGTAATAAAACAAATTCAAATCAACTGAACAATGTATTGTGATAACAAAAAATATATCATACAACAAGAAGATAAAATTTCCCTACCTAAAGCTAAATAAAATAATAATGATTCTAAAATTAAAATAACTTGGATATAATTAAGTTGAAAATAAAATTTGTTTATAATAATAAAGTTGATTTTCAGTAATTTACCAATTTAAAATATTTTTAATTATTTCCAAGTTATCAATTTACCAGTTGAATTTATACTAAAATAGTGAACATAAAAGTTTATATATAGTTTGTTACAACTTTTTAGTCCGCGTAGCGAAGTATTAATTCCAGCGGCACAGTATCACTCAGTGTCTGCGTCCAGTTACTATCCCTTATGCTTTTTCAGCTTCTAAATGACGTACCATTTTCCACTAGGAATCATTTTCTTGACCTTAAAATGAATTAATATTACTCTTCTTTCACCTAGCATGTCAAAATCCTAAAAATAGATTCATCAAACTCTATTTTATTTTAATTTTCTTTTCTCCAAAATTTTCTCTCCGCTTCAAATTTTCAATTTTCTCGTTACTTTTCCATCCCCTGGAAACCCTCCACTTTCAATTTTCTCATATAAAATCGCAAATACCAACTTGAATATTTCGTGAGATAAACTTAACAAAACAAATCGGGTTCTTGTCTTTTCATTAAATCATCACGTGATAATGATCCTTTTTTGACTTTTATCAATTTCCTGCACAAATTAATTAAAAACCTTATATCTACTTGAACATATTAAATGCGTAAACAGTTCGAGATGTTTTAAAGGTTTTAATAATACCAATAATTCAGTGCATCTATTTAAAATACTGTTTCTATTCATCATATCATTAAATTTTGTTATAAATAGGTACAAATCTACTTAAAGTAATTCTGCGTATTATAAATATCTCCGTCTTTAATGGCTGAATTACAAAAATTGCATGTATTTATTGGAAATATCTGTCTTCTGTAAAATAAAATGATATTTAATCAAACAGAACAAATAAAAGAAAACAGAAAACATGCATGCAACTCTCTACTCAGAATAGAATGCATTTTATTGACAATGCACAACTCAAATTGACTAAAATGTATCTATCCTTTACCTTAAGAATATCACGTCAATATATTATGTCCAATTGGATTCCCACAAGTCTTTTTATATTTATTACTTATATAATCTACCATGAAATTGTAGTAAAATCAATCATTAGAGTACGTAAGTTAGGCCTACATAGAAGACAACAAAAAAAAAACAACGCCACATATTCTAACTCGTGGTGGTGTGGAAGTGCAGCCAGTGATGGAATAGATTTTTTCTACGCCTATTATGTAATATGAGCATTATGATGTTGATTTTAAGTAAGGAATAACCTATATTCCACTGGCTGATATGTAATATTTATTATATGCCTCTAGAATGTAACAAGCATAGGTGGCGCCATCGAATATTAGTGCAATTTGTAATATTGTTTGCGTTTCTGTTGAGAGTTGACGTTTATATTGACAGTTAACCTTTCACGTTTCACCGTTGGAGTGATAAAACAAATAGACATAAACACAAATAAACCTAATTTATAGGCGTAGAAAAAGTATAGTCTGTAATTCGTTTGGAATGGCATATTCTGCGCTCGGGTGACAATCTTCCGCTCGCGCAGAATATGCTTCATTCCAAACTTATTACAGAATATACTATTTCGGCGCTTGCGCCGAACCCGTTCATTATATGAAACAGTGGAGACGGCATAAATTGTAGGAAATTTTGTCTAGTTTAATTTATTATACAGGGTGGACCATTAATAATAGGCCATAGTTCAGGGGTAGATTCTTTGGGCCAAAATATAAAGATATAACCAAATATCCTTTAATAAAATGTTGCTGTGGAAAAAGATACAGGGTGTCAAAATTCAAATCATTTTTTCGTTTTTTTGCAATAACTCAACAACCTTCTTGACTGATCTTTGCCTAATTTGCTAGAGGAACTTTTTTAATCAAAGAAACAATAACTTATGGATTGCATCATGTTAGATCATAGACCTGTATTTGATGATAAATTTTTTTCATATTTTTTTTTTTTGGCGAAGCGTTGTGGTACTTCTGACAAGAAAATCTGATGAAGGCGTCATTTCCACGTATAAAAGGCACACTTGGCAGAACTTGATAACTCGAGCCGTTTTCGAGGAAAGTGCCGTTAAACATTTCATTAATTTTTTGACAGACAATTTCAAATTTATTGAAACAAACTGTATTTATTGAAAAAACTACAAATCGTAAGAGAAAACAAAATCGTAATAACAGCGTAAACTCTTTCTCACTTTCTTATGAACTAATGAATTATTTTCAAGGTATTGAGATAAATATATAAATCAAAAGATTGTCTAAAATAAGGATCTAATCTTATTAGAAGACCAAAAAATAACGTAAAAGTTGACTTAATAACATTATAAACTTTCCCCCCATGCAAAAATCCCATTGCTGCAACTTAGAGTAAATGTTCGATATGGTCTCTACCTACTTCTATGTCTTTTCTAATTCTATTCATACAAGATTTTCTTACATTGAAAAATACATTTTCCTGTCCACTAATAAAATTCGCTGCGTTTTGTATTTTGTCCCACAGTTCTTCTCCTGAGTTGATAGTATTTACATAAACTAAGGACTTCATATGTCCCCACACATAATAATCCAAAAGATTATAATCAGGACTTCTTGGTGGTCAAGCAAACTCACTTCCTCGACCGATCCATCTGCGTGGGAAAGTCTCATAAAGATAAATCCCGACTTCAATGGAGAAATGAGGGAGAGCTTCATCTTGCATGAACCACATTCTGCTCCGTACGTATAGCATGAAAGCATGTAATATATCAGCAAAAGTGTTTTAACGAAAAAACAGATAAGACTATTCATTTAAATTTGAATGAAGGACAAATGGTCCCAATAATTGATCGCCGATGATACCACACCAAACGTTAATCTTAAATTCTTGCTAAAAAGTGCCTTTCTTTAACGGCATGAGGATTTTCTACTTCCCAGTAATGGGAATTTCTCCAGTTAAAAACGCCTCTTCTTCGTCGAAAAATAAAGTGTTCTTAACAAGATATCGATTCCTGTTGTGTTTATTTAGAACAAATTAACAAAATTGTAGCCTTTGTGGAAGATTCCTTCGAAGTAAGTTTTGTACAGGAGTGAGATGATATGGGTAGAAGCGTTCTTTACGTAAGACTCTTAGGACAGATTGTTTACTTACCCCTGTTGTCGCTGCTAAACGACTTCAGCTGACTTGAGACTTGTCATCCACACGAACTAAAATTTCCAGTTCTTAATATGGAGTAATTCGTTTCGGTCATCCTACATCGTTTTTATGGTGAAATGAACCCGTTCCTTCCAAACGACGAAACAGATCTTTGAAAATCTTATGGTCTGGCTGTATTCTATTTGGATATTGCAATGAGTATCTCCTCGCTGCAGCACGTCCGCTAAAATTATTTTGTGCGTAAACACATATCATATCCCTCATTTCCCTATTTGAAATATTATTATGTCTAAGCATTGTAAATAAAAAAGTTAAAGAAATTAGTTCGAGGAACACAAGAACAAAATAAAATGACTAAATGACGTAAATGACAGAACTAAAACGTAACCAAAGCACACTTTTCAATAAATACACTTTGTTTCATTAAATTTGAATTTGTCTTTCAAAAAATTATTGAAATGTTTAACGGCACTTTCCTCAAAAACGGTTGGAGTTATCAAGTTCTACCAAGTGTACCTTTTATACGTGGAAATGACGCCCTCATCAGATTTTCTGGTCAGAAGTACCACAACGTTTCGTAAAAAAAATATGAAAAAAATTCATCATCAGATACAGGACCTGCGGCGCCCTCTATGATGTAACGTGATGTAATATATAAATTATTGTTTCTTAGAATAAAAAAAGTTTCTCTAGAAAATTTGGCGAAAATCAGTCAAGTGGCTGTTGAGTTATTGCAAAAAAAATGAAATAATAATTTGAACTTCGGCACCCTGTATCTTTTCCCACAACAACATTTTACTAAAGCATATTTGATTATATCCTCATATTTTGACCCAAAGAATCTACCCCTGCCCTAGGACCCATTACTAATGCTCCATCCTGTATAAATATTTTTTCTATTAAGCGAGCTGAAAAAGAGATATTGGCAAGAAGCTAATTTTTAGCGCCATTTTCCTGTATGGCTGCTATTTCGGAACAATGTGCTATAAGAACACAAATATTCAAAAACCCTATAAAATATTGCAATAATGATCCATCCATCTGATATGAATTGATCTACAGAATTGTTAATTTTCATTGCATCTTACATCGTTTTTGGGGTACTAACATTGAAAGCATAAAAGAATCAAATTTTCAGTTGTTTTTTAATACATTGGTCTAATGATTCATGATTTTTTTAAACCTGTAATAACTTAGTTGCGATTCGTCATCTAATTTTATGTTGGTTTATGTTGGTTCTACTGTGCTGCCCACCCTCTTCGGAGTTCATAACCTCAGCCGAAACTCACTTCACTTTTAGCGGAATCGAGTTGCATCACCGGGGCCGTGGGTATAAACTATAGTAGGAACTATATATTTTAAGAAGTAACTCAAGCCGCCTTTAGTTAGTGTCTCCTAGATGGAGCCGCTAATTCGTTTCATCTTGTTATTGCTTTAGTTAAATTTTTAGTAGACAATAGACTGGAAAACACGTAAAAATAATTCAATTGTTTTACAGAAACATAAACTTTCGGAGCAATAATGAGTTTTCTAATTTGTTATTAAAATATACAGGGTGCTTCACGAGAAAACGGACATGCTTTAATGGGAGACAGACGACACCGAGGGTAATCAGAATCAGCCATAGAAAAAGCGGGTTGGACACCCGTTGATGAAATATAGGTTTTTTAATCTATTTTTGCCAAAATTTCTTTTGGTCATTACTTTGTAATGGAATGGAATAATTACTTCATATTTGGCTCATGTAATACGCTAATGATCCTGAATAAATACATATATCACAAAGAAAATGTCCAGGCCCGGACTTGACAAAAAGTTGTTTTTGTTGTTTTTCAAAGAAACAACACCCTGTTTATGTTTTTTTTTCAAATTCAGATATGTAATTCGAATAGTACATAAAAATAATGGGCAAAATGGCTTCATTAATTTTTTTTGACACACTTTCACCGTTCTCGAAAAACATTCCACTAAATACCACAATATGAGACCTATCAAAATATTGATGAAAATATTGATTTATTTTTTTTCTTTCAACAGCAAATAATATATATAGGTTGTGTTGACGGGAATAGGCCAACAAATTATGGAAAACCAATTTCTGATGATTGTCGACATTTCGATTTATTATTAAATCTTTCTCAGGACTCTGTAAATACAATAAATAGTAAATATAACTTGTGGCCAATACTTTAAAAATCTATCTAAAAACATGTTTTCTAAATCGACTAAAATTTGATTAAAATATAGTAAATAGTTCCATTTAGTAATGACACTTTAAACTGAGTAGGAATAAAATAATTAATAAATAATCACAATAATTGTAAAACAACAACTTATATATAATTTTATGATAAACAATATAACACACTACAAACGAAAAAACATAATAAAATAAGCTACTCACAATCAGGAAGGTTTTCTGTGTTATGATTGAATAAATAAATAAATTTACAAAGAAACATTTAGGTACAACAAATCAAATAAACGGATAACAGTAGAATATCTAATGGTCAAGTTTAGAATGACAAGCGTATTTGGTTGATATCAGTAAGATGTCTCTTGCAGGCAGAGAATATTATAAAAAACAAATAAAAACAGTTTTGAGTTACGAAAAAATTTTTCCATTGTAAACCTCGCTTTTTAAGTGACCCAATAAAAAATAATCAACAAGGTTCAAATCCGAGGAGCTTGCCAGCTATAAATGAGGACCAATCCATCTGTCTGGATATGTGTCATTTAAATGATTTCTAATTTGGTTGGAGAAATATGGTGAGACTCCATCATGTTGAAAGAACATACCTCGAGTATTAAAATTTTCTGAAAAATTCGGTAACATAATAATATGTTGTAAAAAATTAAGTGAGACCTTACCATTAGGTGTACCTTAAAAATAATGTGGCCTTAATAAGTGACCGCCTACAAGTCCTATCCAAACATTGACTGAAAATCTATGTTGTGAACGACATTCTCTTTTTGTGTGCTGATTCTCTTGGGCCCATATATGAGCATTCCTTGAATTATTCATTCCGTCACGTGTAAATTGCGCCTCGTCTGTGAATAAGATTCTGTAAATTACCCGTCGATTTTCAGACAGCCAACGACAAAAAGTCTGTCGATTGACGTCGTCGCCTGGTTCAATACGTTGTACTAATTGAATGTGGTATGGGTAAAAATTATCTTTTCACAATGTCATCCATATTCTACTGTGATAAACACCAATCAGAGTACTAATTTTTCGTGTACTAAAACTTGGATTTCAGGGAACCATATGTAAAATACTGTTTTCTAAGTTTACCTCTTGTCCTATGTTGCGGTACACCGTGGTTGCGTTCCACAACTGCATTAATGGAAAACTTTCCATGTTTTCTGGAATACTGATATATGAACTCGAAAGTTTTATGGTCAGGTTGTCGTCTATTAGAAAACCGTCTTCGATATTCCCTCCCTACTGCTCCATTTCCGTTACAATATCAGTAGATGAAAATTATGTCTGTATATCCTTCGTTCGAAAATTGGTACGGCATTTTGAAAATATTTAAATGAGTAATTAATTGTCTTAGCTTATAATAAAACTAAACACAAATTATCACCACATAAAATATTAAACTACTAATCATTTGTTTTTCTAATAGTTGTCATTTTGAGGTAAGGCTGCTATGATCAATAGTATGAAAACTAACTCATTTAAAGTTGAAAGACATAGTTTAATCATTGGATTTCTAAACGATAGCCTTTTAAGACTATTTTCTTCGTAAAGAGAATTATTGAAAATTTTCTCAATATTTCGAGCCGTGTGAGGATATTTTGAAAATAAAATTTAATTAATTATAAATACTTTTTAACATAATAATTGAATTGTTGTTTTTCATACATATTGTCTCGCTCATAGTTTATTATTCTATTATTATGTGCATTATTTATATGTTATTTTGTTGCCACCGTTATTGTTATTGTTGATAGATGTTATGTTGTTGTTTTTCTAATTTTCAATACATGAGCATAATAAAATAGGTGATTTGTTCGATGATCTATAACATTTATGTTTTTATTTATTTCTCCCGTTCCCTAATATCACACAAATGATTGATGTTAAAAATTGTTAATTACAACACTTAGATATCCGATTTAATAAACGATCTTAATATTTTAAATTGCTCCTAATACTCAACTATTTCAGTTTAGGCCACTCATATTAGCATAAATAGAAAAAAATTTATAAAGTTTTGCCACTTGGGGATTAAACTTGTCAAGGGATGTACTTTCAAAATAAAAAGAGTTTCCAAGCAACAAGTAGGAGCTTCATCCCTAAAACCCACCGCTAAAGTGCAATTCGGTAGTTTTTTGCGTTTTTCTGGAAAACCGTTTATCCTACAAAAAAATTACACTTACAAAAAATGTTCCCAGTAAAATTCTCCATTATTACCTAAATTGTTTAGAACAGATCAACTATTGAAGTTAGGGGTTGCATTAATAGAGATTCACGAACATGGTATAATCGTTCATGTATTTTAGGTATAATTTTGGAACTCTGTGATTTAATGTAAGGTTGTGTTATAGTGGAGAAGGGGTTTATAAAAGAGGTTTTGCGATTTATACAAGAACACTCGTTTCCACATCACCATTGAGGTTGAGTCATCGGCGCGTTTCTCTTAAAGTGGTTTCTTCTTGAGATCTAATTCACTAAGTCAAAATAAATTAATAATACGTCTTGGGTAGTATCTACATCATCTGTGGTGTCTGTATTAGTACAGCTTTGGCCACGGCAATTTCTGTACACAGTTGTGCAATGTAAGCCTGCTTATTAGTACAACTGCATCTCTTTCCACAATTTTAAAATAGAAACGGGGCGTGTGGCTCAGTGGTATAGACAGGTGACAGGGCATCATAATTTTTTTTTCCAGCCCCAAAGGTAACTACAACGGGAATGCTGCTGTACTGCTGCCGACGTGAGAGGTACTTTTAAAAGAACCACGGCACTGCCCGCTTGGCCAACAAATTTATTAAACTAAGCATATTTTAGCTTCATATAGCTCCAATATAAAACTTTCCCCAGCTTGCTCAATTTCTGTTGGAGCTGACTTTGCATTATTAAAAATCTCAATTACACCATTAAGGTCTTTTTTGCGATTAAATAGATGTAAAAACTGTTATTTGCCCTTTCCAAAGAATCCTGACGTGGTATCGCAACCACTAATAACATGAATGAATAAGATATAAGTGATGCATTATAACCATCTTTGTTAATGCAACCCCTAACTTCAATAGCTGATTTCTTGAAAACCTCTGTTCCTCCAAACCTCCAAACAACTTAGGTAAAAACTTTTCATGCAGAACTTTACTGGGAATATCTTTTGTAAGTATAATTTTTTTTTTGTAGGACAAACGGTTTTTGAGAAAATCGTAAAAAACTACAGAATTGCGCGTTAGGGGTGTGTTTTAGGGATGACGATCTTAGTTGTTTGTTGCTTGGGTACTCTTTTTATTTTGAAAGTACATTCTTTGACAAGTTTAATTCCCAAGTGGCAAAACTTTATAATTTTTTTTCTATTGGGCTATTTTTAAGCGAATATGAACGGCCTATTTTGCTTGTGCCTTATAAGCTAGTAACTTTTTAATTGAATGTTATTGATTATATCAGGGATATACTACGATGGGTATTTACGTTTATAGTTGAAAAAATTTGGCACATGTTTATTAAATATATTTATTAATTTACTATAGAACATTTCACATGCTAGGTTAACGTCGGTACATGAATTTAGGAAGGCCCAATCACTTGTAAGAAGTTCTGCATATAATTAGGATAATTAACTCTACGAAAATTTGAGAATTACCATTATTATTACTGGAGCAATTAATGAGCTGGTTGTCGGTAATTAAAACATTGATACATAATCAAGGGTGATGTGAGTCTTCATTAATAAGCGAGGCCAAGTCTCGATGTATGTCACAGCTTATGTTACCAATGACTAGATCCAATAACTTACCACTACAATTAAATACATTATTACACTGTTTTAGATTACTTAAATTAACTAAATTCTGCATTTTTTTACATTTGATATCATGCTTTGATAGATTATTAAAGTTTGGCACGTTGAAGTCCCCTAAAATAATAACATTATGCTAAATTTATAAATGAAGAGTAATTTTCACTTATAATATCACAAGAACTTAAATTATTTCCGGAAATTTTCACACCACTTAACACCATAATTTGGAAAAAAATTATTAATCTAACCTGACATTTTAAATTAATTTCACTCCTTGTCAAGTTGGCCAGGGTATTGTTGTTTTTGAGATATGTTGATTTGTCATTTTTGTTTA
This sequence comes from Leptura quadrifasciata, assembly GCA_963675555.1. Lineage (NCBI taxonomy): Eukaryota > Metazoa > Arthropoda > Insecta > Coleoptera > Cerambycidae > Leptura > Leptura quadrifasciata. The sequence continues at coordinate 95,069,157 of OY776678.1, read as the reverse complement.
ACCGGTTCTGTCACAAAGCTTAATAATTACTAGTTTAAAAGGTCTATACGTTGAGTTTAATAAGTGTATAGCGAAATGTCGCGATTTGGTAAAGAAAATCAACAAGTAATTAAAAATGTTTTCTTAAAATGTTTTCTTAACCGCCTCTCAAGTTACCGAAGTAACCCCCTGGAAGATCTCAAGAATCTTGAATTAAAGAGAGACGAGGCCCTACAGTTTAATGTGGACTCCGAACCACTCTTGGGGCAATTTTTTTTAATAAAAAATTGTTTCGCCTTGTGGGAATCGAACCCACTTCGCTAGGCAACTCAGTTTAGCCAGTCGCTTTAACACACTGAGCTACCAATTAGACAGGAAATTAAAAATATAACACCAGATAACACCCGAAAATCAAAATCAAGTGTATGGAAACAGTTTGTTGAATTTTGTGACGAAAAGTTGTATAATATTCATGAGTGTATGAGTGTAGTACAGGTGGCTACTATATTGGAGGACTACGCATTTAATATGAAAAAGAAAAATTTTTAAGATTATAAGGAAAGTGTGTTCAAAGTGATATGGAACTCTACTGCTAAGCAGTTACAAGAAATTTATTACGAAAAATATAAAATAAAATTTAATCCATTTTCTGATGATTGCGACCGCCAGAGCTGCACGCGATGCTAAGCGCAAAAAATTACAGAGAGACCCATTAAAAAGAAAAGTGAGTGCTTCAGCCTTAACCAGTGACGAATACAAAAAAATTATTGAAATGTGGGATGAAAATACTCCAGATGGATTGCAGCGTTAATTTTTTCACATAGTTTCACATGAGCTGGCATGGAGAGGAGGGGAAGGATATTCTGCGTGTATCCAATACTTCACAGAAGAAATTGATAATTTCGGAAACCCAAAAGGTCGGATAGAATATAATCCAATATTCTACAAAACCACACAAGGTGGTTCTAAAAAACTGTCGGATAGTAAATGGTTGATTACAAATTTCGACAATCCACAAATGTGTCCGGTTCGTTTGTTTAAGAAGTTGATGGAAAAAAGGGGAAATCTTATTCAGACCGACAGATTATTCTTAACACCAAACCCATACTGGAGTCAACCCAATTCGAAAGGATTGTACAAGAATAGCCCAGTTGGTAAGAACATTGTATCTTCATGGTTTAAATCAGCAGCCTCTGATATAGGAATTGACACTAAAAAAGTAAAAATAACTAATCATTCTGCAAGAGCAACAGCTGTTTCGAAATTGGCCAAGGAAGGAGGTGGTGAACAACAGCTCATTAAAATTACTGGACACAGTAATAGTCAGTCAATCAAATCTTACTTACAATTGGACGTTGAACATCATCATCATATGATTGAATCCATGAGGAGAATTTCATCAAGTACTAGCAAGTTTAATCATGATCAGAGCACAATGCAAAATAAAACAGAAAGTACCCAGATTCAACCCACCAATTCAAGCCAGCCCACAAATATTTATAATAATTGTGTTTTTAATATTAATAAAACCTATAATAATTATATTTATTTCGTTATTATTTTGCTTATTAGTCGATATCATTAGAGATTTGCCAATGAAGATATTAGTTCAACATGAAATAAATTCTAAAAAAATCATATAGGTATATCCACCATATTTCGTTAAATAAAAAAAAATTACCAACTTTAGTTACACCAAATGCTAAAACTCGGATGGGTATTAGTTCAGTCTATCGCCCTTTCATAATTTTAGGTTACTAAAGGTAGTAGAAATGTATTTTTTGTTAAAATAATTAAAAAAATATAATATTAACATGGTTTGCTGCAGTAGGTGGCCGTGATATAGGCGGCCATGCTTTTGACAGATGAGGTTTATATTGATAAATTACATTAAGTTACTGTATAGTAAACCAGCAAACAAAGATATTTTTATGTAAAACATTTCTTGTAAGTATTTGCGTTAAACAATTTGAGAAAAATGGAATGCTTTGAACAGTACAATTTATGTAAATACTGCAAAGAGTTGAGTCAAGCGCAAATATGTCATCCAAGATTAATATATTTAACGAATTTAATGGAAGATTGCGACCAGGAAGCGTTAGAGTCGAATGGTTTGTTGACGAAAATCCAAGAAAGTCTGCTGCAGATGTCAAGTAAATATGGCCTTTTGCGTAAAAGGAATTTGAACAAAATTGTTTCAAAATATTACATATATGTCTTAAAACACAGTCATCTAATTAATTCGTCACCTTCCTGTTCACCATTAAGAAGAGAGGATGGGTTAGAATTCAAGCAACATTTAAATCTTACTATGTTTGTGCATCCTACGTTTTTTGAATTATAAATTGTTAATGCATAATAATTTAACAAATTTGTGTTTTCTGTTTAATGAAACTTTATAGCGAATAATAAATAATAATGTTAATTCAGAAATTTTGCATTATTCACAGGTACATCTACATTATTTAATGGTTGTAGATCATATGTTTACCTTTTCAACTGTCAAAAAATTTTCACTTAAATATCGTGGCGCCTCGAAAAAATTTCTGGAAATTTTTTTAATTGCCACGGCAACTAGTCAAAATTAAGGTATCTAAAAGTAGAGGTGTGAAATTTTCTCTGTAAGATAAATCTAACCTTTCTGCATTGAACCCGTTTTTGTAGGCTATGAGCACACCTCCACGCGTCAAACCAATAGTTTTAAATTTCCCGTCACACCATATTACATGATAATTATCACCAAAGCAAACAAATGAATATTATCGCTGATTGCATTATAAAGCTCGTCTACCTTTGTCCTTACCTCGAACATTTTGAAAATACAACATCAAATTGGCTAGCTCTGTTTCCTTGGGCTTATTTGGTTTAAATATGTTATATTGGGTATGCTATTAACGTTTTTAATTCCTAGCTTAGTTTCTCCGTTTAATACTCTTTAAGTTGTTTCTTCAAGGCCTTGTAGTGATATATTTGCTTCGGAGTACGATAGTGCGAAATTGAAACATTTGTGAATTCAAAGCTTTCTAGTTTCGTTGCATTGGGGATAATTGTCTCGACTGACTTTAATATAAGAAACTCTGTCACGCAGCCTATCATAATATAATTTTGTGCATTTTTTTATTCTGTAAACGGATTTTTTCCGTTGGATGATGTAAAATAAAATAAGTAAGAATAAATATAATTTTATACGAACCTTCTTATCACAATAACATCACTCCCAAGGGTTTTCTCTAATGTCAGCGTTTAGCAAGGAAGAAATCTTAACTATACATTTTAAAACATATATTCACTTATACAAATGATGACATGGAATACTATTGACGTCTCCAACTAGACTTAAAACGTTCACCTGTTTTCAACAGGAGGAACAACCAAAATTTATTTAAAGTCAGAGGACACTTTTAACGACGAACACCAAATCACTAGATCCAACTTTAATGAATCGCAGTGCGAAATTATCACAATTTAAGGTTACACACGATTGTTATCTATTATTAATTTGAGTAGGGTTATTTAAAATTTTTAATAAAATATTCGAATCAATGTTTTGTTAAAGGCAAACCACAGCAGAAAGTTCTTTATTTCTTTCATCTTTAACAAACTACATCAAGTCAAGTAAGTCAGTTATCAACACGAGTGGCAACCCGGTGAATCGTAAAACGTTTATGCTGAAGATAGGCAAGGCTTTGTGCAATAATAATCTATTCATTATGCATTTTTTAATAAACTGTTGAATATTGCATAGAATTGCATAGCCCAGTAAAATAATATATTTCTAAATAATAATAATAATATAATAATAAAATAGTTTTTGGAGACTACTGATTCTTTTATTTTAAAAGGTAGCACTTTAGGTACTTATAAATAGAACAAAACCTCGACCAACTATGTTCAGGGGTTCACACCCAAATTTAAAAAAAAAACCTGTTTTGTGTTCGGTTCGAGGTTCAGGTTTCGGTTCATGTCATGTCATGTCATCATATCATTCATCAAAACGCTAATGCTTCGATTGCATTGATGGTAATATGCAATTATTACACTTAACTCGCCAGGCTTGTAACTTGTAATTCAGCGCTCGGCGGGCACATAGCCTGGAGAGTAGCTGTTGGTTGCAGTCTGGTTACGTTCCTTATAGTAAAACAAGAATTTTATAGAGGAGTTTGCGACTAAAAATATTATGTTTTATATTCCGCCCTCTAAAAGCACATTAAATGTTGTTTCACGCATTAATAAACTCAAACCATCCACTTCATGTGGGCTTGATAATATTTCCAATAATTTATTAAAATCTTGTAAGTTAGAAATATGTAGCCCAATTACTTTTCCGATAAACCTTGCAAATTTCCAAAAATACTAAAGTTAGAGAAAGTTACTTTTTTCTAACTATAGATCAATTAGTTTACTTTCTAACTTTTCGAAAATTTTGGAACTAGCTATAAAAGACCAATTAATACCGTTTTTCGTAGGAATAACATTCTCTCATCGGCTCAACACGGCTTCACAAAAGATAAGAGTGTCGACACTATCCTTTTTGACTACTGCGATAAAATTGTTAACTTTCTTGATAAAAGAATGTGTCCTTATAGCCTTTTTATAGACTTCTCACGCGCCTTTGACTGTGTATACCATGTTTTATTAGAAAATGAACTTTTTAGATATAGCACAAGAGGTCCAGCGCTGAGCTTTAACTTGTCATTTTGAGAAAATAGGCATCTGATAGTTAAGGTAAATGGCAATCTCAGTGATAACTATAAGATTAAAATGGAAGTGCCACAAGATTCTATCCTGAGACCATTTTTATTTTTAGTTTTTGCCAGCGATTTATTTTTATGTGAAAAATTGTTCGAATGCAGAAATAGTTTGTTGTGCAGGCGATACCAACCTACTAATTACTAAAAATAATACCAAAGCTGCTTTGCGATTAGCAGAAACAGTTTACAAAAACGTTATGTTGTGGTCTAAAAAAATTTATTAATGCTAAAAATAGATAAAACTGTATCTGCTATATTTAAATTATTAATAATTTAAGGAAAAGTTGCTACGCATTACGCTACTACAAAAACCATTGCAATGATAATGTTCTAACACTATACACTAACACTATAATATGCACATTTTCACTCTTGCATGAGATATAGCATTCTAGTTTGGGGCTCTAGTGGGTTTACTGAACGCATTTTTATAATACAAAAATATGCAGTAAGAATAATAGGAGGTTTATCAAGAAGAGGGTCGTGTAGAAGTTAATTTAAAAAATTGAAAATTTTAACTGTGGTTATTACTTACATTTATGAAATAAGTTGTTTTGTCTTTAACAATGTTTTTTTTTTCGTAATTAACTAAATCATGACTATGCAACACGACATAAATATAACACGGTCCCGGATCAACATCATACTTCAATGTATAAAAAAAATTATAGTTTAAAAACATTAAAAAAACACGCTTTAAAACTGAACTAAAAAGTAAAAAATAATAATATTTAAATATTAAGATTTTGTTCAACAGCGATAGATTGTAAAAAGCGTGGGTTAATAGACTACCTGGCAAAGTCCAAAAGAAATCTACGTTTTATAACAGGAATCCAGACTGGACACTGTCCGCTTAGAAAACATCTTCATAATATGAGAGTAACCGAAATATCTCTCTGTAGAGGTTGTGAACAAGAAGACGAGACGGTTCAACATGCACTCTGTGACTGTTCTGCTGTCTCATCAATTAGAGAATCAATCTTGGGAGAACGCTGGCCTACCTTGGCCGATGTAAGGGGGATGCTCCTATACAGCCTCACCACCTATTTCTCAAGATTAGGTTGGTTGAAGACCTAGGTGAGGGTCTGCCTACAGGGAGGATGTACAAGGGGCCCAATGGGGCCTAAGTACAGTGGCTCAATAATTCTTATTGACCACTCTCCCAACCAATTCCACATTCTAGAGTGGAATGTGTTTATCAAATAGTGCAGTTAGAAGTTGATTTAAAATGTCCATTTTATCATGGATATCATTGGCATAGAATATATTGTTTAAGGGTAATTGTTGCAGGTCTTGATAAAATTGTGGTTCGTTAAAGTTTTTAAAGTCACGATATGTATAATAAAAAGGTTCAGCTTTTGATTTTTGACAGAATATAATGTAATAGATTACTTCGTGATCAGATATATCAATACTTCTTAACCCAACTGAAGTAATTAATGCTGGACTATTGCACAATAGAACATCAATTAATGAATATAAGTGGTTCGCAATACGAGTTGCTTCATTAACGATTTGATGCATACTGACAGATTCTGCCATGGAAAGGAAATATCGAGATGCAGGTGAATCAACTTTAAGTAGATCTATATTAATATCCCGAAACAGTACAACTGTTTTCCAAATTGCATACTTAAGGATATTGATTCTTCCAATTCGTCTACGCAATATTTAAAGTTGGTTTGAGGTGACCGGTAGCAAACGCCAATTATAAAGAATGCAGCAACAGTAGAGGCAAAAACCCATAGCTGTTCGATATTAGTAGAAGTATTAATAATCTCATATTTTAATGCTTCTTTAATATAAATTGCTACTCAACCCCCGCCAAATAGCCTGTCATGACGAATTATATTATATCCTTCAATTTTTAAAAGATTGTTATCAATTAATATCCAGGTTACAGATAAGGTAAAAATATCGAGATCTTTAGATATACTGAAGTTTTTAAGTTCGGGTAATTTTGGAAGAAATGAAAGAACATTTAAGTGTGCAACCTGTGTAAAATTTCGGTTCATGCTAAAAGTAATTATATAATTATAATCTAGTATTTAATTATTACAACGAAATAAAAATGTATTAGCATTTGAAAATGGTGGTAGAGAAATGACCAAATTTAATTTTATAAGTTTCAAAAGATCGATCGGGCTTAAAAAGTGATAAAAACCGTTATACTGAAGAATTTTCACAAACATTAACGGCTTTTAAGAAAAATACGTAAAATATACATTGTTTTTCTTTGTGGGTAAATTTGAGGCTAAACCCCAGAGATTTCTGCTCGAACTTTTTTCTATTTATTAGTATCCCGAATGGATGGAAGGCAAAGAAAAAAGTCCCCAAAAATCTTTTTTTAAGCTCTAATAAACGTATATTTTTCTGATGTATTGGGTGAAAAGATTTAATAAAACTGTACTGAAATATTTTATATTATTATTTTTATAGGAAGAAAATATGCCATGTTGAAATTAAAAATTCTGCTAGCAAGCGTGTTACGCAAATACAAAACTAAGTCGCTGGTGAAAGAGGAAGATTTTGTATTGCAAGGTGATATTATATTAAAGAGATCAGATGGATTCAAGATCAAAATAGAAGAAAGAAATGCTTAAAAATGTATTTATTTTTTAAAATTTTGTATAGTTATTTATTGGTACATATTTATTGGGTAATAAAGAATAAATCTCCAAATGTGTTTTTAAGCAAGTTATTTCACTTGCATCAATACCAAAAAACTCTTTCATTTAAATATTTATTTAAAATTAATGACGACGAAATTTAAAAGTGAAATGAAGGCAAAAGAGTTGGTAAGGTCAACAGAACAATAAGACTAAAACGAAAGGTCACAAATTTACGCGGTTATATAACACGTAAACTTTTATTATTTAAAATTTTTTAATGACAAGAGGTTGGCTAAGATAATATATTTCCAACTTAAAGTAGGCTCTTTAAATTTTCTCTTGACTTTAAAGAAATATTACACCAATCTACCGTTACTTTCGTTTGTTTGTTAAAATTGTAGCAAGCATAATATATATGCTAAAGGCTCAGAGGCTCAAAATCTAAATATGTAAAAACGTTCTGAATATGTAGAAGGCGAAGTATGACTTTGTAAATTCGACAGTAGGGAAGACACAGGTTAATTAAATTGATCTCCATTATTTTACATAAAATATGACAATCAAAACCGACGTTTTTCCAACTTATAAAAAAGTAACAACGTAAATTGAATTATATTTTTTTTGTTTAAACTTAAATGCTTAAAAAATAGTTTTACCATTTTTTTATAAAAACATAAAGAACAAGAGCTTATTATATATTTTTAATAATTCATTATCATTATACTTTAACAAAACGGAGAATTATATTATACACTTTCATAGGTTTGAAATAAATGCATTCGAGTCAGAAAACTTAAGTCACTTAAATATTTTAAATACAAATAGTAATTTCAAGAAATGTCAAATGCTACATAGCGACACAACGAGTGTCAGTAAAAATCTTGTTTCACCGGAAGTCCTTTTAAATCAACTCAACACTTCATTTGATATAACAGTTTTAACATTAACGTTTCTAACATTGGGTTTTTAATTCAGATTATACAATTATGAAACATTATGACATCTTTTGTAAGATTCAAACTAGATTACTGTTTCGTAGTTTGGGGTCCTTTCTATACCAAATATATACAAATGCTGTCAAAATGTGCATGTATCATATTACAGATAAGGTATAAGTACTAGTTAACTCTCTTATTTAGATCATCTTTCTGTGTATAACTTAATGACACTAAATAACAGAAGAGCTTACTTTGACATTGTTTGTTTGTTTAAACTTATACACAATTTTTTGTATGATGTAACTACGTTAAATAAAATAATAGTTAATGTTCCAGACGAAAGAATACGTTTTGGTAGAACTAATTCTTATATTGCAACAACAAGAAAGTATGAACTAAAGTTATTATTCATTACGACGATATCTAGATATTTTCTGAGATACATGTCATGTTCGCAAAAGAATTAAAAAATAAATTATTGAATATGCAGAACGAAACAGAAATTTTGTAAGCAGTTGTCTAGCATTTATCATTTTAACATGCATGTTTGTTTGTTTGTTTGCTTGTAATGGAATTTTTGAACGTGATTCTCACCCATTTCAAACCGTCAGATTAAACTGAAACTTTGCACACTTATCAAGGACCGATGACAATCCAATAATTTGACAACTTTGTCCTAATGCCCTCACCAGGATCATCAGGATAAAATAAAATTAAAAAAGACTAACCTATTTTCGAGATTTTGACGGAGGCGCCGCTGTCAATAATATATATATTTTAATAATAAAAACGTGTTAATTAAATGATTTTTAGTAAGTTTTAAAAAATTATAGTTTAAAAAAACTAAAAAAACACGCTTTAAAAACCGAACTAAAAAGTAAAACATAATAATGTTTAAATATTAAGATTTTGTTCAACAGCGATAGATCGTAAAAAGCGTGGGGCGCTTGATATCAATTGTTGTAAATACTTATATGGTAGCTATTGATAAAAGTAGAATTATAAGAATATAGTAAAAAGCAGCCCACGCTTTTTACAATCTATCGCTGTTGAACAAAATCTTAATATTAAAATATTATTATTTTTTACTTTTTAGTTCGGTTTTTAAAGTGCGTTTTTTTAGACGATAATTTTTTACAATCAATTTCTTCGTATGATAAGTGGTTGAGTGAATGACCGGGCGAGTGAATAAGCGAGTGAGTGAATGAATGAATGGATGAGTGAATGACTGAATAAATGGATGAATGAATGACTGAGTGACTGAATGAATAAATAAAATGATGAATAAAAAACAAACAAACAACCAAGCAAGCAAGTAAAGAAACAGACAAACAGATAAAGAGGATGAGATAAATCAAAATGACGAAGTTATTTTCTTTATCAAAAGCAATCTTAATTTTCTGCACAAAATCATTAATGTAGCTCGTATTAAATGCACTCGTATAATTATTACGCTAAATAATTCAATGTTAGGAATTACTGCAATATACACTGTGTCCCAAATTGGGGGTGCATCTCAATCTCTTATCCGTAGAAATGAGCCAAATTGATAAAATGGATTACGGTAGTTAGTTATTAAATCGTTTAAAAGCGGAGCTGAGAAAAAGAGGTGCTAGAGTTCATGGAAAAAAAGCTGATTTGGTTGAAAGGTGGGTATATAATTACATTTACGGACTTGTTGAATTTTTTTTTTATAAATCTTTTATTCTATATTAATCAATTATGACAATATTATAGTTAGTACACTTGGAGATGAAAATATAGATTAAAATTTTAAAACAGCAGATTTATCATAGTTGCTGGAAATGGTCATTTTTAGGAAATAAATGTCCTACTGTGTTAGAGCACTTTGATACACAGCAACAAGTTTTCATTTTACATCCTAATTATTAACATTTATTCAAAGACATATTTTTCCGTATTGAGATTGGCGGATAAACAACCGAGTACAGCTGGTGCACTCTGGCGGATAAAATAAAAGAGAATATTCCCCATTGCTGTTTTTTCTTGTTACTAGTTCTTCACTGTGATCTACCATTACTTTGTAATAACTAAATTTGTACGTTTTTTTATTAAGTTATTTTTTGAACTTATTATGGCTTTGAGATATACAAACGAAGAAAAGTTAGATATGCTAGAGATTTATTTTAAATCAAATAGAAATACTGATGAGGCATTAAAAATTTATGAGGATAACTTTCCAGAACGTGTGCGACAAAATCAAAGCTATGTTAGGGCGCTTGTTATTTCTTTATTAAATTATGGACGGTTTAATGGAAAAAGAAATGTTATTTATCAGATAAATAACGAAGAGCGAAATAACGTTGTATTAGAATACGTAGAAGACAGTGCCACATCATCTGTAAGACAAATTTCAAATCAGGTAATGTTCCCAAAACAACTGTGCAAAACATTTTAAATAAAAATCATTATCCCAATACAAACCAACCATCGTTCAAGGTTTACAAGAAAATGACTATGAGAGAAGAGTAACATACTGTGATTGGTTTGTACAAAAATGTCTACAGAACCTAGACCATTCAAAAACATTATGAGCAGACGAGACTAGATTCACTAATTGTAGTGTTTTCAATAGACATAACACACACTACTGGAGTATCCAGAACCCTCACATAATTAGCCAAAGAAGGTTTCAAACCAAATTTGGATTCAATGTCTGGTGTGGCATCACAGGTAAACTTATTTAACTCGTTCATTGATAATAATTCATTATAAAAAAACTTTCTAGGTAATTGCATTATTGGACCATTTATGTTAATTTGAACGGTGTAAATTATTTGCGAATGTTGCAAGAAAAAATAATACCAGCTTTGGACTTGCTGTAGAAGATTTAGTTTCATCGCGATGGTTGTCCAGCACATAATGGCAGCATAGCAATACAATTCTTAAGAGCAAATTTTGATAATAAAATGATTGCAAATAATGGCAACGTTCTATAGCCAGCCAGGTCTCCTGATCTCACTCCGTTGGACTATTTTCTTTGGAGTCATACAAAAAACAAGGTTTATTCATTTCAACCACCAGAAAATAGAAGAACGTGCAAGAAACACTTTGGGTGCTGTTAACAAAAATACTTTAAGGAGAGCGTATTAAATTTCTTTTATTTGTTATTTTTTAATATCTTTTAAAGTACCTTAGAAATTGTTTTCAATTTTGGTATGTGTTAAGAGGACACTAAATCACATATTTTAGTTCGAAAAGTTATTTTATCGTTCCACCAGTGGCGTCCTTATAACCATGTCCTCTGATATTTTATAACAAAAAAGTGGTACGCTACTGACATTCTTCCATCTGATTAGCCTGGCCAATTCTACATGAAAATAGTCTCTTGCATCTTCTCGCCAGGCGCACAGTTCTTGATTTAAACAATTAAATTCAAATTGCTTCATTTAGCAGTATTGACTAATAATTTTTTAACACTTAAATCTAGTTATCCTGAAAAAAATGGCGTTTTTTCAACATCATTTTCAAAACAATATTTGGCGACAATGTAAGATTCTGGTTTGAAAATCATCTCATCGTATTATTTCTTGGATTTTTAGTGTTTCATTGGATTTATTCAATTTGTTTGCCATTTTATTCGAATATTTCAGTAAATATGGTGAATTATTTGAATGCGGAAATGGCGACAATGTATATGGTCTGGCAGTTGGTAATGCAACAAATGCCAGAGTATATATGAGGAAAGATATCCTACTCGTGCTTTGCCAGATAGCAGATTCTTTTCGACAATTCATCACCGTCTTTGAGAAACCGGTAATTTTCAAAAAGGTACTTCGAAAGATAGGCCTCGAACTGCCAGAAGAACCGAAGTTGAGGAAACGGTGCTGCAGGAAATCGACGAACATCCTGAGTACGATAATGATCAATATTTGTCACCAAATAGTTTGACGAATTTTGGTTAATTTTTTGTTGTATCTGTATCACATTCTAAGAGTACAGGCATTACTTCCTACGGATTTCCTTCCACAGCATATGAAATTCTGTCAGTGGTACCTTCACAATGTTACATTAAATTATGTTGACAGACAAAGCAAATATTTCTAGAATTGCTATTCAAAATTTCCATAATAATCATGAGCGGATGGACGAAACCCCCGTGCCATAACCGAAACCCATTCCCAACAGCAATTTTCGGTTAATGTATGGGTAGGAATTATTAATAATTTTATAGGACCTTTCTTTCTGCCAAGACGCCTTAATGGACAATTTTATCGGCATTTTCTTCAAGAAGAACTACTTGTGTTGAATTTAGGAAAAAAATAAACAAACAGGTGCGAAGTTGGGGAATTTGACATTTCATAGGAAAGAAGGCTAGGGAAAGAGAAAGTTACAGTAAGCGGAAGATTGATTAATGGAGTTGCCGGATGAACAGGGCCTGATGCAATAGGGTGTACTTTATTCTAAAAGGGGCATTATGATCCAAGACAATCGTCTAGTAGAGATTGCTTTCATTTGAATTTTTAGTGAAACTGCTTCAAAGTTATCTTCCATCGGCATCGTACTAAATTTTTATGGTCAAAATTTTCGACGCCATTATTACAAAATATGAGTCATATTCCCGTCACGCCACACCACAATTTATTTATACTTACTTGTGCACCAAATAAGGAATAAATGTAAAATAACTAACTTATACCGATATATTTTGACATTGACATAAACATTGATTGTATAATTGGTATTTCCTGATATCATTATACCTGCTGATGTAGAAACATGTTTGTAGTACAATTTGAAGATAATGCAGACACCATGTCTGTTCAAATATGTATGCGCAACGTTCAATGTATCTTTTCATACAATAATAGTGTATGACTTGGAACTATTAAATTATTGAGATGCCGCGTGTCGTAGTTATGGTTATGGTTAATTTTTAAAAATTCACATATACTTGATTTCACATATATTACTATTTCTAAAATATAAATACAAACCAGTGGCAATATTTGTAGTTCTTTAAATATATCTCTATAGGAAATTAGATGATTAACTCCTACTATACTACGTAGTGCTCTTTTTACTTTCACGTCCAATGGAAGTATAGTAACGCAAGAAAAAATATTTTTTTGTTGTTGAAATAGTTTTAAAATAAAATATCATGAAACGTCGAGATTTTAAATTTGACCGAAAAAAATTTCCCGTCTGTTGGTCTATATGTCTGTCTGTCTGTAACAAATTTTGTGCGCACGTGTACTCTTAAACCGTTTATGATATTGACTTGAAATTTGGTACACTTATGTATTATAGCGAGATTTAGATTATATTTTGATCTAATTCCGTTGAAGGGTTCGAGGGTAAATAAGGTAAATGGAGTAAATAAGGGTAAATAGGCAAAGCAAGCAGGTAACAGTCTATAAAATTTCAATTTAGAACATGTACGAAAAGTCAAGGTCTCAAAATTCTTTTTAGCATCAGCCCCCCCACTACTACTACCAATACCACCCCCACACTATTATGAAAGGGAGTAAGAAAATTAAAATGTGATTTTGTGTATACAAGAACGAATGGTCTCAAAAACATTTGTTTGCGTTAACTACCCCCTCTACCATCCTCACCCTATTATTAAAAGGAGTAAAAAATTAAATTTAAAATTAATTTTGGCATTAGTTACTTCCTCTACCACCCCCATTGCCACCCCTACTCTATTGTTTAAGGGAATACAAAATTAAATTGGGATTTAGTGTGTATACGAGAACCAAGGGCTTCTAATTTTTTTTACATTAGCCACTCCCTATACCACCCCTACTCTGTTATTAAAGGGAATAAAATATTACATTGAGACTTAGTGTGTATAAGACTTGGATGCAAAATCTGGATGTGGAAGTAGTGATTCCTTGGGCAGCGGTTTTTGAAACACAAAAACCCTTTCACTGTAATGAGAAGAGCCCCATATACCACTTGTTAGCCTAGAATAAAACTGCGTATAATAATATGACAGCAATGCACTTTGATTAGTCATATTTTAATCTATACAACGTAAAACATATAGATGGAAATTTATTACACAATGTATTAATATGACCAAGCGAATTTAATGAATTATCAATGTGGATGCCTAAAAACTTTGTAAAATTACATTGGGCTAAGGGCTTGTCTTTAACCATGAGAAGGTAACTTTGATTGTAATTTATAATTCTAGGTGTAAAATATATAAAAACTGTTTTATCACTATTTATTAGCAGTTTGTCAGTATTGAATATTGTAACAAAACTTTCAATTTCTTACTAAGTGTCGGTTCTTAAATGGTTGCTATTTTCGTTAGAATTTAGACAAGAGTTATTATCAGCAAACATTATTAAGTTGCATTCATTAGCAACAATTGGAAGGTCATTTACAAAAAGTATAAATAGTAGCGGACCCAATACCGAACCTTGTGATACACCACAAGTTACACCTAATAATATGACGTCATTTATTTCTACTTGTTTTTTCTGTTACACAGATATGACACCAACCACTCACTTTTTATTCTTCTGTATACCACTCCAAAATTTTAGATATAGATGACAGTAACGCTACAGGTCTATACTTATTCATTAACGATTTATCACCTTTTTTGTGTATTGGAATGATTTTAGCAACTTTAAGGATATCTGGAAATAACTTATTTTCACTTATTTTACCTATTTCAACAGAATTTGACTTCTTAAGATCAGCAATTATACTAAATATCTCATTCTCGGTGACAGGGTCTATAAACATAGTTGGGTAGTTTATAGAGTTTGTTGATTGTTTCCTGATTGACTCACTACCCGATAAAGTTTTTGGCTAACTTATTTCTTAAGGAAGTTCTGTAAAATACTTTCATGCAATTGACAATTTCAGCCGTATTTTTTATTACCCTAATTTCCATTTTAATTTATTTTATATACTCAGATTTATTGGTTCTGTTACCTAGCTCAGAATTAATAATAGACTTTTTTGTACGATTTATAATAGTTTATATGAGCAGGATTTTATGTCTCAATCATACCTTTGTATAATAACTCTTTTTTCCGACAAAATTTTTAGTCCACGTGTTACCCAGGTATTTTTACTGTGACATGCATTGGTGTATATAAAAGTATAATTAGTGTGTTTTAGTGTAAGGAATAATTATTGTAATTAACTGATTAATAAATCAGTGGTTCGTGAAGATTCTTGTTGTAATAACTGAACCTACATACAGGGTGTTTACTGAAGATTGTAAACACGTAACAAAGGTTTTAAAACCTCCATCCAAAGTTATTGCACTGTATACCATAAACCAATTTTCTTTGCTAACATACAGGGTATTGCATCATGAGAGGGACATAGCTTAATAGGAGGTAGAGAACATCAGTGGTAACCGGAACCTCCCATAGAAATGTCTCATTGGGCCTTCATTACGAGGTTGCTGGGTGTTAAATAATTTTTGGCCAAACCTGTTTTTTGTCATAACTTTGACAGGGAATGAAATAACGGATTCATATTTGGTACGGCTAATGTACTAACGAGCCCCAAGAGGTACATGTATAAAAAAAATATATCCAGGTCCGGACTCACTATAATTTATGTTTCTTCTTTGCATCAATAAAACATCACCCTGTATATATTTTTTTGAAATTTCGATACGATATTCGAAAAGAGCAAGAAAAAACAAACAAAATGGCCTATTTCATTTTTTTGTTACACCTTCGTGGTTATTTAAATACGTTGTTAAATGTGCAAGAAAATGGATTACAGAACCCTATTAAATGAGAGGCACGTGAAATAAATAGTTTTGTAGCTAAAATTTGCAAAAATTCTATTGAGCCTAGGTGGTCTGGGTGAATCCTAATTCCGGCACGTTTTAAAGGTCCATTTTGGTAAAAAACTGTGGTCCTAATAAGTAATCGGGTATGAAATAACAAAATTTTTAATCAATCACAGTAGGCTTGTTCAAAGAATAAAAGTGACAGATAATTTAAACCATTTAGGCCTAAGCAACCAGTTACTTTGATCAAGAAAATCATCAACATTTTATACTTAATAAAAATTGGAAAAGAGAACAAACTAAAATCTAAATAAATAAAATATTTTCCATTCAATTAACAATAAATAACAAAACAATAACTAAATGTGTTTAAAAATAAAACGTAATTGACACTAAAGTAAATTTTCAAAATGTCCTCCCCCACATTCTGTGCATTTTCTTGCGCGTTTAGAAAGGTCACCAATTGCTCGACGTATCATTTTTGGATTATTCCGTATTTCGTCGCAGGTTGTAACGATGCGCTGGATTAAATGTTGTCTACTTTCAATTTCAATGCTATAAACCTCGTTTTTTAAGTGGCCCCATAAAAAGTAATCACAAGGGTTACAATCAAGAGATCTTGGTGGCCATTCATGTGGACCCCCGCGTCCAATCCATCTATTAGGATACACATTGTTTAAGTGTTCTCTTACTTGAAGGTTAAAATGTGGTGGGGCCCCATCATGCTGAAACAACATGCCTCTTATACCGATATTTTCTAACATATTCGGTAAAATGTTTTGAAGAAAATCAAAGTAAATTTCACCATTCAATCTTTCTTCAAAAAAATGTGGCCCTATCAAATGTCTATTCACAAGTCCGACCCAAACATTTACAGAAAACCTGTGTTGCGAACGGCGTTGGCGTACCGCATGTGGGTTTTCCTGTGCCCATTTATGATTATTTCGTGAATTGTTTACTCCATCCCTTGTAAATTGTGCCTCATCCGTAAATAAGGTTCTGTAAATGACTGGGCGATGGTTAGACAACCAATGACAAAATGCCAGGCGGGGGATATCGTCGCTTTGTTGAAGACGCTGTACCTGCTGGATATGATATGGATGGTAACGTTCTCTATTTAGGGTTCTCCATACTCGCCAATGAGGAATACCAGTTGCCAAACTGATTCGTCTAGTGCTCATATTTGGGTTTTCTTGAACTACGTTTATAATATTGTTTTGTTCCTGCACACCTTGTTGTAAAACACGCTCCACAACTGCAGAATTAGGAAACTTTCCGTGTTGTCTTGCATACTGGAACACCGTACTAAAGGTTTTATGATTAGGGCATCGACGACCAGGAAAACGCAGCCGATATTCTCTTTCCGCCGACCTACCATTTCCATTACAGAAACCATAGATGAATATTATGTCAGCATATTCCACGTTTGTAAATTTTACTGGCATAGTTAAAATATTTTCACAAGTTTTCACTAACTAAATGCGGATTATTGACACATTAAATTACTAACAAACAATTATTCAACTGTTTAGGAGATTTCTTTTTATTATCTGTCACTTTGAACAAGCCTACTGTGATTGATTAAAAATTTTGTTATTTCATACCCGATTACTTATTAGGACCACAGTTTTTTACCAAAATGGACCTTTAAAACGTGCCGGAATTAGGATTCATCCAAACCACCTAGGCTCAATAGAATTTTTGCAAATTTTAGTTATAAAACTATTTATTTCACGTGCCTCTCATTTAATAGGGTTCTGTAATCCATTTTCTTGCACATTTAACAACGTATTTAAATAACCACGAAGGTGTAACAAAAAAATGAAATAGGCCATTTTGTTTGTTTTTTCTTGCTCTTTTCGAATATCGTATCGAAATTTCAAAAAAATATATACAGGGTGATGTTTTATTGATGCAAAGAAGAAACATAAATTATAGTGAGTCCGGACCTGGATATATTTTTTTTATACATGTACCTCTTGGGGCTCGTTAGTACATTAGCCGTACCAAATATGAATCCGTTATTTCATTCCCTGTCAAAGTTATGACAAAAAACAGGTTTGGCCAAAAATTATTTAACACCCAGCAACCTCGTAATGATGGCCCAATGAGACATTTCTATGGAAGGTTCCGGTTACCACTGATGTTCTCTACCTCCTATTAAGCTATGTCCCTCTCATGATGCAACACCCTGTATAGTAATAGTTGCCGCTACATTGTGCTATCTGGGGCTCGTTGTTGTTTCGTTGTTTCATACTGAAATTAGTAAAACTATTTGCTACTAAAGAAAATGTGCCACGAGCTTGTAAATTAAATCATAATCATGACCCATGACATATAGCAGCATATAACTATGTCATTCCCAAATATTAGTGTATATAAGACAAATAATCATTAATGTAAGCGCTACATTAGCAAATAATTTAAAATTTAATATTCATTATTGCCTAAATACGCATACGAAGCCCCTTAATATTCCAAATAAAAACATAATTATTACTAGATATTCCATTATAATAGTAAAGAATATTCTAAAAACCGAAAACAATAAACGATCGTGTTAACAGTTTTACCTATATACGTTATTATTCATGAGGGTACTTTGTAATAACTTTCATTTAAATATCACTTTTAATGACACACAAATACAAGATATATATTATTTTAACATAGTATAGTCGAGTTCATCTATTCCCGGCACTTAAAAAACGCAGCAAAAACTTTACGACATAATTATTATCGCTGTTGGGCCTAGCGACATGCTGTCATCAAACAAGCCGACGTATCACAACTAGCACAACTAGTCGCGGGAACGTAGCAATAACTAGGCACGTAGTAGGAAGTTCCTAACACGTGTTTACGACCAAAATGGGGAATATTTTTTGGTGATGATAACGTTCCAACCTCGTTCCTGGAACTAGTCTGGCTACGTTTCAATGACATTGTGATTCCGGAGCGGGGACGTCGTAGCGTAGACGACGCAACTTTCAGAAAACTTCATCACTCCCCACTCTTTCAAATCGATGTTGCTGCTGCTTTGTCTTGCAACAGATTTTATTATATTTGTGTTTCATTCTTACATATAATTTTTGTTCTTGTGCATTTCCCTCATTCAGAAACTTAATAGAACATCAGAAGAGTAATATTATAGATATTTAGATAGGAAAACTTGTGATATTTTCCAATGGTTTAATGGTCATAATTAAAACGAATGCAATTTTATTAACAAATATAATGATAAAAGGTCCGAATCTAACAACGCGCCTTTAAAGTTTGCATTTCTTAACGAAAATATTGTCTTTAAAATATGTAATGTCATGCAAAAATATGACACAATAGATGCCGAAACCTATTTTTTGATTGTTCTTCGGAACTTGAAACTAATTTTTATGTATTCATAAATTAAATTTTTTAGTCAATTGTGAAATTATGGTTCATGTGTTATGATAATGGCGTCGAAGGTTTTGGCCATCAAAATGGCGTATTTCATAAAATATCACTTGAAACACCCCTACCCCCCCCTCGATTAATTATAAATAAAAATCCTGGTCACGTGAACCAGTGAAATAACCCTCTCCGAGTGGTGTTAATTGTAAATATCAAAATCCTTAATCGTGAAGCAATCAAGATCTTATTAATTCCTGCCCAGTAGTTATTTACCTCAATTATATGTCAAGATAAATAAACAAATTGGCCATTTACGTGATCGTCTAGTTGTATGTGGTTAGGATCTTAATTACGTTGTGTGTGTGTAGTAACCCTTTATAATTACCCCAGGTTCTTTGATTTAAAGTTTGGTATTACTTGTTTCTGTCTGATACTGTAACTGAGAAAATTAATCACTCTGTTATTGTAAATACACTGTAAGTTCGGATACACTGTCTATTATTTGAGAAACCTAGTTAATGTTTTATGTTATTTATGTGATGTTTTATTACGCAAGATTGCACGGTATATTTATAGTTGAAGTTTGTTTTCTAATTTATTTGATTAGAATGAAATCATTTATTTAGTTTATTACTTGTGTGATGAAAAAAGGTAAAGGTGAAAGCAAAGACAATAATTGATGGGAAAAGGTAGTCAAAAAAACCCATTTTTATTTTATATAAATTGATGCGGCAAATAGCCGTACATGAAATCAAAACAATCCAAATATTTGAGACAACTGCCTAAATATTATATAGGAAGGGTTACGTCGCTATAGTAATGACATACTATACATATTTCAAAGCTGGTTATGCAATAACAAGTACTAAGTTAATACAATCGTAGGTCGTGTTATTTGTAGGTGTAATTAAAGATGCGGCAAATAGCCGATTAAAATGTAATTGGAACTTTGGGATAGAAATCGCTCTGATAAAATAATTTTACTGCAAAACAGAAGACAAGAACCATGTCCTGTTCGTGCATTAGAGAATGGAAGTAATAATGACACTCATGTAAGAGATCATAGAATGTTGGGGGAAAGCTCCCTTAATTGAATAAACAAACTGCAAATCCCAAATTGTATATGACTGCTCAACAACGTGAACAGGGGGAGTCGATGTAAATCAAACAGACAAGACGTCCCGGTTCAGTACTCGACGAAAAGTATACCCCTAAAAATAAAAGCAAGTATACGGGGTGCGGGGACCTCAGTGCTGACCGTTGGCCTGAACAGTTTGTAGTTTGTAAGGTAGAAACGTAGTTGAGTATAAACCCACGATCGCGGTGTTTGTACTAGAGCCAGATAACTCTTTATTAATTTGACGGATCGTTATTAAACAATCATAGAAAACTAGGCATTCGCAGGTGAGAAATAGCTCACAATAGTTTGACTGGAAATATTCTAGTGAAACCTTACAGGCGAATCCAGGCACACGGCAAGCCCTTGATAGTAAACAACTGAAGTATAATGGAAGCTAAAGTTTCTTGTCATTGCATAAACTCTGAAAATATATAGTTCTAGAATATAAACTTGTTATGGTGCAAACGTAAATCTTCCTAGCAAAATATTCAGTATGTGAAATTTCACCTAAACTTAGGATTAAAATGATAACGGAGTAGCTTGAAATATAATTGTATCCTCTTTTCTTGTTAAATATCAAAGCTAATATTTTATAAAAATAATCGAATGAAACTAGCTGGACAATTACTGTGGTGACAGAGCGTTAAGCACTCTGTCCATAAACTCCCAGTGATGACATCGCTGCAGGCGCAGCTTGAGTAAAAGACTCAACAAACTAGGTGCGTACTAAACAAGACAGACGTCTCCGTCACAAGTGGCCATCGTGCCAAGACTCTGTGTAAATGCTCATAAGCTGCAGGGAAATTTCCCTAAAGTTGATATTAACACGAAAATCTCCGGGTTGATTTTAATTGTCACAACAACCACTTATCGAAGATGAGAACAAACCCACGATCGCGGTGTTTGAACTAGAGCCAGGGAACTCTTTGTGGTTATAACAACAATGAAAATAAATCAAGAGATTATGTACTATTTACGTAGTTGAAAGCAAACAGCCTTATAAGATTTTACAACTGCGGTGTTTTTAACATTTGGGTCAATCAGAACCCCAGCTGTGCCTGTGATGACTTTATTGTAGTAAGAAACTACCGGTCACCCGACCATCTGGGGAGCCGACGACTATACGGAGCGTCGAGTCAAGTGTAATGCAGTTACAGCTGATTTAAAAGTAAAAGTAATGTATTTGGGTCCGGTTCCCTTGAAATGCACCTATTTCAGTGAGTCCTCTAGACAAACAAATGCCCGCAGAAATGCAGCCTGTTAGTTATTGCTAAAACTTGTTGCATAAATATTATTAAAAGCCTGCTATAAAATGAATATCCTTGATACCACAAATAAGCCAATTTCCCCTATCCCCCCCCAAACCAGAATGTAAAGTCAATTTTAAATAATAACGCAGAGAAGTAAATAGGTTTGATATTTAAATAGCTATGTTGGTGAAATTGTCGTAGTGTAAATTGCCAAGCCACGCTCCAGCAGTCCAAATCTTTTAGTAGCCAGATTGAATTTATTTGTAGAATTAATTGATGTCTTTAGAGAACCAAGCGGGCTCGAGTATTTGATCGTCGATAAGCATCCTGCAATTAGTTCTCTAATTAGCAAATTCAGAGGGTTCGAAAATCGACGACAAACATCCTCGATGAAATTTGCTACTACTGGAATAAGTATTCTTCCGGGCAAACCGAGAGGGCTCGTAGGTAAACGTCGGCAAGCATCCTCGATTATTTCTTCCAAGAGGTATAGCATCGCCTGACTTTTATTCTGTTCTTACAACAACGCGGTTCCAAAATCACAGTGCCAATTCCCTCATATCTTGAACGTGGCTTGTATATTTGACACATGAGACGTGGCTCCGGTATCCTGCCCTATCTTCGTCTTATACGTTTGCTTAAAGTCGCTCTATTCACTTCATACACAATTCTCGACGCTTTGCTGTTTTTACTAATGCATTAGTCTTGTTTTTAAAACTGCCAAGTTTTAGATAAGAATTAATAACCATGTTACAAGCTATTTTAAAGTGGCACTTGACATATGTACAACTTTCTACCCCAATAAGTTAAAACGTAACGGCGCCCTGAAGTCGGCTATCATTTAGTATTGACAAAATAATTTCTGTTGTAAAATTAATATTTGCATAAATTTGGAAATGAAATTAAGAATATAATGTTTAAATAATTTCTGGTTAATTGTAGTTATAAAAGCGATATTTCCCTGAATTTAAAACAAATTTAAGACTTATTCCTAAAATAGGATGGGCCCAGGGCAGCCCGCTTCACACTTTAACGTCGTTTTCACCAAGGAAAGCTACTTAAAAGTAATCGCTACTTGGCGATAGTGACGAAAACTGTAAATACGTAACTTTAAAGTTATTTTTACTACAATCTGCGAATGGGACTTTAGCACTACCTTAAAGTCGTAACAAAGTTGTGACTACCACAAATTAACTCTTCAAAGTTGCCGCTGCCACTTCGTGGTTACATTTTTCCTGATGTTGTTTCGGAACGTCTCCTTGGTACGTGTTAGCCGTGCGTTGAAGTCTAAACTGAACGCGCTCCTAATTTTAACTATTTATTATTTACCTAACTTCATATTGAAAAACCTGTCAGCTGCCACAATTTACTTGTATGGTTGTAGTTCACTGTATGTAGAATTAAAGATACATACTTTAATTCTTTAATCTGTGTATGTGGCCATATATATTTATTACCATGATAGATAATCTAGAAGAAATTGTAGGTGTAAGCACTTTGGTAATAAAACTATGCTGAAATATTAAACATGAGATTTATTTTACTGTTGTTTCATATCAGTGGGAAAAAACCGGAGTTTTATTGTGACCTGATAATTTAAGTTTGATGTCAAATTTGGGCCGGAATTATAGGCAATAAATTAATAGGGCCCTTTGTGTTACCAAACAGATTAAATTGTCCAGGTTACTTAAACTTTTTACAAAATAACCTGTATCAACTTATAGGCGCTTTACCTCTTGCATTAAATCAAACACTGTGGTTTATGCAGGATGGTACGTCACCTCATTATTCTATAGAGGTTCGAGAATAGCTACACTCAACATTTAGAAATCGATGGAAGGAGGGCGAGAAGCCGCCATTATATATGCACCCTCGGTCCCCAGATATGAATCCATTGGACCTTTACATTTGGGGCAACTTGAATAATGTTGTTTACTCGACACCTGTCTCTAACGTTGAAGCTTTAAGAGAGAATTTTTAATGCTGCCAATGAAATTCGAACTCTCCACGTTCTAAATAGCTTGTATGGCAATTTTAGGAAACGGTTGCAACCTGTATTCAAGTTGGAGGTCGTCATTTTGAACAAATGCCTTAATATCTAAAAACAACAAGCATTGTCTTCATGTTTAAATTTTTTTACTGTTTAAATTCATTATTTGTGTTGGTTTTTTTTTAGTTTACTAATAAATTTGATTTTCAATACTTTCGTCTTTAATTTGTAATGTCTCGTGCAATTTATAAGCACCAAATGATAGAATGATAGATAGATAGATAGATAGATAGATAGATAGATAGATAGATAGTTTATTCCAATAAACTAAATTACAATAGTAAAGGAAAAGTCAAAGGAGGTTTATCTAGTCGAATAGGCACGTTTCATACACAGTTTAGAGTAATAAAAATAACAAATATTTACAACAAATTTAAAATAATAAATACCTAAGTATGACAAATTTAAGACAAAAATTGATAGATGAATTGATAGATATGACTCTATAATAATTTAAAAGTGCTTAGGAATGATATAAACACATATTTAATCTAAAACGATAAACAAGTATACCGAAATTAATAGAAAATATAATATACTAATATAGGGACATATTAAAATACAATATATAAACTATACGTTGAAATTCATATATTCAGAAACACTATAAAACACATTGTCAAGTAACATATTATAGATGGTAGTTTTGAAGGCTTTTAGGTTGTTTATTTGCCTGATTCCTGGATTTAGGATGTTGTATAATTTGATTCCTACATACATAGGGCTTTTTTCATATATTGACAAACTATGTGAAGGAATTGGCAGTAAAAGGTAGTTAAGTCACCATTAGTTGTAAACTTATTTAAGTTTGATTTAACATATATTAAAATTTCCAAGATACATATGCAAGGTAATGTTAGTAATCGTAATTTTTTAAAATACGGCCTGCATGGTGTTCGAATTGATACATCTGCTATATTCCTTATGGCCTTTTTTGTAGTTTAAATACCCTGTTTAAGTGGCTTGATGATCCCCCGAATAAGATGCCGTATCGTAGTCGTGAGACAAATTGAGCGTGATAGAAGGACGTGGACAGCGAGATTCGCAATAGAATGAACGCTGCATCTAGAGCACTCTGGGGACTTAGAGAGAGAGTATTTGACAACCACGACCTTGCTTTGTCAACGAAAATGGCTGTCTACAGAGCAGTTGTCATTCCAACACTGCTATATGTATGTGAAAGCTGGGTCACTTACCGTCGTCATGTGAAAGAATTAGAACGTTTTCAGCAAAGACACCTCAGAAGTAAGATGAAAATCCGTTGGTTTCATCACATATCAAAAAAATATTAATTGACGTGTGATTCGGGGTAAGCGATGGTAAGTAATTCGTTCGCACCAAAATCAAGTCACCGCATTGTATCAAGTAGAAAAAATATTAAATTATTTTGAATTTAATTTTTTTCATTTTTATTTAATGAATACATCGTCTAACAGTACAAGTACCAATTACAGTATGGGAACCAATACAACTAATAAACTACATGCCCAAGTAACAATTTAAGTTTTTTAATAACCTACGGACTTTCATAAGAACTGTTTATATAACTTCTGATACATGTATATTTTCTGTGACAGTAGTCATAAGAGTCTACTAATCTCAAAAAGGACCTAAGGAATAACGATCTTTAGGAGGTTGTTAAGCTAAATATTTATTATAAAACTTATCCTACTCATGAAGAACTTAACCAAGTTAGCTCTGTGAAAACGTAGAGAGCTTGATTGATAAAACCTATAAAGAGCATTTGGTATTAGACGAAAAGATTTATAATATCTATTATTCCAATGACATTTCAGTTTATTGTTGCCTGTAGTGAAACAGAAATGTTTTACAGTCACCGGAGAAGACATAATACTGAAGAGGTTTACGCCCCAATGTTTTATTTACAAACAGAAATCCTGGCAATTTTGTTTTCTAGTTAACTAATTACTATTTATTTATCTAAAGGATAAACAAATAAGATTGGCCATTTGCGTGATCGTCTAGTTTTGTTAGTGTAGGACCTAAATTTCGTTGTGTGTGTAGTAACCCTTTTTAATTACCCCAGGTTCTTTTATATAAAGTTTAATATTACTTGTTTCTATCTGATACGATCTACCTTAGAAAATTAGTCACTCTGTTAATTGAAATACCTAGTAAACTTGAACACACTGTCTATTAATTGAGAGACCCAGTTAATTATACATGTTATTTAGGTAGTATTTTAGTACTCAAGATTACACTGTACATTTGTAGCTGAAGTTTGTTTTCTATTATTTTGCTTTGAAACAAAACCATTTATTTAGTTTATTACGTATATGACGAAAAAGGTAAAGGTGAAAGAATAAGACAATAATTGATGGGAAAAAATAGTAAAAAAAACCCATTTTATTTTATATAAATTGATGCAACAATAGTCGAACATGAAATCAAAAGTAATTGTCTAAATTGTGTAACTAGAGTTGTGACAATGGCCTGATAATGATAATCTATAATAGAGCTGTTAGCGATCGCCTTCCAATTGAGGTGCTTATTTCAAGAGCACGCCTAAGATGGGCAGGTCACGTTCATCGTATGCATGATAACCGCCTTCCTAAATGTACACTTTATGGTGAATTGCTAAACGGTAGAAGAAGGCGTGGCTATCAACGAAAGAGGTTCAAAGACGCTCTCCATGAAAATCTAAAATCCTGCGGTATTGCAGACGAGCAATGGGAACAACTTGCAGCGGACAGAACCGATTGGCGAGGGGTTGTGGCCAGCTATCAAAGAAATGTTGCTGCAAGAAAGCCGAATCCAAGACCTAACCAGGTCTATGTTTGTCCTGACTGCGGTCGACATGTGCTCTCCCGAATTGGCCTCTATAGCCATAGTCGTGTGCACCGTAGATGAATGGGAATTACAATAGACTACACCTTTTACTTGTTTTTTATTGTACACAATTTATCGACTGTAACATTTTTATACTCGGACTCGAGTAACGGCTAATAATAATAATAATAATAATAATGATAGAAGGAGAGAAGAATATTATTGCTAGTGATATTCTTTAATCTAAAGAGGGCGAAACATAAAGACGAAAGTTTATTACAGAGAATATCTGTGTGCATTTCCCAATTTAACGCATTGTCTATATAAAGTCCAAGAAACTTTGTATTACTAACCTGTGCGATTGATTTTCCTCTATTTTTAATAAATGACTTTCGTTAATGTTACTATTTCTAGGTGGAAAATTTATAAAAACTGTTTTAGATGTGTTAAGATGCAATTCATTAGTTTTGAACCAATCTATAAATTTATTTATCATTATCTGTAACTTAGTAACAGCATCTACCAGGGTTACATCATCACACAGATAAGTGTTGTCATCTGCAAACATTATGAATTTACTTACAGAATTTGTTATTTCAGGGAGGTCGTTAACAAAAATCAAAAACAACAGGGGACCTAAAATGGAACCCTGAGGGACACCTACCGTAACATATGAGTCGTTAAAATAGGTACCATAAATATCTACAATTTTGTTTTCTATTGTATAAGTAGCATGTCAACCAATCATTTATTTTTCCTCGGAGTCCATAGGTATTTAATTTCTCCTTAAGCAGGGCGTGGTTGACTAGGTCAAATGCCTTGCTTAAGTCCATAAAAAGACCTAAAGTTTTTTTGTTATCATCCAGAAACCCATATAATTGACTGACAAATTGCATTCGTATCAGTATGCAATATTGTCAAATTATAATTTGACAAAAGCCTACTTTTAGTAATTTACACTAATATAATTGTGCTCATCGCTTTTGATCGATCACTTAGGCAAATGTAATATAATTATTTTCTCAAAAACGGTCTATTTTACGAAATTTTTTCAAGAGATAAAAAGTTACTAAAGGTTTAAATTATTTTCTTAATTGAAAGAAAAAATAGAAGGCAGAAAGATATTTACAAAATTTCAAGAAGGGTAGTAAATTTTACCCCTTTCTAGGTGGATGAAATGATTTCGTTAGACGCCTTTTGATGAGTAACTGTGCTGTGCCAAATTTCCTCTTTTTCCACGTTATTATGGGACACCATGTAAAAGTTTACTCGAGTTATCTCCGAGGGTTTTTTTTCGACTGTAACCTTTTCATTCAATCAACCAGGTATAATACTAAAAACGTTAACATTAACATACATATGGAATAACACAAAAGAAATTTTTATATGTATAATTAGAATATACGCTTTATGTACCGTAAATAAACTAAATAAACTCATCGAAACATTATATGAATATATTAAAATTCACATATTAATAGCAACCGCTCAAAGGTTTTATCGACAGTCGTGTAGCTTAGTCTAACTAGTCTAAGCGTGTAGCAAATATGTCGCAGCCACAAGTGGTATGTTAAATTTATCATTTATGGAAAAATATGTGTAGTGCTTAATAGTTTACGGTTTCAAAAAATAACTTATTATTTTAAAGTTCAAGTGTATCAGTTGTTTATTTGAGGTGAAAAAAAACTCAACCAGAATTGAAAAAAATTTGTTTTCTGTAATTTAAACTTGTGCTCAGTAATAATTTTTTACAAAAATATTTCTTGAGTATACAACACAAAAATATAGGCGATACTTACAGCTTTAGTTAATTATAAGACTAGTGAATTATTTTAATTAATTATAATATTAAAATATCTCCAGATATGTTTAATAATTAATTGAAACCATTTAGTCTTTAAGTGTGGAATTAATTGTATTCGGCAAATAAAATTTAGTGAAGTAGTTTGAAATTTTTATCGATTATTGTCTTCGTTTTAAATTAGTTTAACGAAACTCAATCTTAAATCACACAAAATCTGAAATGTACTATTATAAAGATAATGCCTATTTCAAATATTAATAACACCTATAAAATCTGAATCAGTTTTAGTTAATTTTATATCTTCGGATATATTATTTGCATGATCGTTTAATCAAATCAATTATTTTAATTGCGACGAATATAATGCACGGGGTTTTGAAAACATTTCTGGCACTCAGATAAAGACGCAACCAATTTTCTATATTTTAATTTGAATGCTACTTGTTTTTTCGGATTGGTTGTGGAATTATCAGTTTCTAATCTTCTTTAAAGGTTATGTGTTTTACATTTCAATTGACTAAATATAAATTTTTTGCAATGCCAGATAACAGACTATCAGATCATACCACCTTCTTTCGGAAGAACTATCTCCATTTTCAATATATTCTGGTTATTATGACCATGAGTAAAATCTTTATTTTTATTTAACTGAACAACTCGATGACTAAATGCGCATATGTAAAACAAAATGAATTTCGCAGGAATTTTGGTAAAAAGATTATGTTAATAATAAATAAATAAATAACACCACAGGTAGTTACGACCCCCTTTATCCCGGAACGCTCTAGAAGAGCCTTGTGTGGGAGGGAGCTACACATTTAAAGACAAGGAACACACACCCAATATTCGTGAATAGTGGAAAAATCCCTCTTACAGTATTTTCCACTGCTACGACCGGGAATCAAACCCAGAACTTTTGGGTGAGAGGCAAGTGCGCTTACCTCTCGACCACAGTCATACAATCATTAACATCTTTTTAGTTACTAGTATTTAATGATGAAACCTTACTTCTGTAAAGCTAACCTTGTATGAATATTATAATTGTATAATATTAAAATTCACATATTAATAGCAATCACTCAATGATTTTATCGGCAGTCCTGTAGCTTTAAACTAAGAACGAGTGGAATATAGTATAAGCGTGTAGCAAATATGGCGCAACCAGAAGTGGTATGTTAAATTTGTCATTTATGGACATATATGTGCAGTGTTTAATAGTTTAATAGTTTAATAGATGGAATTAATTCTATTCAGTAAATAAAATTTAGTTATATTTTATTTAAAATTTTATCAGTTATTTGTTTCATATTTAATTAAATTAACGAAACTCTGTTAAATCACTTAACATTTGAAACGTATAGTAAACTACAAGACATATTAGATTCGCACTATTTTTTAATTTAAATTTTTTGCAAACAACTGAACTTATTGAATGAAAATTCATATCACTACACCTGTCATAGTTTTACTTATACTTTTTTTTACTTGCTTTTCTTTAACTTACAATGTATGCACGCACAATGTTTATGTTCAAATCTTGCGTCCCTTATTTAATACACTTCCTGACATAATCAATTGATAATATTTTACATAGTTACTAAGATCGGATGACAATACAGCATTCTACCATTACTCTTCCAAATATCCTCACATAAGGGGCGCGGGGGTGAAAATTGAAAAATCAAAACAAATCGTTAATAGTAGTGGTGAGAGGTAAGTGAAACCTCTCAAATGGTCAATTGCTACTATACACCATAGATGTCTCTATGGGCGTATAGCGTCTTGCGATTCTGCAAGTACCTGAGGTCGGGGTATTTGCCCGCTGAGTAGTTGTTTTCTGCAAATCATATATTATAACAGTAGGTTAAGTCCACCTAGGACTGAAAGGTCGCCGCTCTCAGGTACTTGCAGAATCGCAAGACGCTATACGCCCATAGAGACATCTATGGTGTATAGTAGCAATTGACCATTTGAGAGGTTTCACTTACCTCTCACCACTACTCAATTTACTATAGTTTGTATAAAACTAGCAGGTTGGCCACTATCATTTGTCTGCTCCATGACCTATGGCATACTGATGAGAACTAATAAGTTCGAAACCGGTCTATGTCTGGTCAGGGAGTTGACAAATGATATTGGTTACCATTCTTTAATGATTTGTAAGGTGTAATTCAATGCAGGTCGGGGTATTTGCCCGCTGAGTAGTTGTTTTCTGCAAATCATATATTATAAATCGTTAATAGACGAATTTTTATTGAGCGATCTCTGGCGAGTAAACCTCCCAAAAAGTGTGACTAAAAAGTAGAAAATAAATTAAAAAAAATTAAAAACTTACTTTTATTTAAAAAATCGTACTAAAAAGTAAAAAATAAAAAAAGCTAATTTACGAATACAAGAAAAGCAAGGCGTGCGCACTTTATATATAAGTATATGTACCTTTATGTACGCATGACTGAAGGTACTATGTATACAACTATTCCACTCCTTTCATACAATCATGCGCACAATCATACAGAGTGCGCACGTCTTGCTTTTCTTGCATTCGTACATTAGCTTTTTTATTTTTTATTTTTAGTACGATTTTTTACGTAAAAGCAATTTTTTAAAAAACTTAATTTTTTTTTACTGATATGTATTTAAAAAAAAGTTACGGCCAAAAATAATAAATATTTCCTTATCGGATCTCTCTCTCGGATATACCCACATTAATCGTCGTGAAAATAATACATTTATGGCACTCAGATAAATGCACAACAAGTTATTCATTTCCATTTGAATACTTAGTCTCTAAGTTTTTCCTTATAAATACGAAAAGTACATAAATCAGTTAAAAGTAATATGCATTCAAACTTGTGGGCACCATTACAATTGTTCTTGGAGCAACATTTTCCTTTCAACTGATACCAACGGTGAGGAAAATCAAAGAATAAATTTATAATTTTATTTATACCAATAAAAAGTGGAACTTTTAGTCAATACGATAGTTATTAAATTAAATATATTTAATTTTTTATACTTTTAATATATAATTTATTTAATATATATATATTAAAATTGAAATCAAAAAACTACATTGGATACTTTGCAGCGAAACTCTAAATATAAAAAAATAAAATTTTTAAAAATTTGCTCTTATAGTACTAGAAAGTAAAAAAATAATTGCAAGAAAAGCAAGGCGTGCGCATCATTCGTACAATCTTCCAAAGTGTGTACCTTTTGGTACGACTTCGAGGAAAACAAGTTAAAAAAAAATTAAATTTATTTGTTTTCTACTTTTTAATCATACTTCAATTTATTATTTATAACGTATAGAACCAATTTACATAAATTCATTCATTGGAGTTGGGTTCCGAGATGTAAACCTAATGGCATTACATTATGTCACCGGAACTAATATCGTACCGTATTTGTACGGGGAAAAGCAGTCTCTTATCAGGCAAAAAAAACAAAACACTTTTGTATTCTACGTTTTGCCGGAGGTGCCGGTTGGACAGTATTTTTACTCGACATACTGTTATGCTGGATGAGAGGACACGCACAGTGTAGTGGCAACAAAATAGCTGACAGACTGTCTAAGAAGGCAGCAGGCCTAAGTATCTTTGGACCAGGCCCGGCTAGTCTGTTACCGATCACGGCGTTAATACAAACAATTAAAGAGAACACCCACAACGAATTCAAGAAACTGTGGGATGAAACAAACAGCTGTCAGCTTGCTAGGAAGCTACTAAAATATCCCAACAAGAGTATAGCAATGGGCTATCTGGCAATGTCCAGAAGGAGCCTACGTTTTATAACGGGAATCCAGACTGGACACCATCCGTTAAGAAAACATCTCCATATTATGAGATGAAGCGAAACACCTCTTTGTAGAGGTTGTGAACAAGAAGATGAGACGGTTCGACATGTACTCTGTGACTGTTTCTGTAACTGTTCTGCCGTCTCATCAATCAGAGAATCCATTTTGGGAGAACGTTGGCCTACTTTTGCCGATGTAAGGGAGATGACCCTAGGCAGCATCACCACCTATTTCGCAAGATTAGGTTGGTTGGAGGCCTAGGCGAGGGTCTGCCTACAGGGAGGATCTACAAGGGGCCCAATAGGGTCTAAGTGCTGTGGTTCAATAATTTTTATTGACCACCCTCCCAACCAATTCCAGATGTGCGGAATTCTTTCTGATAAGGAGCCAAAATATGTTATAGATACAAATTTCTTTTTGGAATCACCTTTAACTTTAGTATACATTTTACTAATTGTTATATATTTGTATTTTTCAGCGATTATATGATCTGATGTGGTCTATTTTACTTCTTGAAAAACCATTATTAGTTCCTATATATTTTATGATATATTCCAAGCTCGTTATTTAAGTTTTCTTTGAACAAGGCTATCGCAAGGGCACTATCATCCACATTTTGGTATACAGCTATTTTTTGTGAAAATGGTTGACTCGAATCTGCCGGTCTACTGGCATTTGTGAAGGCTAGTTTTCTGGAAATATCGAACGATAATTTATTTATTTGCATTTTGCCTCCTTGTGCTAAGACCTAAAAATTTATTTGTCTATCTTGTTATATTTCTGAAGTGATGAAAATGCTTGGTTGTACATTATTGAAAAAATTTAATTCAATTCAAATAGCTTTCGATCCTGATGTAGCGAAGCTATATTTCGCTCCATTCATATATCATTACAATGTGTCGGCTTCGGTACACTTCTTAATAGAATTACCGTTATACACCGCCTGTATTTATAGACCGTCTTAAATTAATAGAGGGCACTACCTTCGCTTTACCAACATCGGCTTATTTAAAGCTTACTTAAGCCTCCAGCCTGCGATCGTAGAGTCATCGATATATCAAGCAAGAGTTAGAACTCTTAGATCGTATATACAGGGTCGAGAGAAATTTTAGTTCGACATCACCGGCAAATTATTTTTCTCCAAGAATCCGTCCGGATTAACTTGTAACTGTTTTCTCCTTGTTATTTGTTAGCGACATGTGCACATACGACAGCAAATCGCGAGAAAAAATAAACCTATTTTGCCAACGGCATGTTATGTACGTTGGTAAAAATATTTGTACTTAACTAACTGTGCACGCTTGTAATACTTGCTTGCCATCTTCCAGCAGGTAAGCTTTATTTTTAACACTGCCCTTTGTTGCTCTTAAGACCACCTTCAGTGATTTCCGTTTTAATTTTGTTCCTGTTTAGAAGTTTTGCTCAATAAAGTTCCTCTTTTGCTGAACGGAACAATAGCTGTTTTGATCGGATTGACATTAAGCCCATCTTACGGGCATCATTGGGATATTATGTTTTAGGCAATTTGTATGAGATTTAAAATCATAACCTGATTTCTGCCTCTCAGAATCACGACCGGGTCATCTGCATAGCCTTCGACGTTACAACCCGAATTGCTCATTTTATAAATAAATAAATAAACACCACAGAAATTAGACAACCCCTAATTCCAGAAGCCAGAGACTTGTGCGGAAGGGGGTTACACATTGAAAAACGCGGACATACAACCATTCCCTCCGACAGTGTCGGAGCCAGAATTCGAACCCGGTGGTGCGATACCCGTGTGATTAATCGCAATTGCCACCTCGCGCCTTAACTCACGCGGCTATCGACCAGAGGAAATCATCAATCACCATTGACCACAACAACAGCAATTGTATCCATTTAATTGTAGGAGACTGCATTCCCTTTTTTTCTCCGGCTTTTTATATAGATTTGTAGGAGGTGAAAAGCACTCTCTATGTCTACGAAAGCACACATAGCAATTTGCTTAAATGTCTCTTCAATGCCTTCAACCAAGCAATGGAGATAATATATTGTTGATTTGCCAGGTCTATCTTGGTAGTGGCCAAGTATTTTAATCTAGACTCTCCCATAAGAAGACATTGTCGAGCTGATGCGAGTAGTTAAAAGTTAATAGGTTAATAAATAGATATTCATATTCTCTTGACAGGTGAAAATAAGTGTTTTTTTTTTAGTAATATATTGATATTGATCAAGTGCACATCAACATTTAATATACGATTATCTATTCGGAATAAATGAAATCTTTGGAATATCTAAGAGACAATGTTAAAGTAATTGGCAATCTAAACACCACGTGGCAAATTACTCCTTAATGAAATACTAAATAAATTCAAATAATCCAGTTTTATTCCTCCTTTAAACCATATGAAGTCAAGGGCAAATGAATTAGATGGTAATGAACTTCATCAAGCCGTTCAGAAATTAATTCCTAAGTTCATTGTGTTAAAAGCAATATCCTGCCAGAAATAATAACACGGTCATTGTATGTTTAAATGTGTATTATAACTACTTTTAGTCAGTCATAAAATATACTATTATACTAAGAGGAAATAACAGTTCTCGAAAAGAAATGTGCAAGAAATATATTTAACATCGCTCTACATTTAGCAATGCCAATGCCATTCTTCGGCAGTATGAACAAAGGCATGTATATCAATGTATATTCTTGTCTTTAAAAATTGTACCAACTATAGAAAGGCGTACCAATTTCCTCCGCCATCGATCACCAATTTGTTATCAATAGCTCTAAAAGAACAATGGCGGATAAAATTGGAAAATTACGGCGATTTATATGAAATTATATATAGCTAGTTGACAAATGACATTGGCTACCAATTTTTTTTGATTTGTAAGGTATAATTAGTATAAAATAAGAAGATATGATTTCTCACTTCTATGATAAACTTTATCCCATTTTTGACCTCTGTGTACCCAGATTTCCCGCTGCAAAAAAGAATAGATACCCTCCTTGGTTTAACTCTCAGATAATAAGGAATATCAAGCTGAAAACCAAACACTGGCGCGATTATAATAGGTATGGTGATTTGAGGACTTTGAATGATTTTAAAACAATGAGATTTAAAATAAAATCAGACATTGATGCATCTTACAAGGATTATATAAGAACAACTGAAATAAATATTAAAAAAGATCCCAGCAAATTTTGGTCTTTTATTTATGGTAGAAAGAGATTGCCTAGCATACCTTCTCAAATGCCCTACAACGGGAGATCATTTTTGCCATCATCTAAGTCTACTAACAAATCCTTGAATGAGCAAATCGCAGATACGACTATTCACCTACAATAATTTGATGAGAGTGAAATTGGGGCTGCCTTAAAAGACTCAAACCCAAACTGAATACTGTTCCTAACGGAATACCTGCTTTTCTGCTGAAGGACTATTATGGCGTACCCTCTAAAAGTCATATTCAACACGTGCATTCGTAATTGTGATTTGCCTGTATTTTGGATACGGTCGAAAATATGTCCTATGTATAAAAAAGATGATAAGTTTAATATTAGCAATTTTAGGCCTATATCCATTATCTGCAATTGTTGTAAAGTTTTGGAAATCTTGCTACATGATTTTCTATATATGTCCAACAATATCTCAGTCTATCAACACGGCTTTATGAAAGGCCGATCTACTGCAACAAATCTAATCTGTGTTACTCAATTTATGGTTGAACCTATAGATTCGCAGACACAAACTGATGTTACTTACACAGATTTTTCGATAGCGTTTGATACTCGAGTTTAGCATGATACTTCACAAACTGCATTTATTCGGCTTATCTGATTCCCTATTAAACTTTTTTAGGTCATACCTATATGACAGGACTCAATATGTTGTATCCAATGGTTCGAAGTCTGCTGAATATACCGTAACATCTGGCATTCCACAGGAGTCCTTCCTTGGCCCCTTGTTGTTTATTATTTTTATAAACGATATTGTAGATGTGTTGGATGTGAATTGTCTTATATATGCAGATAATTTAAAAATTTATGATAACGTTAACAGCCTCAATGATTGTTTCCGTCTTCAAAGGAATTTAGACGACGTAAACGCTTGATGACAGGAAAACAAGTTGTTATTAAATGTCACCAAATGCAATGTCATGTCTTTTTCTACAAAATCCATGCATATAAGTTTCGATTACAACCTAGATAATGTCAATTTGAACCGCCCCTCCACCTTTCGCAATCTTGGCGTATTTTTTTATACCAAGCTTTCTTTTGCCGCTCACGTTGACACCATTACCTTAGACGTATGGGTTTTTGGTGCGAAATTGTCGTGGTTTTACTCAGTTAGATGGAATGAAACCTATCTATTTTACCTTTATTAGATCTAAGCTCCAGTTAGCTTCTCTTGTGTAGTCCCCATAGTACATCACTTATGTCAATAATTTGGAATCAGGCCAACGTAGATTTTTAAAATTCCTTAGTTTTAAATCGGACGATTTTTACCCACCCTTAGGTGTTCCGCAAGAGGAGCTGCTTCATAAACACGGCATACCAAGTCTTGAGAATAGGCGTAAATATTTTTCTCAGGCATTCCTTTTTAAAATGACATAATATTATTGATTGCCAAGAATTATTGGCTAAATTAAATTTTATGGTACCCAGGGTAAACTCAAGGAATAACCTAACTTTTTGTCTGTCAACATCTCGTACTAATGTTCTTAAACACTCCCCGCTTTATACAGTGTGCAATATCTGTAATGCTAATGGTAGCCATCTTGATATATTTAGTTGCAGTCTCAATGATATTAAAATGTATCATTTGAAATGAGCTTTGTTTTTTCACTTTGTTTTTTATTACTATTTTGTAGAGTCGTGTATAGTTTTTGTGTTTATTTTAACCGTTTATGTTATATATAATCGTACTAACCTGTATTCTTGTTCTTTTAATGCATGGTTGATATTTTATCTTTTTATCTTATTGTACAGAGCTTATTTATTAGAGTTTTTGTTTTTTCTTACCTTCCTGTTCTGTAGTTGGGTTTTTTTACCTGTAGAATAGTGTACTATTATAAATAAATAAATAAATGCAGGTCGGGATATTTGCCCGCTGAGTAGTTGTTTCCTGCAAATCATATATTACAAGAAACACTTTCTTCGGTATTACGTTTTTATTTATTATTCAAAAATAAATTATTCGCAGTTAAAAACACAATCACTTCTATAGTCAAAGTTTGTTGAAAATTCAAATAATCCATACGCTTGACATTGAATGAAGGTTAACGTATGTGTGAACTTTACAACTTTGTATCCTGCCTTAATATAATTACAGATTTACAATGAAAGCCAAATTATCAATGAACAGTTTCTTGACCTTTCCATGAAAAAATCTGGATATCTTCTTAATCATTTTAAATGAAAATTTGAGTCAAGTTAACTAAATTACATAAACAGGAACAACTTTTTAAAAAACAAAAAAGCATAAAATATTACTTGATTTGTGGATATTGCCAATAGAACAAAAACAAGTTATATTGCATTGTTCTACACTAAAATTCTGTACAGTGTCACTAATAAAGTAGACTTCATATGGAAAAAATATGTTCTTAATCAACTTTGTTAATTATCTTTGCTTAAAAAATAATCCCAAATGACGTATATAAAAGCAGTTAAGCAGTTTAATCTGTCATATGTGACATTATTTTAGAAAATCATTAAAGATTGCGTTGACAAAATGTTAGAAAAAAGTTTTTCAATTTTATTCAAGAAAACAAATTTTTAACTCTCTAATAAAACTTAATATTTTGCAATTTTTTAACCTACTAATTTTTTAACTTAACCAAAAATAAATCCGTAAAACAATTTTTTGTTATTAAAGTCATAACCTAAATGCGCTTTTGTGGGTGAACATTTTAAAAAACATATTCTTTCGAAAAACCTAAAAGCCTTTCACCTAATACTTTTTAAACTTAATCGACTTTAAACATATCTATACAAAATTATTAGACTCATTGTCTAAATGTATTTTTGAATTCATCAATTTTGATGCAAAATATATTTAGTTTCCAAATTTATTCCAAAATTTACTTTTCATTGAATATTTTATTAATAGTTGGGGAGTCCTCGGCCAAAAATTCCTGTAATAGCGCCATTTCTATCATGAAAAAAGTTTAATTCGAATAAAAATAAACAACTTTTTTCCTTGCCGCAAAGTCCCAAAGTGTTACAAAAGGGGTGAAAACTCGTTTTCAGTTGGCCAAAGAAATCGATATCATTTAGTTTTAGCGACCCGTTAGTTCGGAATCTTGTTAAACAAGTAAACCAGATCACGAATTCATCAAGAACTGACATTTAGGGCGTTGCAGAACGTTTATAACACCGTCAGTTTTTAAAAATGGCCCGATAGAATTACAGCGGCACGGATAAAACCCTCACCAAATGATTTCTTAATTTCTCAAACCTCCATTAAAAATAAAAACTGACGTTTGCGGCTTTTGGCGATAATGAAGGCGATACTATTAATGACGATGATTTTGAAACTTACATTTAATAGAATAGAATTTAGAATTTATTGTCCAAAAAGAAATCAAGTACAAAGAATATACAGAGACATAGGACGTGTCATAATAAAGACTTGATACAATGAAAAACAAAATAAAAAAATCACAGGCAGTGTTGAAGTCTAATCTAATCTAATCCAATAATAATAGATATAGTTAAGTATGTAGTTATTTAAATCCATTCGATATGTAATGAAACGGCAATTAAATATGAAACTCATCATTTTGTCTAATTTCTAATATGTGTACAAGTAAGCATTGCTGAAATTTTCAAATGTATTGTCATTTCATATACAATTGTCTACTGCATATTTTATTGGAATTTTTTAATAACCGTAAGAACTGAACCCGATATATTTATATTTATTGAATAAAACCAGAGCCATACTAATAAATCATCATCAAAAACTGATGTGCCGTGATGAAAATATTTCACAGGTGTCATATTATTTGAATTTCCCCCACTGGCACTGGGGACGCGGGCAAGGTGGAAAATGTCAGTTATTATTTTTCCTATATTGACTAACATTAGCTTGAATAGAAAAACAAGGAAATTTACATTCCGTGATAAAAATTATGCATTATATATTTTTATATGTTCAATAAAAGAATTTACCCCTTTAGCAACTCCAGAAAAATCAGTAGTAATGGAACTTTTGCTTCGGAGAGACATAAGCTAGTGAAAAATCATTGAAATTTTCGTATCGCGATGAGGTCGAAAATACTGGTCGAGGACTTCCCTACTATATGTAACTAGACACATGTCGAATTAAAAAAATAATAATGAAACAACAACTTTTGATTATTTTAAGTATGTTTTTTAAAATAAGAGAAACTCTTATATTTACCTATTTTTTTAAATTCATTTTGAGAGATGATTTTCAATCTGATCTTTCCCCGCTGATTCTGACATAGTTAGCGAAACACAAGTCGAGTAGTGTATTGGAGCATACATAAGAGGAACTATTTTTAAAGCTAAAACTGTTGACAAAATCAAAACTGACTTAAATCTGTTAACATGAACTTTCCCATATGATACGGGCCTTAATGGTTACACTGACACTGTATACATCAATATATAAATACGGTTACTCATTTTAATGTGTTTTTCCAGGTTTCTGCGGTAAAGGAATTAGTGCCTTCTACTATATCTACTTCAGTGTTAACATTCCTCATTGCAATATGTTGTTTGCTGATTGCCTACGAATATTGGTTCCGGAGTTTGAGATACGTCAAATTAGGAAACCAAATACCAGGCCCTAAAACAATTCCAATTTTGGGAAATGCATACCTAGCAATAGGACAATCACCTGGTGGTAAGAATTAATAATATACAATTATCTTCATGTTTTATTTTTTTTTTTTACATGTAAATTTAGCTTTATGCCTGCAGTTCAGTTTGCCGTTCGGTGCCAGTTTCAAATAATTTGTTGGTTCACTTCGGAAATGTGCGGTTTATTCATATGTCAGTTCAGTTTCACTCTTTTCTCCCACAAACTATTACAGTATTGTACAAAGGCCTACCATACCTGAAGAATATTTTACTGCATTATGCTTAGGTTTATTGCTTACGGAGCCAAGGAAGGAAAGAACTAAATAGGGCAAAGACTGGTACTTTTTGGCAAACCAATACAGCCAGAGCTCCGTGTCAAATTCAGTTAGCCTCATTTTTCGCTTTAACACACAAGTTTTACTGACAAATTGATTGAACTTGAGACTGAACGAATAACTAAACTAAGGGCACTTAGTTTGTAAATATATGTTTTATTTTACTATAATTAAATAAAAATTATTTAGGAATTTAAAATGGTAAAAGAAATAGATGCGGTTTATAGAATTATATTAAATTAAAATTTTTCATTAACGCTTAATTACAATTTATGTCCATTACCTAATTTATAATGGAGTAAATATCCTCCTCTAAATAATATTTCTAAGATATATACTGTTAACCACCACTTTTAGGCCACTCTTTGATAAGGGTCGCATGGCCGAAACATATGTCAGACAAAACTGAACAAAACCCATGAAATAATAAACCAAGTGCGTATTGTAACTATTCTTTTGAATATTTTTAATTATTTTATTGAGTATGTTTCATCCAGAACCTACCGCAGCTTCAACCCAATTAATATTAGGGATTAAAAATAGCCCAAAATAAGGCAATTGAGAAAATTTTACATGAAGCAATGCGACAGAAATAAATAAGTTTGTTTTGGTGAAGCTAAGAATATCCTGCGTATTCCACTTCGAGTAGGTGGGGGAGTCCTTTTTTAAACTTATTAAAAATCATTTAATTATATTGAGTTAATGAACTTTCTATCACTGTTGAACAATATCTTAATATTTAAACATTATTTTTTACTTTTTAGTTCGGTTTGCTATTAAAGCGTGTTTTTTTAGTTTTTTTAAGCTATAATTTTTGTTCGTCAATCTCCTCTTTTTAAATATCTGTAACGTATTTGCCGTTGTATAAGCCCTTGTTAAATGCCAGTTCCAACTTTAGCACATACATTATAATGTAATATTAATTATGTACTACTAGCGGATACTCAGCGGTTTCGAAAAGCAGGCGGGTTTCAGCTGGTTTCTATATATATCGGTGTTCATGATGCCAATTCTAAAAAAAAATCACCCAATCCAATATATTGGTGAAAAACGTGAAGAGGGATGAATGCCAAGAGGGTGACTAAAAATTTCATATCGCTAGCATCAACCTCAGGGAACCGGGCACACCCTGTTGTATAAGAACCTTAAAATTTTAGTTTTCAGTTTGTGTAGGAAAAATATATTTTTAAAGTTTGTATATTGGTACCGCAATTTAAAATAGTGATATAAAAAAGTTTACTTTATTAATTAGTCATCCGAAATGGATATTTCCCTTCCAAATCTAAACTGATCTATACGAATTTTTCAATTGTGAGATCCTCGAGTAATTACTATTACATTCATAGTCCACATTTCTTTGTATTATTTGAACATCATACATACATTTTATTTATTAATTATTTCGATTTCAATTACTTTCAATTGATTTATTAATAATGTCCTTTTATTTCTGTAAATAAATTAAATTCGATTTATTTGATTTTATACTATAACTAATATTCTACATGTGACCACATGGGATATTTATTCTTTTTTTTGTTTGGCAATTTAGTTCTAATCAGCACATTGAAAGCATATAGCAAACATTAACATTTGTAGCTAATATATAGCAAGCATTCGCATTAACAACTTTTGTTGTTTATTTGAGCAAATTTATTTAGCTACATATACTTTTGTAATAATATTAAATATATTATTTAAATCAAATCATTAGGATTGATTTTATTTTTTTGGCCTATGCTAAGACGCTCAAACCTTTAATTTTCTTTATTAATTATTTAATACGGGATGGTCATTGAAAAGAATAAATTACCAAAAACATTTAGATTTGCTGCCGAGACAATAGGAAACTGGACTGCTGTATCAGGACGTTCCAGCTTTACACACGTCCATTTTGCGTTCATAGGACATTGGCTATTATTATTTATGTATTTAATTCCATTTTCTTTGTACAATTTTCTCCATTTAAAATTTCATTCAACTCAAAAAAAGCATATTTTAATAAATTTATAGGTACTTCTTTTTAAGGTTTACTTTTAAATTTCATTTTACAAATTTACTTTCTAGATTTATGTTGTAAACTTCAATTATTTTAAATACATTCCATCATTCAATTTAACAATTACTCCTTTTCCTTACCAATAAATTTCAGTCTTTCATTTAGGAGACTAGTAAAAGAGAAAAAGAGACAAATCTACTAATTTTTTCAGTTTAGATGGCGCTCATTTTACATCAATATATCATTGTCTCTTTTCCCCAAACAAAACAAAATTTGTCATATATCACACACGCAAAAGGGTAAGTTCTGAAAGTTCTCAGAACCTACGACTCCTTGCTCCGGCTTAAGCAGCTAGTCGTTCGCATTTTTTGCCTTGTTTACCTGCCCTTTTAACCAAAAGGGAAACAAACAGGTAACAATATATAAATTTTGAAGAAGGATAGACACATAAAGCCTTCTCATAACATAAAAACTTTTAAAATAATCCCGAGCCGACTAGCCTGGCATAACCCAGAAGAACATGTTCAATTTTTGAAATATTAATGTGTAATGTTTAAAATCAAAAAACCCTATGTTAGGAAACTGTTTAGAATGAATAGAGCGCTCGCACATTTCATATCTCAGTGGACGTTGGATGAACTCGATACAATCATCAGTTACTTTTATTGATAATTACACATATATTTACTCTTCTTGTAGATCACAACAAATTCGTAGTGTACTTATATCTTTAAATAGTAGATATAAAGCATATTGTATTGAGAAGTATCATATTGAAATTGACTTTGAAATTGCAGCAATTTCGCTTGATACAAGCATATGTATTGTTTGTATTTATAGGTCTTCAAAAGGAGATTTCAACATATTTTTGTTAAGATTATATGTGTTTATTAAACGTTATTGTTAACTTTAAATATATTGCATAGATGGGAGATTTCAATGTAAATAGTTTAGTTATAAATACTAACTATAAATTACTATCAGATGTTCTTGAATTCTTCTCTTTCAAAAACAATGTAACCGAACCTACCGGACTAGACTTGCGAAATTGTATATCGGATCACAAAGCTCAAATATTCTCATTTAGCGTGGGATCAGACAATTCAGAGATCTTCCTTACCAAGCAGGTAAAAATCTGTGGAAGTTTCTGGGATCAAGACATGCTAAATTTAATATTTTGTAGTCAATTATCATGTAGAAGAAACTATAGTAATATAAATGATTGTTATAGTAAATTTTTCGAGCACTTCGAGTGGTGTCTAAATATAACGCGCTACAAAAGGGAAATAAAAGTTACAAACAAACACACACACAATCGGATATTATTTAAAAAATTATATTTATAGTGTTTTAATTTTAGGAATCATGAAAACTGCCTTGGATATATATCATAATTTGAAGAGTGATGTATTAAGAGTTTGGCTGGGGCCGAAGCTTTTTGTTGGATTAGTGGATGCGCGTGATGTTGAGGTAAACTTTTTTAAAAATTGTATC
Organism: Leptura quadrifasciata; assembly: GCA_963675555.1. Lineage (NCBI taxonomy): Eukaryota > Metazoa > Arthropoda > Insecta > Coleoptera > Cerambycidae > Leptura > Leptura quadrifasciata. The sequence continues at coordinate 95,025,292 of OY776678.1, read as the reverse complement.
ACTTTATTTAAATTACCATCTTGACGTAATTTAGCATTAGCTATTCAACCACTCAACCAAGACACATATACACAGATAATTGAACAACGACAGTTTCCTACGACAAAGCCACCTGTCACAGCTGCGACTCGAACTCGGAAGTAGTACAGCGACTAGACGTGTTGTCTTTCAAACAACTCCATCTAATCTGCTGCTACCTACGCGGTAATAAATGAAATACGCTACTAAACATCAATACCCTAGCCAGGATTTGAACTCGAGATACCTTGGTTTCAAATCTAACGCGTAAACGTTAAGCCACTGAGTCCGCACATATGATATTTAAATAATAATATTTTAAATATCACAAGCAATAATTGTTGACTTTACTTCTTTAAATTATTGGGGTATACGAATCTTCAACCGTTCTGTGAAAACTGTTCTAAATAATGAAGAAAAAAAAATGGAGTTCTGTTTTAATTCACTTGCACTTACTGATGTGGCTATACTTTCAAAATGTTGTTATTTTTCGCAGAGACACTTATTTTTTGTAGGTTATAGAACACTGAATATTAATAATTGTTTCTGATTGCTAATTCCTTACTAGTAGACAAGAGAAATTTTTATCTCTTACGTTTAAGTTGGAAAGGACACATAAATTCTTAAATTCGTCTGATTTATTCATGACACAACTTCTCAACTCATAATCGAATATTAAAGAATGGTTTTTGCTACTGAAAGATAGCATGTTAGATTTTGTTATATTCACGGGTAGATTATTTTGAAGGCACCAATAATTTACGTCATTTAAATTTATCTTGAGTAGCCCACAATTCGTGTCGATATTAGCAATACAAAACAATTTCATATCGTCAGCAAATAGTAAATAGTGAGCACAAACACAAGTAACTATATCTTAACTAAATATCATAGATAAAAAAAACCAGTACTGTGCCTTAGGGTATTCCAGATGTAACCAGAATTTGATCAGATTTCCCTACTTTTAATTTTTAAAGCAATATAAGATAACTCGGTGGTCCTAGATTTCTTGACAACACGTTTTTCTTTATTTGTCCCATTTTTTGCTATTTTACTGTGTTATCATTTTCTTATTACATAACTATTTTAATCATAACATTCCTATCATTTATGTTGTGAATTGTATGGCCCTATTGGAATGCCTAAATTGTGAATAAACCTAACCTAACTTTTCAGATCATATTAGGTAGTAATGTGCATCTGGAAAAGTCTCGCGAGTATGATCTGTTCCAACCATGGTTAGGCGAAGGTTTACTGATTAGTAAAGGTACGTTCCACAGAGAAGGCAAATTCGTAGATGTGATTTAAAATTTTTCTATGTTCCAGGTGAAAAATGGAGATCTCACCGGAAAATGATAGCGCCTACCTTCCATTCGTCGATATTGAAATCTTTCATGCCGGTCTTCAATAAGAATGCGAACAATTTGTTACAAAGCTTTAAAGGTGAATTGGGCAAAACATTCGACGTTCATGATTACATGAGTGGCATTACTGTTGACACATTGTTAGGTAAGTCATGTAGCAAGTGTTACACCCTAATATAATTGCCATAATATTATTTTTATTAAATAGTAATCTAATTTAAAAAATACAATAATCGTTATGCACTGCATTCTATGCTGATGTATAATAAAATAGTGTATATTTATTAATGTGCCTTGATAAGTCAAAAACATAAACTAGGAAAAGTAAGGGGCCCAAAAATAGATCCTTGTAATATACCTCACGCAACATGATGGGTTAATGATGTAATGAAAATATTACCTGAATGCAAATCCATCTTTTCTACAATGTATACTGAAAATACCAACTTTACGAATAAAAGTTATTAAACATTTATCGTTGGAAATCGATAACAAAATATTTTTAAAAATTTTTTCATGAAACATTTTTTTTCTTCTATTTGTCATAAATAAAATAGTTTTAAAAAATAACGAACCAGGTTCTTGCTTGCTAACATGGATTTTCATAATCGGTACTATTTCCTGAACTGAGTCCAGCAAAAAAATCGAATCCGGATTTAATTTTAAACGACAGCGCCCTTATCGCCTAATCTAAAAAACTTGTCAGGGATAAATACAATTTATCTACCTAAAATACCAACTTCTCGGCTGTATGACTCGCTAACTATTGGTCTTTTAGAAATGCAATAAGCACATTAACTACAGTGTATGTTATGGATAATGTTATTTTTAATTTAAATTATGCTCTTTAGCAAAACAAAAACAAATAGAACAAAACAGTTACCAATACACAAGTTCAGATGCAACCGGTAAATAATTTACTAATTAAATATGCAATGCTAATCGACGATAGACCTAAACAGGACAATAAAAATTAGAATATGTGAAGCATAGATTCCAAAATTACATTTTATTTACAAAATTTTCTCTTCCTTCAATCCCCCTGGAGTGACAACTGTCCCTTTAGCATTTTTGAACGGAATCAGGATGCATGTGTTATAGATCATTTAAAAAGGTGTTTAATTCTCTAATTAGTTTGAATCTGAATGAAATAAATACTGTTATTTGTTTGCTGTCTCTCAGAATGATCGAGGGTAAAAGATTTCTACTTCCGCCCATGTCATGATTTTTTCTGAAATTTGAAGAAAAACGTCATTGTTTTCAAATATGACAGCTATTCAACAAAATGGTGGATAAAATGTGTTGACCACTGACTCAAAATTTGTATATATGTTCCCTGAAAATTTCAGATTATCTTTCAAATAGCAGAAGTGCTATGCTTGCTTCCCCGCTATAAATTTATCTTCCTTTCTCATCAAATTATTATAAAACAATGATGATATTAAAGTTGCCCGTTTTTAAGAGCATGTTTATTTTTTAAAACAAATTATTCTATCACATAGCTGATGCGTGTTTGTTCTAGTTGCTGAAACCAATGGTTTAGTTTGATTTCTATTTCAAAAATATTCTCAAAAAAAGCCTATCCTAGATTTGACTAATTTTAATTCCATGTTTTGGCCACAAAATAATTTACTGTCGATATCTCAGAAAGATCATAAGACTGCTTGTTAATGTACAATATTAAAATCGGTTATAATCTTATATTAAAAATAACCATTACTTTGTTAACATTTCGGTCAGAAACATGGAAAGCAAAATAAATGAAAGCTAAATTTGATTTATTTGAATTATTTTTCCAAAATACGATTTGTCTTGCATCTGCAATAGTTTAATTTTACTTCATCTTTAAATTTAAATACATTTTTTGAAGTTAACGTTCAATTTATCGTAAAAGATGTAATTACACCTTCTACAGATATTTTCTGAAAGTTATTTGTGGCATTCTTCGAATATTCTTTCCTGTTATTTGGGTTTTCTACCAGAATGAGAAGTGAGGAACTGAAAAAGAAAAGATATCTGAAATTACGGCAATGGTTACTAGTTTATATATAATTTTAAAAACACGGTTCTGGCGGGTATTCTTTCTAAATGACGGCTTTAGCTTTGAAATTACTTGTGACTTTTATGTGCTTATCCTACATTAATAGAGCTGCCCATTGCAATAAACAAATAGCTGATCCTAGAGTTTTCTGAATTTTGTGTATTTTTTTTTATACATTTATTTAACGTCGGCCTATTTCCGCTACTGAGGCCTAACACCGACGCCTGTAGAGTAGGGATCTTTTACTTGCCTAACATTTAATAGACAAGGGACCGACGGCTTTACATCCCCTCCGAAGGATGGTGTATCCCCTATACAACCCTCGCCTAAGGTTGTATAGCTTCCGCGCATACACTGATATACAAGCCGCTGGAAGATGTGTGAGGCGAGGACGCGGTCTTCATTGGAACGGTCACCCATCCAACTACTAACCGCGTCTTACGTTGCTTTACGTCGCATATCGAAGTATGTACATAATAAAGACGCACCCACGCTCGCCCCTATTTTGTATATTTAAAATGTATTTATACGTATAAAATCGAGTGTTTTGTAGCCAAGTACTTCTAAACTATTTATGTACCAACTACATCGTCTTCTGCAAAAGAGCAAAATATTTGTTACATCTCTAGGAACTTATGAGATTTTTTATTTTCATTTTTACTAACCTTCTGGATTGGCGAGGCTTGTAAAATATTAAAGTTTTGATAGAGTCTGTAAGAGCCCATAAAAATATAATTTTATCAAAATTATTTCTTATTTTAATTTATTTATTATAGCAATGCTTTTAATAATTACAGAAACTGCTATGGGTGTTCAAAAAACTGACGAGGATAACACTGGATTTGAATATGCTATGGCTGTAATGAAGTAAGTTTATTTGTAGAATAAATAATGAATAATAATTTGTATTGTATTCTCATAATTAGATAGCACGTATTTGATGATCTTATTGACAATTACCAAGTTTTAAACCAATATGAATAACGCATTATCTATATAACACAATATACAAGTTTTGAGTAAGACATTCAAATATTATGGGCCTATTGTCTTTATTTAAATAACATGAAATATATTGTATATTTCCAGGAAGGAATCACAAACAGCTAATTAAGTCAATTGATTTTATTCCAAGGATTTTTCTGTATATCGAGGATATTTATGTATATAAGAATAATGAAAATTTTCTAGGCAAATAACTTCTGTAACAATTATAGTTGCTACTACCTTTAATATCTGTAATAATATTTTTGTAATAATGAAATTTAAGCATCAGTTACAGAAATGCATAAAAAAATCCTCACTTCCATCGCTATGACTGAAGAAACATAGTAATAATAATAACAATAATAATTTATTAGCCCATTCGATCACTGGTGTATGATATAGGATAAGTCAGAAAAGAAAATTTGTAAATACAATATATAAACACAAGCACAAAGACAACAATAAATAAATAGTAGAATATAAACATAAAATATATAGGCAGATTCGCAATATTAAATATAAGATTAAATAACATTTAGTCAGTTTGTATGTCTTGTCCTATTAAAAATAGGATCTGTCAAAATTTGCTTATAAAGTACAACACAATATAAAATATAGGTACACACGTAATAATAAAGAACATACCTACATATATAATAATAACTATCACTACATCTCGCAGTGATTAATACAATAACATATAGGGGCGATTTTTTTACTAACTGTATCAACATACAAGGTTCATGAAAAATTCTCTTATATGTATGAACTAAGAAATTTTACTTATTTCTCTTGTTTAACAGTGCCATCCTTTATTTTAATTAAGTAACTATAGTTAAAATTAGTGTTTCCAGGATTATATATCTTATAAGAAGAATCACAAGAATAAAGAACGAGTGGTGGGCAAGCAAGGCCAGAGAAATTCAAAGGTACGCCGATTCACACGACTACAGGAATTTCTTTCAAGGAGTAAAAGCAGTGTACGGCCCCAGTCGGAAAAATATGTGCCCTATTAAAGATTTAAATGGAAATCTCCTCAAAGAAGACCAGGAAATAAGAGCCCGACGGAAAGAACACTACTCTAACATTCTTAACCAGCAAAGTCAAGCCGATCACGATATTATAAATCTTATCCCTCAATATGACACCTTCGAAGACTTAGATAAACCACTAACAACGGAAGAGATCTTAACCGCCATTGGGCAGCTAAAAAATAACAAATCTCCCGGCGCCGACTCACTCCCAGCTGAGATCTTTAAAACTGTGCCGTCAGAGCTCATACCCTACCTCAAAAAACTGTTTGATGTCGTGTGGGAAAGTGGTCAAGCTCCGCAGGAGTTTCGTGATACACTTTTAATCAACCTCTTCAAAAACAAAGGGAGCGCTGCGGACTGTGGAAATTACAGGGGTATAGCTCTCCTGGCTGTTGGAGGGAAGATACTCACTAAAGCGATGGCAAATAGGCTAACACCTGTTATGGAAAAGTTACTTCCTGAAACAAAGAGTGGCTTTAGACCAAACCGAGGCACATCGGATTTAATCTTCACACTTAAACAGCTTCAAGAAAAAGCACTCGAACATCAAGGAGAAATTCACAATTGATTTAACCAAGGCGTTTGACTCGGTGGACAGGGAAGTCCTCTGGAAAATTATGTTCCGCTTAGGTATCCCTAGAAAATTTGTGGAAGTATGTCGCAGTCTACATACAAACAACAACGCCCAGGTTATGTATAATAATGAGGCAACCGAACCTTTCCAAACCCTCACTGGAGTTAGGCAGGGATGTGTCCTGGCACCCCTACTTTTTAATTTGTTTACCACTGCTCTAACAATTATTGTTGACAACAAACTGACAGTCAGAGGAATAGGTCTCAGATACCGTTTTGATGGCGGTCTCTTTAACATAGGGCGCTTTAGAGCTTTCACGAAGACACGCACACGATTCATTTGTGATCTCCAGTATGCGGATGACTGTGCACTTTTAGCCTCTACGCCGGAAGAGCTTCAAGAACTTTTAGATGTGTATGCCCAGAGCTATGATTCCTTGGGACTTAAAATCAACATTGGAAAGACTAAGATTATGTCAACTCCTCATCAAGTGAACCAAATAGACATTACACTTAACGGAAATTCTCTTGAAGTGGTGGATCAGTTCAATTACTTAGGCAACGTTGTTAATGACAAAGCAAACATGGACAGCGAGATTCGCAATAGAATTAACGCTGCATCTAGAGCACTCTGGGGAATTAGAGAGAGAGTATTTGACAACCACGACCTTGCTTTGTCAACGAAAATGGCTGTCTACAGAGCAGTTGTCATTCCAACACTGCTATATGGATGTGAAAGCTGGGTCACTTACCGTCGTCATGTGAAAGAATTAGAACGTTTTCAGCAAAGACACCTCAGAAGTATGATGAAAATCCGTTGGTTCCATCACATATCAAACGTGGAAGTACTCAGGAGAGCAAACAGCCTTCCAATTGAGGTGATTATTTCAAGAGCACGCCTAAGATGGGCAGGTCACGTTCTCGTATGCATGATAACCGCCTTCCTAAATGTACACTTTATGGTGAATTGCTGCGGTAGAAGAAGGCGTGGCGGTCAACGAAAGAGGTTCAAAGACGCTCTCCATGAAAATCTAAAATCTTGCGGTATTGCAGACGAGCAATGGGAACAACTTGCAGCGGACAGAACCGAATGGCGAGGGGTTGTGGCCAGCTATCAAGGAAATATTGCTGCAAGAAGGCCGAATCCAAGACCTAACCAGGTCTATGTTTGTCCTGACTGCGGTCGACATGTGCTCTCCCGAATTGGCCTCTATAGCCATAGTCGTGTGCACCGTAGATGAATGGGAATTACAATAGACTACACCTTTTACTTGTTTTTTATTGTACACAATTTATCGACTGTAACATTTTTATACTCGGACTCGAGTAACGGCTAATATAATATCTTATAAAAGAGGATTTTTTGTTATTCAAAATAAGCTATTATTAGTATTATTATTATACCACTCATGTACCCCTTGTATAGTCAAATTAGCTTTCTGAACCGCATTAACAACTTTGATATCAGAAATATGTATAGACGTATCGTCTGCGAACATTATTGATTGTGCAACATTAAAATCATTTACAAAAATTATGTATAATAAGGGCGCTAAAACTGATCCTTAAGCAACACCGTGCGAACTGTCCAGAATATTAGATGAACAATTCAAATGTGCTTTTAGAGGGCAGGATATTAAATCATAATGTTTTTAGTTGGAAACACCCCTATAAAATCCCTATTTTACTATAAGGAACATAACCAGGCTGCAACCAACAGCTACTCTCCGGGCTATATGCCCCGCCGAGCGCTGAATTACAAGTTACAAGATTGTCCTGAACTATGCTAAGCTCAGTCAGGCTATTTATTTTTCGATTGCAATAGACACTGAACCGCTAGATGGGGCCTGCTGATTGTTTTGCATGCTATCCTAAGGATACCAAGATATACCAAATAGTCGAAGGATCTTCGTGTCGGTTGTCACATGCCTACCTTGCACCGACGAGAGCCAACAGCTCCAAACTGCAGTTTGCAAGTGGTGTGGGACGACTGATAAGAGCTCATTTAAGTAGGCTGGTGCTTGTTGCAATCGAAGCATTAGCGTTCTGTTGGTAATATGCAATTATTACATTTAACGCGCCAGGATTATCACTTGTAATTCAGCGCTCGGCGAGGCACACAACCCGGAGAGTAGCTGTTGGTTGCAGTCTGGTTACATTCCTTATAGAAAGATAAGTATTTTATAGAGGAGTTTGTGGCCGGATAACATATGGGAATTTTTCAAACATACAATTTTCAAATGGTTATTGTATAAAAACGGCAATAGTTGAGAGATCGTGCTTACCGCGATGGAAAAAGGAAATATAGTATCCTATGTGCAACATAGATTGCATCCGCGAGAATTAGGGCACAACAAAAAAATTCTGACAATTCAAGGAATATCGCAAATACAATCAATCTAATACAAGCATTTAACAGTGCCTTGGTGGCTTCCTCCATCCAAGTCTCTTCGTCACTGCATATATGGAATAGTAAAGATTCCTAAGATGGATATTTGTGATACTCCCGAAATGGCTACAAAGTCGACACTTAAAGTCACTCTTGCAATATATTAAATTCTGTTAATAAGATAGGATTTGACAAATTTACTTGGATCTAATCAAATGCTAGAATATCTGCTACATGTTTACTGATATGTTGCGATTAATTATGTTAAATGCATTGAAGTCTTGATATGCGAGTCGGTTATAAATCTTATAGCGATCGATTCTAATGCATATTTATAGTAAGGCATATTAAATTTGTTACTGCTTCATTTCCACATTGCTGTGCAGCTACGGAATTCTCGACATGATGATAAATATTTTCACAGAGAATAATCTTCGGAATTTTATAAAAATTAAATATCAGCATTATAAGAGACGATAATTAGTAATTTAGTCCCCTCCCCGCCTTTTTCTAAATATAGGGCTTACGTAAAAACATTTCTAAGTGTCGGAAGAAATATTAATTGCAGAGTCAGATTATATAAAATGAAAGAGGACTATATATGCCAATATTATCTTTTTATAAAAATATGTATACCATCATCTCGTGTAATACGTTAAGATTTTATACGTCTCAAAGTACTGACAACTCCTGTCTCAGGAAAATAAGTTATTTTGATATAATCATTATTTATATTTAATTAATAAATTTCACCAACCAATTTGTGTCCAAAAATTATTTTTATAATAAGTAATGAATATTTAAAGCATATATATATATATATATATATATATATATATATATATATATATATGAAGTGTTGTTGTACTTCCGGGTGCTCTCCCGCGTCAATGATCGACTCCTCTAGGAGTCACGGTTGTGTAAACAACGTTTCGGCAGAATCTCATCTGCCATCTTCAGGTTCTCACTGAAAGCTTCGTACTGCTGCTTCTCGTTGCTCGAACTGAACTGAGCAGCAGTAGGCAGCTTTCAGTGAGAACCTGAAGATGGCAGATGAGATTCTGCCGAAACGTCGTTTACACAACCGTGACTCCTGGAGGAGTCGATCATACAACAACACTTCATTTAATACCCGCAAAAACCTAAAAAACAACATATATATATACATATATATATATATATATATATATATATATATATATATATATATATATATATATTAAACGTTATATTAAAATATTTATTAATTTTTCAGAATGTGCAACATCTTACATTTGAGGCACTACAAATTATGGTTAAGATCTAATTTTATTTTTAAGTTCACGAAGATGTTCAGCGAGCAAAGCTATTTGTTGAATATTATACACAGTCTAACAAGCCAAGTAAGTTCTTTAAAGGTTTGCAAAAATATATCTATGTGTGGCCAAATATATGCATAGACTCTTCTAATTCGTTTCTGTTAATTCGATTAAAGTATCGCTAAATTAGCATTTATATTAGCAGAATAGTACAATAATGTGTAAGCAACCACAAATTACTAATTCATTTTTTAGGTCATAAAGCGTAAGAAGGATAACTATTTTACAAGGGAATCTAAAGGAGAGAAAAGTTTATATCAGAAGGCTTTATCTACGACAACATTCAATGAAAAAGATGGTAGCGTGGTAGAGGGAACTTTCAATTATATCAAGGATGATTTGGATGAAAACGAGGAAAACGATATAGGTATAATACAGTTATGTTCAAGTTTATGAGATAGTAATAACTAAAATGTTGTAGGTGAGAAGAAAAGGTTAGCTTTTCTGGATTACATGATTGAGGCAAGTCATACTAAAGGCAATAAATTAACTGATGAAGAAATTAAGGAAGAAGTGGACACCATTATGTTTGAGGTATTTTCTTTATATAAACATTAAACAGAAAATTGAGTATAATAATATATGTGGTGGAAAACCCAAATAATAGGAAATAATATTCGTAGAACGCCACAAATAACTTTCAGACAATATTTAGAAAATTCTCAGTTCAAATCATCACTTAAAACTAAAGCTTTTATAGTCGTTTGTTAACCACTATAAATACTAAATTTTAATAATGTTGGACTAAATGCTGCTGAAGTGATGCTTCTTAGATATTCATCTAAACCAAAAATTAAATATATTCCACAGTTAACGTCACTGCTGTTTTCACGGTATATTCAAATAGCCGAAGTTTAATATATTTTTTAAAACGTTGCTTATAAAATTTTTCCCCCAAATTATATATATCATGAAATTAGCCCCTCTTTTATCTTATTTCATCATATGGTGTTAGCTAAATTATTTGAATAGTTTGGTTATTTTAGGGTCATGACACGACAGCAGCTGGTTCAAGTTTTGTACTATCGCTACTTGGAGTCCATCAAGACGTTCAAGACAAAGTATTTGATGAACTTAAAGAGATATTCCAGGATGACCTCGACAGGCCAATTACTTTCAACGATACCGTGCAAATGAAGTATTTGGAACGTGTTATTTTGGAGACCCTACGGATGTACCCACCAGTGCCGATAATAGCCAGAGTTTTAAACGAAGACGTCAAATTAGGTACATATTAGCACTTAGTCAATCATAGGTATTATATACTTGAAAGTTATGTTTACACAATTATTTAAAATTTGCTATATTAGTTAAAAAGAATTTGCTACAAAAATGTAATCATACCTGTAGTCTGCATCCTCCTTTTATCCTCTGTAAGAACATTATAAGATTATTATTACATTTATTTAGTATCTGGAGATTATACTCTACCAAGTGGGACAACAGTGATAATTGCTACTTTCGCCATACATAGAAGCCCAAAATATTATCCAAATCCAAGTAAATTCGACCCAGATAACTTCTTACCTGAGAGATGTCAAGATAGGCCATACTATGCTTATATACCATTCAGTGCAGGACCAAGAAGTTGTGTCGGTAAGAATATTATTTCAATAATATGTATTTTATATCCATCTCTTAGCGGGTTATCCCTGTTGCATTAGTTTATTTATATTATACGAATTAAATGTTCCAATTAAGAGACGATTCACATAGCTGTCTTAAATTGAAGAAAATAGCCAAAGCGTTCAAACTACTTTGATATTCATATTATGATAGACATCCCATGATTCCATTACATTCCATCAAATGCTAACAGTGTGATGTTAGGCTTAGTTTTTCCAATAACTCAGATGTCAGACGTTTCATTTGCCTCTGATTATCTAGTAAAATGTGATATGCATCACCCAGCTATTATTTTTGTACCATGCGATAGCTTATACCAATGTTTAGAGTTCGAAGAGTTCATGTACAATCTTAAAAACTTTAATTTTAATGATATAAATAAATATCTTATAAATGTTCATTGGGACATGATATTATATTCTGAGCTAATTATTGCGGTTGAATTATTTTATCTAACCTTATCTCAATGTATTGATATTTTACTACCTAAAATGAAAATAAAAGACAAATTCCCAATCTGGTTTGGCTATGAGTTGAAACAAAATACTTTAAATAAGTGTGCAGCTCATAGGCAATATAAAATCACTAGAAATGTAGATGATTATAATCATTTTAGTTACTTAAGAGCAGTTTTTAAAGAACAAGCATTCATCTGCTACAGAAACTATATTAATGAAGTAGAAAATAATGTATTACATTACTCAAGAGCTTTTTGGGACTATGTACGTGATAAAAATAAGGGAGATTTTATTTCTAATACTATATATTATCTCGATGAAATCGCTGAAGATGGAAAATCTATTGCTAATTTATTTCCAATGCACATTGCGTCAGTTTACAGTGAATTCCAAAATGTGAACACAAATGATGATATTTATACTCAGGATACTGTTTATAGTGTTAATATCAATAGTTTATATATAGGTTCAAAACAAAATAATTAACCTTGACTGTGAAAAGGGTCCAATACCTGATAACATTTCAGCTTATTATTTAAAGTCTCATGCCTTTGCCCTATCGAGACTTTTGTGGCTTTTATTTAATAAATCCCTATCAAAGGGATTATTTCCAAATATCTGGAAAAAGTCATATATTGTTCCTATTTATAAAAAGTACAGTTTTTGAACCAGCGTTAGGTTCTTCAATACATTATATGATATTTTAAGGTAGCAATATTTTTACAGTTAACCTTTTTATTTCTATGAAATGCTTAAAAGTCCAGGAAATCTAGGTTTATCTAATAAGTAATGGAACCTTAAAGAAGACGTTGTATTACAGTTTATAGTGGGATTCAAATTACTTTTCAGGAATAATTCATAATTGAAAATTACTTCGCAATAGTGAGGTCTCGAACCTAATTTTCTCTAGGTATGCTCAGAAAGAAAGCTAGACGCACTAACACTGAGCTACCATCCTCTAATGAAGGTTATGATTAAAAAGTAAATATTTTGCACCTCCTGGTATATACATACCACTGTTAAATTTATTTCCGAACATTTTCTAATTTTACACATACTATATTTTCTATGGAGCATGTGATGTGGAGGCCTTCAATGATATGAAATGTTTTTGTTAACAATCATCCGAGGATTGAAACTCTTAAGTATTAACTCTCTGAAACAGCCTGTTTAATTCAGTATTTAACATGACAATACAATGTTTAATTTTTTTATTAAATAGCTATGTTTAAATTTAATAAAAAATCACACTAAACAATATTTCATTTTAGGAAGAAAATACGCGATGTTAAAACTGAAAGTGCTGCTAGCAAGTGTCTTGCGTAAATATAGGACGATTTCCATAAAGCAGGAGCAAGATTTTAAACTACAGGCTGATATTATTTTGAAAAGAGAAGATGGGTTTATGATAAAAATTGAAGAAAGATGTGCATCAAAATAAATTATGTGTATATAATAATAATAGTAATAAGCATTTATGTTCTAGAGGTCTCTAATTTATATTAAAATATATTATCAAGTATTTATGTGAGTTGTGACTTTATTACTGACTATGCTGACCAGCAACAAATAATACTATAGCTATACTATAGTATCCACAATTTGAAATAATACAGCTGCTGCTAAATATTCGTTAAAATTATATAAAGGAGGTTCAGTGGGAAAGTGATTGCACTTCATTTAATTTATAGTTAAAAGTGGTTTTACTTTCATTGTGAGACAGGCATTGATACTATTTTTACAAAAAGTAAAACTGTGAACATTGCACTTAATGCATGTTTCATAAATCAGCACGAAGTTAACAGGAAAGGACAACCAGTCTTTTTGGGTATTAAACCTTTATAAATGACTGGAACAGTAGATAATTTACATTTAGAATGCACGTTTATCTGGAAATACCAATAATAAAATTATAAATTCAGTCAATACACATGATTTATAGACGCTGTTGCCAGCAGCTAGTAATTTTGCCGAATCTCTTCGAAGACTTGCTCAAAGTTTAATGGACAAGGAACCGACATTCGTATATCCCCTCTAATATATGGTCATATGTTACACAATCCTCGCCTAAGATTGCATAGCTTCTGCTTATACACTGATGCACAAGCACTAGAAGATGAGGTAAATACACTGTATTTCCTTGAAACGGAGAACCCATACAAACACTAACCGCGCCTAATGTTGCTTTATTTCACATATCAAAATATGAGAGAGAGCTTGAGACAGAACAAGTTACAAGCCTGGCGCGTTAAGTGTAATAATCGTATATTACCGACAAAACGCTAATGTTTCGATTGCAACAAACACCAGCCGAAAGACTAATCCTACTTAAAGGAGCTCTCATGCCAGTCGTCCCATACCACTTACAGACAGCAGTTTCGAGCTGTTGGCTATCATCAGTGCAAGGTAGGCATGTGACAAACGACACGATGATCCCTTGACTATTTAGTACATTTCGGTATCTCTTAAAAAAAGAAATAAAATTACAAAACGCGTAATAAAAAAGGACAATCAGCAAAGAAGAAGGGGACAGGAAAGAATTATAGAATAAAAACCTTGAGATTTGAACTAAGGGGGTAGCTTAAGAGAAAGGTATAGTAGGTGAAATATTGGCTATAGTGGTTTCCGGAAAATGGTAGCCTCTGGTAAGGCCAAGCGTGTTTTATTCTAAAAGGGGCATTATGCTGTCTGATTTGTGTAATGTTTCTGGTTTGGTGGGCTATCACCCAGTTTAAACGCGGAGAATTTTTTGCCATTAGAGTATAGAGTATAGAGAGTGCATAGAGGTATGTGAGGGATATGTATCTGTGAGAATTGTATATGAAGTGCACAAATTTATATTCTAAGACTGTTATTTTTTGTTATTGTCGTGAGCGACATGCTGCACTACGCCAGCGCAGCGTATGTATTGGCCAGCCAACTTTCTATTTTGTCTGTTCAGTCTGTCAACCCTAACCAGAAATGGATACAGACTGTAGCGGTTAATTTCTTTGGGCCACTGTGTACAAGTAAGTTTTGGGCTCACTCTGTATAAATTACATCTTTCCACAGAATGAAGCAGTAAGGTATGGAACACAAACTACATTATAGTCTCTAAAATATATATTACATTTATTACTTCAAGTAATAGTGAATATACTTCAGGCATAAAGTTGCACAATCGCCTTTAGTCCATTCCCTGATACAATGAAAATGCTTTAGCATTTATTTGTGGATGCTAGGTGGTTATTTCTACTAATATCAGTTCAGATTTAAATCTCCATGATAGTAAATTTTATGTGATAAAATTGATTGGTAGCCTTGTACACAGGGTTATAAAAAATAGTATGATAATACAGGAAAGGTCCTTTTTTGTTCCAACCAAAGCGGTCACATGTAGACTTGACCATGCTGCAGTAAATTTTTAGTAATTTTACGAATTGTGGAAAAAGAAAACCTCAGAACAACTAAGGTAAATAATAAAATATCCTTGTAAAAGTTTATACAATTTATGTAATTTCCCATAACTGAGGTGAAATTATTTCAAGTTTTTTTTTATACGTTAAAAATGACTAGTGTTCTGATGCCAGGACAGAAAATCTACATCTTGAATGTTTTGTAATGAAATTTATAATTGGAGATATACATTGTTAATGTACTGGAGATTTAAGTTGGAATTCTGGTGTTGAGATAATACCTACCTACATGTGATTTGTCCTGTTCCGTGCCCTTATTGTTAGTTGCCAAAGCCATATTCGTCGGATGTCGGTGAAGTATCATAGCATTTCACTACAAGCAGTTAAGCGTAATAGTCATAGATACTGTAAGTACAATATTTGCATTTTCTTGTCATCGTTGTATGTATACCAGGACTACGTGATACCTAGCGGAAGCCTCTGCGAGAAGTTTATGTTTAATTAAAAAAAAAAGGAAGGTGAAAGAAGATATAAAGTGCGCCTCAACGACACTGAAGTAACGTTATATTATTTTAGAGTAGATTTAGGCAGTCACTTATTTATGCCTAACTTTGTTGTTTTTTTTTTTTATAAAGAACATAATATAAATGTTATTATAAAGGGACGTTACCTGTCTCACATGTGGAAAATGAACTGAATATGTGAATTCCTAACAGCTGTTACGGTAGTACCAATCAACTTGTGCTAAAATACATAGATTATATCATTTACCTAGCGATAAGCACTTACCTACCTTTATACGTGAGACAAATTTTCTGTCCGTAGTTATCATCTTACTTATAGGTGTAAGCTTCTTTTTTTTATGCATTTATTTAACGTCGGCCTATTTCCGCTACTGAGGCCTAACACCGACGCCTGTAGACGAGCTACCCCCAACCAGGAATTTTGCCGAACCTCTTCCCTTAAGAAGAGTAGGGATCTTTTACTTGCCTAACATTTAATAGACAAGGGACCGACGGCTTTACATCCCCTCAGAAGGATGGTATATCTCCTATACAACCCTCGCCTAAGGTTGTATAGCTTCCGCGCATACACTGATATACAAGCCGCTGGAAGATGTGTGAGGCGAGAACGCGGTTTCCGTTGGAATGGTCACCAATCCAAGTATTAACTGCGCCTGCCGTTGCTTTACATCGCATACCGAAGTATGTACATAGTAAAGACGCACCTACGCTCGCCCCGTGTAAGCTTCTTATATAATCTAGCATAATACGAGGCATTGCATATTGCATTGAACATATTTTAGGGTTATATATAGTCGCTGATGTCATAGGGGTAAAGCGCGCTATTAAGTCCATTTGCACTAACTTGCATAATCCCGAAAGACATTCTGGCGAGTAGGGCCAACATAACATAATTTTAGTGTTATATTTATACATTTAGTATATTTATATAGTATAGTGATTTACTTGTTTTTTATATAATATTTACATTATTACATTTTTCTATAAAATTTTTTATATATATATATATATATATATATATATATATATATATATTCATATACCAATTATTAAAGTATCAAGCTAATGCCATCCTGGTTTAATTTCGTCATCTTAATAACCTGCCTCATCTAATTTTTTTTAGTCATTTTTTTTTTTAATTTTTTTAAATTTAATTGTTAGTAGTCTAAACAATTTGTTAGGGCTACTGACTGGCGCCCAGGCATTTATTTTAACACTTAGCGAGTCTCTAGAAGACCCACAACCCTCTCCGACTGTTAGAGTTGCCGTGAGCACTTTATGTGACAAACATAGTTTAAGATCTAATTTTGTGGGCCACAAGACCTCTGAATAGAGAATAAACCATGCTAAGTGATAGAACATAATGACACCAACAAAATTTATCAGCGGTATACTTGGAGGTTGCGATATCTTGTCCGATCTGGATCAAACACGATCACTTTTACGCTAGAATACGTCACTATAGTGTTTACTTGTGATATGAATCTCACTTAAGTGTTCCAGTCAGAGAAAACCAGGACAAATTAATATTCTTAAGCCGCTTGTTTAAATAACGAGAGTTGGAAAACATATATGCAGTATAAATTGCATGTTTTAGCTCTGACGTATTTAACAATAATTACTACCAATGAATATATGTTTACTTGAAGTAAATGTAAGTAAGTTAGTCATAACCTTATCGAGGTTGTATTACTTGAATTAAAAATATTTACTCTATTTGTCATATCTGAGGCCCTCTAATCTGTAACGCTTCAGAAAGTTCTAGGAAAAGAAAGTAGTGTTTTAATACATTTAATATTTATTTTTTTAAAAGTGAAAGAATTTAATATACTAGTGTATCATGTTTCTTTTCAAAGATAAATAGTATGAAAAAGATGTAAGCCGGCAACATAAAATTGTATAGGTCTCATACCACGCATAGTGAGTACGAGTAATCTTGTGAGCTGTACTGTTTCCAACTATCATCTAACAGTTACTTGTAGCAATCAGCTAGTTCAGGTAAAATGCAGCGTTTACAGCTTTAAATATCTTAAAATTGTTAAAACGCTAAACATAGAATATAGAAATTTATTCTATACCTACTCAGTTGTGCTACCAACGCGGACAATTACCCTATGTAACCGCTGAGAGAACAAAATGAATTAATTTTCTTACAAACTGTTCATCAGTGGCCAATCCCATCAAAGCGTTTGCAATTGCATCCCATAATTTCTCTGAATTTTGAGTTCGAAAATTTGTTTTGTAAATAGTTTTAGTTAGAATATCATATACATTTTCCATGGGATTGATTCTGGATTTGTAATCCATGATAATGTTTCAATATTATTGGTCTGAAACAAGTTTCTTACAATATTAGCAATATGGATGCTGGACAGGACAATTGTCTTAATGGAAAATAAACTTGTTATTTGGATATAATCATTCTACCGAGGCATCATTATATTTTCCAGTATTCGTATATAATTTTCCTCAACAATCTTCCGTCAATTTTCCAACAAAGTCTCGTTCCATTATAGCTAATCCATGCCCATAATGAAACATCCAGATCTTTGGGTTCCGCTCACATGTTTCTTCGAGCCTTGAATTTCGAAGTCTATAAACACAAATGTGCCCATTATAGGTGGACTGAAATAACTTTTCATCTGTAAATACTCCTCTTTCCCAAAATGCTGTGTCTGTAAATATAATTTAACGCAAATAAGAGACGTAATTGCTTCTTTTCTGCAATTAATAGTTGCTATATGATTTAGCAAATCTGACGATTTAATTCTTCGGCACGTTGTTGATCGAGAGCCAGGAAAATTTGTAACAATTTCAGTGAGTCTTGCTCAATTATAAGGATATTGTCTTAAATATTCTACAAGAGCTACATCCTGTTCATTACTTGAAATTCTAGGCCGAGAAGATCCTACCTTTCTGCTGATACTTCTTTCTTGTTCCCAGCGTTTTTTCCTAAAGCCGTATTTGTACCAATATTCATATGACCTGCAAATTGTCTTATAGACCAACCGTATTCTATTGTGCAAATTATTATTCGAATTTTTCTGTGATAATCTAAATGACGCGACATTTTGACATAAGTAAATTAACAAATATTTAATCTGACAAATCCATCTTTGCCATTTCCAAAGACTATCTTGAATAGTACAAACCTATTATTGTATCAAGCTCTTTGCATAAATGCGGGCAGTACTACAAAACTTTGTAAAGAAAATTTGTGTTCGAGGCATAAAACGACCTTTTGGGCCAATTCTTAAACTCTCGAAAACTATGTTTTGAATACAGTTGCTATAAATATGGAATATATTATAGTTCCTAATGGGAGCAACAAAGATTCAAAAGACTAATGAATATACATTTTATGTTTCAGTCCCTAATACAAAGGAAACAATAGAAACTCGATTTTTGTTGTAATTTTAAAATGAATAATTCGATTTTTAAAACAATTGCCATGGTGCTCATCTGCTCAACTCATATTTTAGTACAGTTTTTGAAAATTCCTCTTGAGGTAGATTCTCATAGCATTTAAACGGGTCTATTTTCATCGATGAATGGGTTCTATAAAAATATCACCCATACACAAATTGTCAATAGGCTACTATTCGAAGTTAAATAAAGTATGATGTAGGAGGATGAGGGAGACCGTGGAAAATTGAGAAAGACTGGTTGGAAGATAGCGAAATAATGAGGGAAATATTAAAGATAAATTTATTATATAACCTTAGCCACGTCACCGGCTCCTATAGGTCTCATTTTTCGCATCTGATATACAAGATTATAAATGCCCACATTCAAATAATTACTGTTATTCTTGTAATAATACAATAACTGTAATTAAGCAAGACATTATAAAAAACCGCTACCCAAGGAATCACTACTTCCACATCCAGATTTTGTATCCAAGTCTTATACACACTAAATCCCAATGCAATATTTTACTCCCTGTAATAATAGGGTGAGGGTAGCAATAGGGGTGGTGGAGAGGGGGTGGCAAATGCCAAATCAAAATTTAGAGGCCCTTGGTTCTAGTATACACACTAAATCCCAATTTAATTTTTTACTCCCTTTAAAATAGGGTGGGGGTGGCAATTGGGGTGGTAGAGGGGGTGGCTAACGCCAAAAAAAGTGTTTTGAGACGTTTCGTTCTTGCATACATACTAAATCACATTTTAATTTTTTTACTCCCTTTCATAATAGTGCGGGGATGGTATTGGGGATGATAGTGGGGAGTGGCCGATGCCAAAAAAATTTTTTGAGACCTTGACTTTCCTACATGCTCTAAATTGCAATTTTATGGACTCTTACCTGCTTGTTTTGCCTATTTATTCTTATATACCTCATTTACCCCGAACTCTTCTACGGAATTAGATCAAAATATAATCTAGTTCCAGATCTTGTTAAGATACATAAGTGTACCAAATTTCACGCCAATATCATAAACGGTTCCAGAGTAAACGTGCGCACAAAAAAGTTCGAGGCAGACAGATCGACGGACAATTTTTTTTTCGCTCAGATTTAAAATCTCGACGTTTCATGACATTTTAAGTCTATTGCAAAAAAAAATTTTTTTTTGCATTACTATACTTCCACTGGGCGTGGAAGTAATTAATAGTCAAAACGTGAATATATTTAATAAATATTCCAAAAAGGTTAAAGGTTAAAATGAAGATATCAGTAACAGTTAATACTCCACCTTAATGTATTCTAATAAAAAATTTAAGGGGAACTAGGTATGTTATTATGAAAATCTATCTTTGAATTAATTATGCAAAATATATCATTTGTTTACGTGGTATGTTTGTTGTATACTGGTAAATATGATTCAGAGCTTTGTAGTCAAGCAGAGCTTGAATAAAATGTTTATTAACCGTAAGATTTTGAAATATTTCTTTAATATCACAATCAGTATTTGTAATATTAATTCATTTCACGTACTCATAAATATTAATAGTGAAGTAGATCTAGATTTTTAAAGAAATTGTCTAGAAAGGTGAATAATATTGTAATGATTCGGGTAGCTAGAAGTTGTAGAAAAATATTTTGTCAAATACTGCAGCTACGGAATATCTTTTTTTAAATCATTTATTTTTTGAATTACGTTTTTTATATTTTTCATAATGTTAGGGTAGTAGAAGTTGTTTCTGTTGGTTTAAGTTGCAGGAAAATAGAGATTTTACAAAATTGCTGATTTTTAAAATTTGTTATATCTACTTCAAGCCAATATTCATTGTATTGATATTTGTTTAAAACTCTCACAATAATTCATGAATTGAAAATACAACTCATTATCCTCTTTTTATGGTCTTAAAATATAGGTTTGATGTATATTTTTCGATAATAACAAAGAAACATATGTTTTAATAAATAACGCTAACTCTCTAAATTATAAAGAAATGGTTTTATATAATTAAAAAAGAAAAATGGGCGATATATAAATTTAGTATTGAATAATAATAATTAATTTACTATGATTGTCATTATTGGTTAATAGACAGTAATGTAAAGTAATCACGCCAGCGTTTAAAATGTAAATAAATGTCATGTCTAGCAATAATTTAAAAGAAAAGCAAAACAGTTCCAGGATAAGGCAAAATTCATGCATTTTTGCTCCTCAAGAAGTAGTCGTTTTAAGTTTGTTTTAGAGGTCGATACCGATAGTGATTTTAATCTAGGGGGGAGCGCCGTGTAAAGTTTAGCAGAACAATAAATAAAACAGTTTTGATATGGATATGATATAAATGACCAAAGTGAATAGCCTATAGAAGACAGAATATGGTGCTAATGTTGATATAGCGTGATAAATGAAGACCAAAAAGTGTAGTTTCCTGTGAAATTGCATATTCAACCTGTTCAAACTAGAGCTAAAGAGTGTGATAATATATGATCATATCCTCTTAAGCTGAATATAAAACAACAGGAGTTTTGCACTCTTTGCATTCTCCTTTTTCCTATGGTAATGATAGAGAGCCTTGAAGTGGCAGTGGAACAGGTAAGCGAGGCGATAGTAGCTGCCTACCAGGAAAACTGTTCGGAAAAAACAAGGAAAACCAAGGGTAAAACAGTCTGGTGGAATAACCACCTAGAAGGCCTTAGGGCTGAGGTTAGAAGGCTATTTAATAGGGCCAAATCCAACCGAAACTGGGATACCTACAAAGTAAAACTCACGCAGTACAATAAAGAGATCCGCAAGGCAAAGAGAGACTCATGGAAGAGATTCTGCGAAGAGGTCAGTGATGGCCCCGCAGCTTCCAGCATCCATAGAGTCCTGGCCAAGGACGGTTGTACTGCAAACGAAGTAGATTCTATCAAAAAAGATGATGAAACCTACACAGAAACAATGACGGATAGTATCAAATTGCTCATGGAGGCACACTTTCCGGGCTCACTGATATTAACAGACCTAGAGGATAGGCATTATCCAGACCAAAGGCCAGAAAGGCCCAAACTTATAAAACCTGATAAAATCAGATTGGCAATTAGTAAGTTCCAACCACTCAAATCTCCTGGGATGGACGGAATTTTATTTATTTATTTATTTATTTATACACTGTTCTACATTTTATATATTTCTATATTCCATACTTTTTACACATGCTGTATGTTTGTCGCTTTAAAATTATTCTCAAGTACATAACACTACTACAACTAATAATATTATAGGAAATAGGAAATATACAGTATGCAGTATAATATAATATACAGTTTAGTATGAAAACAGGAGCACTTTAAATTAAAAACTTGTGTTGTGCTCCATTTTCAACGTTCAATAATCACACTTATATTAAAAGATAGAGACAGAAAAAAGAAACCATTCTAATAACAAATTATCTACAAAAAAAATAAAAAACATAATAAAATAATTTACATAATAACTTATAAAGACTGATATGTAGACTCCAAGAGTACAGATTGATCAATGGAAATTATTTTACAGTAAATTCAAATTTTTAAAAATGTACTTTTATTTATAGATAAGTACTCTTTAACTTTTTTGATGAACGGCTTTACACCAGTAATAGATCTAATATTTAAATGCAAAATATTATAATATTTCGGACCCAGATACGCTATAAATCTTTGACAAGATGTTTTTTTGTAGAAATTTTGCTTTATTTTATTATTTGTTAATGTTCTTGTAGTGTACTTGTGGGATATATGTTGTTTTTCAAATTTTGTATGAATAAAGACTACTGATTGCAATATGTATAACAGTTTGATATTAAATAATTTTGTATCATCGTATAGTTGTTCTGTAGAGTACCTTTTTTCTTTTTTATAAATAACTTTAATTAAATAATTTTGTGTTGTCTGTAGCATTTTTAAATTAGTGACGCTCAGCCCACCCCAGATTATAATACCGTATTTAAATATAGATTCAGCTAAAGAATTATAGACCATGAGCAATTGTTTACTGTTTAGTATATTTCTTATTTGGTAAAATATTGGTAATAATGATCTTATTTTTGAAATTATGTAATCTACATGTTCTTTCCACTTTAGATGCTGGTCGACTATTAATCCTAGATATTTTATTTTGTACACAGAATGAATAGTATCCGTACAAGAACAATTTGCATAGTTATTATGAAAGCAAGTATTTGTGTGCAGTTTTATTTCACTTATAGGATTGTGACCAATATCTGTGGTAGAGAATGAAATAAATTTGGTCTTCTCATAATTTAATGTTAATAAACTCTCGTCAAGCCACATACGGACTTTACTGAGACCAATTGATGCATTTTCTATTACCGTTTCCCATGTTTTCTCATTAAATATTAGAACTGTGTCATCAGCATATGATAGTATTTTTGCATTGAGGTTTTGTGAGTAAAGATTGTTTATATATATCAAAAATAATATTGGTCACAATACAGTGCCCTGTGGAACACCAACTTTTGTTCTTTGTGCTGAGCTTAATTCATTATTAATTTTTACATACTGTTCTCTATTATCTAAGTAATTCTTAATTATTTGCAAAGGTATTCCTCGTATTCCAATATTTTGCATTCTTTCAAATAATATATTATGTGATACAGTATCGAATGCCTTAGCAAGGTCTAGAAATATGGCTACACATTTATTTTTTTAATCCAAATTGTTGTTAATAAAATTTATAAGTTCATATATGGTTAATTCGGTATTTTTATTTTCTCTAAACCCAAACTGGGAATGAGACAGCAATTCAAAACGCTCCAAAAAAGCTACAATTCTTTTTTTTAGGCATTTTTCAAATATCTTAGTTATATTGTTAATTAATGTGATTGGTCTATAATTTCTCATATTAAATTTGTCGCCAGCTTTATGAATTGGAACAATGACAGATTGCTTAAAGTGTGTAGGTACAATTCCGGTGGTAAATATTAGATTAATTATACTTTTCAATGGGATTAATATATATAGATGTATTTTTCTTTAAAGTATGGTTGATATTTCATCTAATCCTGAGCTACATCTATTTTTTAGTGAGTTTATTTGCATAATTAATTCGTTCTCCTCTACAGGCATAAGATATAAAGATTGTGGCACAATTTCTTCTCCGATATTAATATTATTATTTACGTTATCTATTACATTAGCCATGTGCACTCCTACGTTGATAAAATACTCGTTAAATAAATTTGCCATTTTTATATCATCGGTAACAATATTTCCCTTATTATCCCTAATGTTTATATTATTCTGTCTATTTTTAGGTGTATTAGTAGCTTCTTTTATTATACTCCACAATTTTTTACAGTCACTACCTGAATTTTGCAACCTATCATTATAATAACTATCTTTTGCATTTCTAATTATTATGTTCAACTTGTTTCTATACATTTTATATTTATCAGCCAGCCTTCTATTGTTTAAATTTTTGTTCATATCTTTTTTTAGTTTATTTCTTGTTTTAATTGACTCTATAATTCCTGAGGTAATCCATGGATTAATTTTTTTATATTTATTTTTAATAACAATTTTTTCTGAGCTTTTCTCTATATATTTCATTAATGTAGTAACAAACATTTTTGTGGCTACCTCAGGATCATGACAGTTTTTTTATCTCAATCCATTCTTCTTTAGCGAGAAGTTGTAATAATTTATCCTCATTGATTTTTTTAATAGTTTTTTCGGTAATGTTTAATGCGTTATTTATCTCAAAACATATATTTACACTTGTTGCGAAATGATCAGTAATGGATACGTCTACAATAAAAGGTAATATTTTTAACTTATTATTATTTTATTTATTTATAAATATGCGATCTATGTTGCTACCGGTGTTCCCATCAACTCTAGTACTTTTATTAATATAGGATATAAAACCATAACTCCCCAGCAAATTCATATAATTATTTGCCCCTTCATTCTCTGTAAGTATATTAATATTAATGTCACCTAGCAAAATTTCCGTATTTTTACTATTGATATAATCATATAAATAAATATTCAAATTATTTATAAACTCGTTTACATCGGATGAAGGCAATCTGTACATACTACTTATTCCAAACTTTATGTTATTTAATTCAAATGTAGTTCTAGAGATTATAACATTACTATATGTTATATGCACTGTGTTACTTATTATTTTATTATTTATATATACTAACAATCCATCGTTCTGATTAATTTGTGAGTTATTATAAAATAGTTCATATCCCGGTATATTATAATATTTTGTATCTCTAATGTTCCACGTTTCAGATAGAAAAATTATATCAATATTTATATCTTGCAAAGATTCTAATAGTATCAGCAATTCATCAAAGTTTCTTTTTATACTTCGTATGTTTAAGTGTATGATGTTAATACTTACTTTTTTTGCTGAGTTTTCTAATACATGTTTTTTGTATTGATCTATACTACATTCTAGAGTCTCAATATCAGTCTCTTCTATTGAATTAAATAAATCATTAATTTCCATAATTAATTATGCATAAAAATAAAAAATCCCTGCAAAAATTATGAATATTCTAAAAATCTTACTAAATACAATATTTCCTATATTTACGAAATATTTAATAAGAGGAATATTTATGAAAATAATTATTATATATTTTTATTTATACACAAAATTCCAAAAATCATTCTTAATCAGAAAAGTATTTCAGCAAAATAAATTTAATTATATATTAAGAGAATAAGTAGGTAACTTAGACAATTATTATTATTCATCTTCGCGGTCTTCCTCGCTACCTCAGCTTTCCTCAATGGATTCGTCCACTAAATCACTCTCATAAGGTACAATTATTTGAGCTGTTTTTACATATATTACACCATTTCCACTTTTGCTCCAAAAGGGGCTAAAGGTATTAGTACCTTACTTATGTAAAATATTCAGAGCCTACTTGGCTTGGAAATACATACCAAAAATATAGCGGAAGGTGAGAGTCATCTACCTACCTAAAATAGGTAGATTATCGGACTAAACGCCCAAGTCATATAGGCCTATAACTCTATCCTCTTTCCTACTTAAAACGATGCAAAGACTGATAAATAGGTACATTAGAGACGAACTACTAAGGGAAAATCCCCTGACTGAACGTCAATATGCATACCAGCCAGGGAGGTCAACAGACCTTGCGCTGGATGAATTAAACAGACTACTAGCAAAGTCCCTAGAGGACAAGGAAATGGCAGTAGTTACATTCCTTGACATAGAAGGAGCGTTTAATAACGCAACAACGCACTCACTAACGAGTGCATTATCAAACAGAGGAGTCCCAACAACGATCTGCCGGTGGATTAAAGTCAGCCTAGATAATAGGATTATAATATCTAATCTAGGTGAGATCTCCATCGAGGCGAAAGTGAGTACAGGCTGTCCCCAGGGAGGGGTACTATCTCCACTACTATGGGCAACCCCGGTTGACGAACTCCTCCGGAAACTTTCCACAGACGGCTTCTATTGCTTAGGATATGCTAATGATCTAGCAATAGTCGTTAAGGAGCGATTCGCGAATACAATAACGGAGCGTTCGCAAAGAGCCCTAAATGTTCTTGACAAATGGTGTTGCGAGGAAGGACTTTCTATAAATCCCCACAAAACCAAAGTCGTCAATTTTACACGGAGAAGAGCACTGCAAGGCCTAGAGCCCCTAAGGCTCAACGGAGTGGAAATTCAATTTGCCTGTGAGGCAAAATATTTAGGAGTCATTTTTGACCAAAAATTAACATGGAATTCTCACATCCAAAAAGTCACACAGAAAGCCACAATCGCCCTGGGAAGATGTAGGCAAATGTGTGGAAAAAACTGGGGGTTAAATCCCAAAATGAACCTGTCGTTGTACACCAGGGTAGTGAGACCCATGATAACCTATGGATCAGTGGTATGGTGGACTAAAACGGTGCAGTCAGGAGCAATAAGGCTGTTAAGTGGCGTAGAAAGGCTTGCTTGCCTGTGCGCCACGGGGGCTATAAAAACTACTTCTACTGCTGCACTTGAGGTCCTCTTGGACCTGCCACCCTTACACGTATTCATACAAGGCGAAACTCGGTCAGTGGTGCACAGGTTAATGCAAGGCCAAACGCCAATTAGCCAGCAACACGGGACAGAGTACCAGAAGTTATACTCGGAGATGAGGGCAGATCCCATTCTAGGCATACCCACGGATGTAATGGTCCCAAGGTATAACTTCAACAAGAACTTTCAAACTGTTATACCAGACAGGGAGGATTGGAAAAACGGTCCTCCCATAACAGCACAAACAGTCTGGTACACTGACGGCTCCAAGACAGAACAAGGAGTCGGAGCCGGGATTTACTGGACAAGGTCAAAAGCCAATATCCCGATAAGTCTAGGGAAATACGCAACGGTGTTTCAGGCTGAAGTGATCGCCATACACTGTTGCGTAAGGGAGATAATAGGACAAGGCACTGTTAACCAGTCGATTGCCATTTTCTCTGATAGCCAAGATTGGTGTGGGACTGCTTGACGGCCCTTACAGAGCTGGAAAGTCAGAATAGAGTGACCGTAACATAGGTACCAGGACACGAGGGACACAGAGGAAACGAAAAGGCTGATCAACTGGCCAAGGAAGGCGCACTTGAAGCCCCAATAGGACCCGAGCCCTTTTGTGGCGTGGCAAAGCCATGCGTACGAGCAGCCATTAAGGAATGGGTGCAAAATAAATCTCTGGAATGGTGGAGGAATCTCCCAAAACAGAGACTGGCCAAGGAGTTCATTAAAAAACGTTCGGCCAAATTTACGGAAGACCTACTAAGCCAGAATAAGAAGGCCAACAGAGTAATAGTGGGCCTTCTAACTGGCCACTGCCGGCTCAATAGACACATGAGTCTAGTGAGCCTGGCAGAGGACGCGACATGCAGATTCTGCCAAGAGGAAGAGGAAACCTCAGTTCACGTATTGTGCCACTGTGAAGGCCTGGTGAGGCTGAGATTCCAAGTACTCGGAGAAGAAAAACCAAGGGCGGACAGCTATACAAAAGGGCTTTTATCAAAGCTGTGAAGTCTAGTACAAAGGACAAAGCTGGATGAGGTACTATAAGGAAGATATTCTAGGAGCATCACAATAGACCTGAAAAGGTTGCGGTGGTAAAGGCTAAACAACCAGCTCCTTTGTTAATCTAATCTAATCTAATGGTAATGATAAAATTACTATACATTACATCACAAGTGAGATAGGACCACTGATTCATATAATATCCAGAGAACTTGAAATGCTGATTTAAATTCAGTCCCATATTTTTTACTGCACTTTCAGGAAATAAGATATCACCATCAATAGTTAAACTAAGGTTTTCGCAAGCAGAAGCTAAATCTTTCTTATGTCAGAATAATATTAGTTTGTATTTGTTAGGATTCAATTTTAAGTTGTGCTCTTGATATATTTGTTTAATTTTACTTAAGTCTGTATTTATGTTATATTGAATTATTAATGATCTCTAATATGAAAGCTATTATATACTTGGGTGTCATCGGCATGTACTTATATTTTACAGTTCCACTGAATGTAGTACGCCAGAAGTGTAGATACTAAAAAATAACAGACCTAAAACCAAACCTTGAGGCACGCCAGATAGAAATTCCACAGGAGGTGAGATAGCATCATTAAATAGTACCTTTGTAATATATTGTTTGAATATGAGTTAAAGAAAGCAATAATCTTATGATCAAGACCAAAATATTTAAGTTTTGCGTACATTAATTCATGACTAATCGTGTCAAAGCTTTGGAAAAAGTCTGACTAATTTTCATGCAAGATATTCTTTTCATTTAGAAACTCATAATGCTGCTTATGCATATTCTTTTCTAATATCTTCGATAAGATAGGCAAGATACTTGTAGATCTTAAATCAGCCAAATAATTTACGACATTAGTCTTAGGCCAAGGAATAATGAAAGCTTCTTTACAGAAGTCTGGAAAATATCCCAGTTCAAGACAGCATGTGTAATGTAAGGTTCAGCAGTAGTAAAGCATTGTCAATAACATTCCATCTACTCCACAGGCATTTGATTCAAAATTCCTTATAATGCCACTGATCTCTTCTATAAAGCATAACTTAAAAGAGAACAGCGCATCGTTGTGGGAACTATTGTTCTAATAGTCAATGAGTAAATTAGTAGATTGATGGCAAAATGCAGAGGCAAAATGGTGATTTGTATTAGAGGCACTACCAACAAAAGATGGAATTTCATTTACTGAACACTTTTCATATTGAATGCTTTTAGCGTTTTCCAGGTATTTTATATACTTGTTTGCCTTCACATTTCTTATTGATGATAATGATGTTATTGGTGATTACCAATTTATTTGTAATAATCATAATCAGCAGCATTTTATGTTCGTTTATGATTAATTGCGACGAAGCCCATATTTTCAGTTTGGTCTGCATTGGATAAGATACTTTTTCACAGCTTCTGCCTACACAAACTATTCATTTAATTAAAATAATTCGCCTTCCCGGATCACTCCATATACACCAAAAATTTGAATAGGCTTCACTGTAAATAATGAAAAATTAGATATTTTGTGTTTTTGTATATATAAAATTCCCTAAACAAAATGTTTTATTTTAGGAATTGCTAGAAGAGTCTTAGACACAAATGATTGCACAAAAATATGCCTATGGTTTCCAAAAATACTCTTAAAAACAATGTTTCTCTGGCCAGAGGAAAATATGAGCTTTTATCGAAAGTTTTTAGTTGGTGCTATGACGATTTGTTGTATTTTCATTCAATGTGGGGTATTTGGATTTATTATGAAGAATTATAAAGATTATAATAACGTATCTGTCATTTCAGCTTTTTCAACAGCTTGTCAGGTGCATAATTCAAACTTGTGCCGGTGTATTATAAAATTTATATTCTGCAAAATATGTGTCAAAACTACAACCAAAAACATTGGCTAGGACTGTAATCATGAGAATGTTGCAAATAATCTCAATCTTGTTACACACGCATGTATTATTTATTTAATTCTTGATCTATATACCACATAATAATAAAAGAAAATAGAAGAAAACTTTTAAAAACTTGCTTTTCTTACAAAGGCCTAACAAACAATTTGAAAATAATTTTTCATATAGGACGGCAAGAAAAGCAAGGCGTGCGCACTTTGTATTTCCCCTTTCATACAATCATAGAAAGTGCACACGCCTTGCTTTTCTTACAGTCGTACATGAAAAATTATATTTTATTTTTTGCTTTGCTTTGTAAAAAAGCAAGTTTTTAAAAGTTTTCTTATTTTTTTTCTACTTTTTTGTCATACTTTAATTACATTATTATCACACATGAATATTGTGACGCCCCTCATAGAAGTTTCTAATCAGGTGAAAACATTTTGTATTCTACGTTTTGCCGGAGGTGCCGGTTGGATAATGTATTAATCAATTTTCACCGCAAGCCCAATACTTACGGATATTTATAAAAGTAACGGTGGTATACTATATTGTCATCCAATCTTAGTAACTGTGCAAAATTTGATCAATTGCTTATGTCAGAAAATGTGTTAAATAAAGAATGCGAGATCTGGACGAACATGAAAAGTATTGCATTGTGAGTTAAAGAAAAGGAAGTAAAAATTCTTTTCCGGTTCAAGGGACTTGAAAATGTGTAAATTTACTGGAAACACAAAATCTACTTTTTGCACGATCACGATACTTTCTGTTAAGAGAAATAAATTAATAATTATAACATAAAATATCACAATTAAAAGTTGTTCTCATAAACTTGAAATGTGTGTCTGAATAATTGATTTTTTCATTATATTTAGGTTTTAAATTATCTTTATGAGTTTATTTCCCTCAATCCTTTCAAATGCGCTGTGCTTTTGTAATCAGGAGTTACATCAGGCAACCAAAATTTAATCTTATGTGGTTCAATTTCCATCAATTCCCATCGATAGTACCTATGTAAAAGACTTATGTTATGAAATATATTTACATTCCTTTATTTTATACAATTTAAAATATGATAGCACTTGCTTTAAGCATGGCATGTTTTCAGAATTTGGACTGATATTAATATATTTTTCAGGCCATTGTGAAAATTGCAGTTCTCTATTACTACCGCCATTCGATTAAATCTATTGTAGATAATATTTTGGAAAACTTTTGGCCATCCAATTTACTTGGTAAAAAAATGGAAGGCGTTCTCAAAGACTCAGCCGACATGCTATTGTTAGGGTTATTCGCTATGTATTTTAGCGGAATACTATATTCCACAGGATTTGTACTCTTTCCTTATTTCAAAAGAGCGTTGCCTTACAAATCCATATATCCATTCGACTGGACAATCAGTCCAGTGTACGAAGTTCTATACATTCTTCATTGCTTAATTAATGTACATATCGTGCTTACTAGCATATGTGGTTTAGATTTTTTGTTTGTGGCAATATGTGAAAATGTAGCTGCTCAGTATCGGCTATTACAAAGAGTACTTCTGGCATTTGGAACAAAACGAATGGTGAAATTTAATTGGAAAATGGAAAACATTTTTAACTCACCAGATAACGATAATGGTTTCGAAAAGTATTCAACTGAGAAGAAATTTCTAGTTAGATGTATTAGACATCATCAGATGCTATCAAGGTAATTAATATTGTTATAGAAATTCTATACATTACTAAATCAATAGCTATTTGTATGACAAGGGAGAAAAGTGCACAATTTCCTCCTGCGGAGAGTTTGATCAATATCCAAGTGAGGAAATGGCACATTGCTCCTGTGTGATACATATGATTTTTTCTACGACCATTCACAGTGTTTTACATTGGTTTTACATATATTTTATTATATTTTCTTATGCATGACAATCAAAAAACCAAATATGTCAAAATGTCATAATAGGTATTTAGATAAGTAAATATTGTTAAAAATCAAAGTACATGGAACATTGCTAAGGCTGCTTCTTGTTTAGAAAATAGACAAACTTCCAAAAAGTTTATAATAATGTATTCCGAATGTGAAGATGAAGTTCCTGAAGATATTCTGGAAGAAGCAAACGAGGTTTCATTAAATCTATTACCATTAAAGTCTCGTGAAAAATATGAAAAAGCTATTACCATTACAGCTATTTGAAGTTTCTACTTGTTTGCTTCCAGAGGGATGCAAAGTATTTTCCTCCCGAGGGAGGAAAAGTACTACTTTGCTCCTTGAAATGAGGGAGCAAAATAGTATTTTCTATATAGGGAGTAGAAAAAAGTATTTATTCTCTGGTAGTTCACGTTTTCCACGTATCTATCAAGAGGTTTCTTGTTTCATTTTATTTTATTTTATTTATTCAGAACAATTTAACAAATGTTTTGTTGTCCATGTATAATTTTATTGAGATTCCGTTTATCTCAGAGCAGTGTGCCATCTGCTATGTAGGGCAGGAGAATTATATGTTCCAAATTACAATAATTTTAGAAAGTATTACACTATTAAATATGTAGCATTGTATATACGGTTTTAGACTCAATTTATGGATTCCAATACTGTGACATTTCTAAATTATTAAAAACCAAATTTGAGAAAATTGCAAAAAATCGTGTTTTTTGTTCTTTAATTTGAAACACTGCCAAAACGAAGCTAGCTAGAGAAAAATTACTAAAAACTTTTTGTACAGATAAAATTTCCTACAAAAATTTGCTTGACAGTATATCTCTATTGATCATCATTCAGATGGAACCAATTGAGTCGTTGAAATTGCCCCCATCCAAATTTATTATAAAACCAAGATATTTCGAGTTATTTACTTGATCAAATGCAGATGTTCATGTCATGTTGTATGTATTTCTTTCCGACTTTACCATACATTTCGTTATAAACTAATTTAAATTAAGCTTATGCCTATCAGCCCCCAGCTCCAAAGTAAACAAAGTAATGGATAGAGATTAGTCCTTTCCGAACTTGATAGTTGAATTTATCTGTATATTTATCTTATACTATCACTGCTGACTTAGGACTAACTAAGATTGGTGCTTAATTAACTTGATATGTTTTCTTGAGACACCTTAAGCAAATACTTTAATATTAACGGCACCAAATGCTTATTTGGAAACAAGTACTCAATATGTATTCTCGATTTTTTTCTAACATCTAATAATAAACATAGTTGGCTCCTTGACATTTCTAGCTACGACAGATAGCAATGTTAGGGAGGATGGTTGTGTATCTACATTTTCAACATAGTTTTCAGGTAGTTTTTCTTCAAGACCCTTCTGGCATTAGATTTGGACATTGTCTATTTTATTCCCGATGAGTATTTTGTCTTTTAATGCTCTAACAATAAGATAATTCTATCACCGCGGTTAAATAGCCGTTACTACTATATCTTTAACCTAAGGATATAAATATAAAATTATAGTTCTATTTTATTATTTTCAGAATTGTTCAAGAAACTGAAGAGGTGTACAGTCTCGCTGCTTTTGTTCAACTGGGTTGCACCATCATTTCAATCTGCTTGTCTAGTTTCTCACTTTCAAGGGTAAATATATGAATTATAATTATAACTAAAACATAATTTTATATACTTAATCTATTCATTTGTTCGCCAGTTTCATTCTAGAGCTGATGGTCGAGATAAAATTAAATTTAAAATATAAACATGCGGATAACGTAGAAGTTGCTTTTTCACAGGAACTGACAGAAGAATTAACAATTTCCAACTGATGATATAACATCAATTATAGTTTTCAAAATATGGTATTTAAATGAACTCGATGTTGAAAATTTTCAAATCTTACAATTTTCCCGTAACATGAACTTCTAAATGTAGCTTAGCCGGCTAGAGTGCGTGATGTGGCGAATGCGCTTGGTCAGACTGTCTATTATATGCTGGGTTCGATACCCAACTGCAAAATTGCCAATATCAAAAGGTATTTTGCATTGTTTTCAAATCTGTGATCCCTTGCCACATGTCTTTGGCTTTGAATCTGGGGGTATCTAAAATATATTATGTAGTATGCTACGTTGTACTATTTAAAACCAGTTCAAGCAATTCCAGGAATAGATGTTTGTGTATGTGTGTGTGTGTGTGTGCGCCTCGGGTTAATGACTACGGTTACAAAGACCATTCGCCAAACTTCCTCTTTTTTTCTTTAGATTATTTCTAGGGTACTATTTTATTTCATTTTGTTGCAGTGTTATTGTGTATACCAATTTTACTACAAGTGACAGACAGACAGACATGTATATTCTATTGACCTATAGACATATAGACCTTTTTATTTGATACCGTTTTTTCTAATTTTTTTTCTTTTTCCATTTTTTGATATTTATTATTTTTTTGCTTTTTTCTGTTTTCTTATATATTTTTTTTCTTTTTTCCATTTTTTTTTCGATAAAAATGGGAATTGACAGTGATACAAGTACGTCTATGGATCTGTATAGAGGATTTTTATTCACGAACTGACTGGACCTCTGATGGGATGGTATAACAAAAGGAAAGATAGTAGGAAACTTATTTCTCATTACATATTTTCTATATATTTAATTGTATTCTTTCTAAATGATTAAGTTATATATAGTGACATTTTTTTATGATAATAGTTGTGCCAAGTTAAAAGAACATGGTACTAACTTTAATTTATAAATTTCATTTAAAATTTTTATCTGAATTTTCAACTTTTCTATGATCAAAGAACTTATGCGGTGTCTGTATATATTTATTTATTAGCCGTTACTCGAGTCCGAGTATAAAAATGTTACAGTCGATAGATTGTGTACAATAAAAAAACAAGTAAACGGTGCAATCTATTGTAATTCCCATTCATCTACGGTGCACACGACTATGGCTATAGAGGCCAATTCGGGAGAGCACATGTCGACCGCAGTCAGGACAAACATAGACCTCGTTAGGTCTTGGATTCGGCCTTCTTGCAGCAACATTTCCTTGATAGCTGGCCACAACCCCTCGCCACTCGGTTCTGCCCGCTGCAAGTTGTTCCCATTGCTCGTCTGCAATACCGCAGGATTTTAGATTTTCATGGAGAGCGTCTTTGAACCTCTTTCGTTGACCGCCACGCCTTCTTCTACCGCTTAGCAATTCACCATAAAGTGCACATTTAGGAAGGCGGTTATCATGCATACGATGAACGTGACCTGCCCATCTTAGGCGTGCTCTTGAAATAAGCACCTCAATTGGAAGGCTGTTTGCTCTCCTGAGTACTTCCACGTTTGATATGTGATGGAACCAACGGATTTTCATCATACTTCTGAGGTGTCTTTGCTGAAAACGTTTTAATTCTTTCACATGACGACGGTAAATGACCCAGCTTTCACATCCATATAGCAGTGTTGGAATGACAACTGCTCTGTAGACAGCCATTTTCGTTGACAAAGCAAGGTCGTGGTTGTCAAATACTCTCTCTCTAAGTCCCCAGAATGCTCTAGATGCAGCGTTAATTCTATTGCGAATTTCGCTGTCCATGTTTGCTTTGTCATTAACAACGTTAATCGACTGAAAACGAAGCTGCATTTGAAGCTTTAGCTGGAGCAGGTATGCAACTGACCAGCTCGGTTGCGGAAGGCGAGTGGTGTGGTCCCATGGCACAGAAGGAGACTGCGACGATGGGGTAAACAAACGATTCCAAAAGCAACCTTTGTGTGCGGTGGGTTATTTTTACCGCACACTTTGTGAGAAGGTGGATGTGCTCACGGCAAAAGGTAAGGGTTATTCCGCCCTTACTCGGTCGCTAGAGCCTCGTTAGTGAAAACAGGGTGCACCAAGTTCAAATTGAACTCATCGCGAAGGTGAGGCTAACAATTGAGTAGGAGAGGCTATAACTTGCGCTTCACTACCCCATTACACCCTATATATCTGTATGTAATGTAATCACTAGTGACCTTTTTCTGTATGTTTGAAAATTTGCCAGTCACTAGGTCGGTCTTCTTTACCTTCAAATCCAGTGATAAATTAATGTCTGGTTTGTATATTTGGTATGTCTTGTATGACAGCCCTAGAACACAAACGTCCAATAGGCAGATTTTTTCTGTAGTAAAGGGCTGACAAATTTGAGGTTAAAAAGGTAAACATACAATAAAAAGATTCGTGCCATTCTTTAAACTAGTGACTCTGACATTTGTCTCTAAAAAGTCGATAGCTCTCTAACTAATACTAAAGATTGGCCAATTTGTTTATGATGTAATGAGTTTGTTCGATTGATTCGTTTGTTGAAGTTAAATGAAAAATTAATATTTGCTGTTTTCTGCTCCATTCAATGTGTATTAAAACAATGAACATTTTAGAGCTTTAACATATAGAGTTTACTTGGCTGAAAAATTGGAAAATACAATTCGCCTAGCCAGCGATGTTTATTGTAATTTGTTGCACATCATATAAAAAGAGTTATCTTTATTTTATATATTTTTGAAAAAAATCAAGAATAAAGTGTAGAAAATAATCTGGAAATAAAATAAAAAGGAAATATCTTCTTATTTTATATTTTTTTCGATGTCCACTTTTGTTACTAAGTTACTTTAAGTCGTAAATAATTATTGCAGGTAGTTCAAAAATACTAAATGATTAATAAAAAAGATAACGGTAACATTGCGCATTGTTCCTAAAATGAATACTTAAGAAATTATAAACAATATTAAATTTAGGTATATTTTATGTTTATATACAAAAAATTTAATTTACTAGGGCACAGCAATATAATTTGCTACTTTCAATAATCTCATTTAATTAATTCTAGGTCTCATTGTATTCTGTTAACTAAAAGTAATCTGTACTCAATAGGCACATAGATATAATGTAGTATAAATATCAGTTTAAAGTTTTTTTGATTTCACATTCCCAGAATTGTGAATATTTTTAAAATATTTTGAGTTTTCGTTGCAAATTTGTACCCAGTTGTACACAATTCAACAAGATTGAGCACTTTCCATTACGCACTCCCCTTACAGAGCCTATTTCAATAAGGTAATTGCAAATTGTTGGATGGGAAGAAGGGAGGCAATTGAGTGGCCTGTCAGACTCAAAGATCTGGCGTCCCTGGATTACTTTCTATGGAGATATTTTAAAGTGGGTGTAATTCAACAATTTCTTCTACATCCCTGAAACGATCCAGAAAATGTTTTAATATTCTTTTAGATAGATAGAATAATACTGGCCTATTATTTCTTGTGTGAAAGACAAAGTAGTACTGGACTTATCTTTTTTCAACAAACCAGTATCATTCTATCAAGTGTTCTCTAAACGCTTATTAAAATTTTTTTAAATCAGTTCAGAGATGTAGGAGAAATTGTCGAATTACGAACTAATCTTTTTAAAATCGGTGCCGCCACACTCAAAGGCAAATTATACGTTATGTTATAAAAAGTGCGCTCTTTTAAATTCTTTAACAAAATATGGAGGCTGCTATTTAAAGAAATATCGATGAAAATGTTAAAAATATTCCAAAAGATTGCATTAGACATATTCAAACAATTTTCCAAAAAGAAATTGCACGTTTTTTATCGAATTTATTCACTACACGCGATAGAAGGTTGCAGTACATACAGTGAAAATCTCCAATGGGGCTACAAACGTAAACGCTGGGTCATTTGATGTTTTTTGTTGATGTTACGGTGAACGAAGTGTGCTACAGAGACATGATAACCGATGTTTTGATTGATCAATGCAAGGTTAACACGTAATTAAAGGATAACTGTCAAACAAAACAATAGATACCCGTTGTTTCGAGTGTTAACCCTGTACTGATAAACCGGCCCTAAGTGTGGTAACCGAATTATCAATCTTTTTGTAGACATTTGTATGTCAACTGTGATTTGACGCCGTTAGGTTTTTCTTATGGATTAAGGACAGTTGTTGCTATTTCAACGATTCACAAAGAATTGACAGACTTAAAGAAATAGAGCCACAAATAATCGCCAATGTTCTGCATAATTGAGCCATTGAACGTGTTTGTTATAGCCATCATTGTCAAAAAATATTTTTGAAGTGCTTTAGGGTATAACGATTCAGGTTCTAACGGTCAACGATTTAACGGCGTATGATTTAATGATTTATAGCTCAAGTGACCTAGAGCTCAAGTGTTTGGGATTCAACGTTTAGGATTTAGGGTCCAGAGTTTGATTATTATGTATGATATACGCATCTTACATGAGAAGACACTTGTGATAATTCTAATATCTTTAAAGTGTTGTTTCTCGAATAATGTCGTACGGGATGACCAAACTAAAAATAAATTACAATGAAAAAGACGAGTACATATGACACTACAATCAAAATGAAGTAAAAAAAAACAATAGCGTCTGAAATAATTTATTTAACCTCATTTTCTCAGAAATCTGAAGTGAGAGCAAACGCTGAATCTGGATACTAAGCTAAAAGTTTTGTAAGAAATGATCTTTTATTAAATGAGGTGCCACAACCCTCATATTTACAGATCTGTGTAATTTTTAACAAACAAGCTATGAAGGAAATACAAAGATGACACTAGTGAAACATTTAGTATGTTTTAATATAATTATGTTCCATATTGTAATAATAATTGAATGTACAATTGATATAGGCTATTATTTTTGTAAAATTTTCATATTTTCATAATTTAACATATTTATATTCTCTACTTAATTACAGGGACGCATCACAGTGAGTCAGTTGGTTAATTTAAGCTCTTACATCAGCGGATTTCTACTACAACTATTTCTTTATTGCTCCCTTTCAAATGAGTTGCAATTTCAGGTACTCGACCGCTCTGATATTTTATGATAGTATAGATCTCCTTTTTTAGATGAGTATTTTGCCAGATTATCTATTTGGAGGCTTCTGGTATGATACGGATTTTGTTAAATCGAAGAACGACATAATTTTTATTTTAAAGAAGTCTCAAGTGACAACGACACTTACTGCGGTAAAAGTGTTTCCGTTTAACTATTCCACCTTTATTCAGGTATTTATTTTTAGTATACGATAATGTAGTACAAAAAGATCAAATTGCTCTTGCAGGCGTAGCATAAACATGTATCATTTTGAATATTTTTTGGCTATGCATTTTATAAAAATGTTGTAAAATATGGCAACTGAATATGGCTGTTAATCAGTGTTTTCTTACATTATTTTTATGTTGTTATAATATAATCCCGTTGCCATCAGTGTATTTTCTTTAGAAATTTCAAAAAGGCTTCTGGATCTTAATTACATCGTGGGTTGATTTCACTTATATATTCCCTAAAATAGAGATTAGTTTATATTAGTTATGATGGTAGCCTTTGTCGTATTTGTCGCATATACAGGAAACTGATTATCAGAGCACAGTATGTGCCTTGAAATTTTACTGTTTTATGGACGATATTCACCATTATCATATTCCAAAGTCTAGCTCTAGGTACCCGAAAACTATAAAGAAGTCATGGATGTTGTGAGATTACCGTATCAACTACTACAGTGTAAGAATTCTCTGAATATGCTGATTTCGATTTTCATGTATTTTCTTTAAATATATGATGCCAGATATACCGACAACTACTCGCAACAGATAATAGTGTAGTGTAAACCATCATTAGAGTTAAAATTACCCATAACAATGGTAATTTTTATATTTGTAATAGTACGGATTCTAAGTATGCATAAAACACTTTCAATACCATAGCTTCAGTAGTAGCAGTTGTTGGTACAAGCGTTTTTAATCAAATTCATTATTGTGCCCATCCTGAGGAAGATTAAAAGTTCACTGAAAGCTCTACAACCGAGGGCTTACTTTAGTTAGTTCTTTTAAAATTTAGAAAATATTGGAAGCACTTGAACAATAAACCTGATTTATTTTTTGTAAATTCATTCTCCACGTGACAAAACTTTTTGGTCTAGTCTAAGAGTTCTCAGTCTATGCAACTTACATGTCGGATTTCTTAGAGAGTTATCATCTAGCCAAACTTATTCTTCATTCCATCAAGATGCGTGGTAGGCCAACTATCTGTATAATAATTAATTTCACATTATTCTCCTGAAATAAAGACAATGCCAGATATTAAATGTAGACCATTCAATACGCCTCCAGACTACTTTTACTTTATGTTCTTTTGGTCGCTGATTACGAAAATCTGGTGCCCGCAGTCCAAAAATGCGTCACCCTTAGAAATGCAAAAAACACCCCTTTTTGAGGTTTTTTCGCGATAATTTTAATAATAATCAAAAATAATCCAATGATTAAATTTTTAAAAATTTTCTGTACATGTGATTGATTCATACCAAATCAAGCCAAATATGATGATAAAGGATAATCCTAGACGGTTAAAACTACCCGTATATCGACTAAAAATTAAAAAAAGTGCACAAAAAAATTGTACAATTTTTTTTTTCATTTTTATGCTTCTAATTCGATTAGATGGGTATTATCGAACAAAAATAAAATATATCTACCCTTAAGGGGGTAAAACTAC
This sequence comes from Leptura quadrifasciata, assembly GCA_963675555.1. Taxonomy (NCBI): domain Eukaryota; kingdom Metazoa; phylum Arthropoda; class Insecta; order Coleoptera; family Cerambycidae; genus Leptura; species Leptura quadrifasciata. The sequence goes on along the minus strand of OY776678.1, from coordinate 94,984,713 downwards.
CCCCATATCCCCATATATTGACTGAAAACGAAAATAAAATTAAAAATTAGTTAAAAAAGTCAAGAAAAATTATGTATAATTAACTGTCGTTTTTGTTAAGATTTATAAAACTTACGGTGAATACAATTCATAACTAAATATTAATCACTATTTATAAAAAAGAAATATAACACCACAGGTATCCCCTTTATCCCGGAAGGCTCTAGAGCAGCCTTGTGTGGGAGGGGGCTACACATTTAGAGACAAGGGACACACCCAATATCCGTATATAGTGGAAAAATCCCTCTAACAGTATTTTCCACTGCCACGACCGGGAATCGAACCCGGAACTTTTGGGTAAGAGGCAAGTACGCTCACCTCTCGACCACCAGTCATACCTGAGTTTATTAAATTACGGGAAAAGTTCTTTACAACAGTAACCAGCGAAAATTCCTCTTACAGAAATACTAAAAAAAATTTAAAATAAGATTAATTATTTTAGAAAGTCCTAACAAATAAACATATTTTTCTAAATTATTAATTATTAAAAACTAATTGCTTTTTTTTAAGAAGAGGCTACTCGATAACCACGTAATGTGCAAAGTTATTCAACGAATAATTGTACCTCCAGCAAATACTAAAAGCAAATTTTCCAAATTAAATTATTACTAGATATATATTTTCATAATTACATTTGTATTATTAAATATCTTATTCAACGTGCCTGAAAAGTCCTTCTTCATAGAGGTGTTCTGCGGGCAAAAACAAACATATTATGCAATGTGGAGACTCACTTTATGTACACCTCAAGAAAGTTAGCTAAATTATAAAAGAGGGAATTTTCAGGATCTATTTAAATAAAATAATTAATTACTTATATAATAAAAATTAATAATTTAAATTTAAAATATAAAAATAATAATTGTATAAATAAAATAATGTATAGAATAATGAATCTATTAAACCATAAATTATGCACGAATATCGAAAATAACTATTAATAATTAAATTTCTATAATAAAACATTTTAATAATCAAATGTATATTGTCAACATTTACATAAAACTTTGTAAAAAATATAAATGTAACTGCAAAGACAAAAAAACATGCATGGTTTGTTAAAAAAAAATTAAAATATTCAAGAAAATTACTTACTTATTAATAATTTGACAATTAATTAAAAATGTACATTTTTTTTTATTAAAGCCTTTGATATCTTTAATTGAAACAGAAATTTATTAAAAACGAATAATAATTCAAGCTGTATAAACGTTAAAACACGTGTTTATACATGATACTTACAACTGAAGCTGAATTACATTCCATGCGTACAATGCATCATAATATTCTTGGCGCCACCTTTACAGCATAATCTGATAGAATATTTAAGCGGGCTTATCTGTTTCTTTAAATAATCGCGAAGCTTATATCAATTGCAATTAACTTGTTTTGAAGTAAAATTAATTTATAATTTTATTAAGTAATAACTTATTTTTGTTTGACAATGCCCATTCAATCCAATTTGAAGCATAAGGTTGAAAAAAGAATTTTTTATTAATTTTGTATGTACATTTTTTCCATTTTCAGTCAATATAGGGGGATATAGGGGTAGTTTTACCCCCTAAAAGATAGAAAATAATGTATTTTTGTTTGACAATATCCATTTAATCGAATTAAAAGCATAAAGATGAAAAAACATTTTTTTACAATTTTTTTGTGCACTTTTTTTATTTTTAGTCAATATAGGGGTAGTTTTAACCTTCTAGGATTGTCCTTTATCATCAAATTTGGCTTGACTTGATATAAGTCAATCACCTGCACAAAAAAATATTTAAACAAGCGTATTTCATTCGATTATTTTTGATTATTATTAAAATTATCGCGAAAAACCCTCAAAAAGGCATGTTTTTACATTTTTAAGGGCAGCGCAACCATTTTAGGACTACGGGAACCCGATTTTCGTAATCAGCGACCCAAAAAACATAAAGTAAAAGTAGTCTGGAACCGGTGTTCTATTTCGACACCCCCCCCCCCCCCTCGCGTTTTGAATGGACTAATGTAGTGAGAGGCCTGCTTGAAACTCCATTGGCTTCATGCTCATATCCATGGTCTATTCTTGCGAGACAAATGATTTTTAAAATTATTCTTATTTCTTACAATCTCGTTGACTCCAGTACCAGAAAATGTAAAATCACAAGATGAATGGATTTGTTAAAAAGTTGGATAATAACTTATGTACTCTTAAATTAGTTCCCGTACATCATATCTTGTCATTAAGATTAATATGTTCTGAACTTTATGTCAGTAAATGGTTTGAATAGACTAATTTTTAGTAACTTCTGAGGTTAGGAAACACAAAATCTGACGTGATGGACCAATTTGGGCCTCAGATTTGAAACAGATCCAGTTTGTTACATAAGAAAATAAGATTGAGTGTGGTTTCTAAATTGAATAAAATAAAATAAATCTTATTTATTATACTTTAATAGATCCTGTTTAGTACTGCATTAAGTAGGGCACTAAGAAACATCTTACTCGTTCTTTCATCTCTATAGAAAAGGAAGATATTACTTGTTATATTAAATTTGCTACATCCAATACAAAATAGTGATATTACATGTTATGACTTGAACTGCTAGTATCTTGGTAACTTATTCAGAGTCGTTGATCGTGCCAGTAAATTATAAGCATATGGCCAGCACATTTTCCTGAATTAAATCCAATTTTGCAAGTAAATGACGTACCTCAGAGACATATTTCAAGCCAATAACAACAGTTTTTCGAAATACAAAGAATAATGCATTTTTTTATTTAATTTCTTAAATATTACAGCTAATAATATCGTGTGTTGTCTTTTAATGTTTATTTTGTTTTAGGTTCTAAAGCTTTCATTTTCGTTTTACACAGTGCTATCGAACATGGTTAATAAATGAGAAATCTCTTACAACACTAAAATAATAATAATATTATAATAATAATTATAACAATAATAATAATAATAATGTTTATTTCTTTCTCAATAATTTTACAATAATGTAAAATATACTTACTAACTCGCTTAGATGAAATAAATATATTTATTAACACGTAGTTGTCATAGGTAGTAAAATAGAGAAAATATTAATGCAAGCAATTATTCACAACTGGAAACGAAAGTTACCTTTTTACATCCAGGTTAAGGTAGAAAAAAAATTAAATTAAGTTAAATGAAATTTGTATTAACAAATTATTAACAAAACAAACACATTAGAATTGTTATTTAATTATGGAGGTAGTTGTCAGAATATAATTGATCATGCATATGTATAAATAAATATATAATCACACATACAAGTGTTTTCTGTTGATTAGTTCAAAAGTTAGCCCCTAATTTCCTCCAAATCGTAGCGTTCTTATAGATGGTGTAAGTTTTCATAGTAAACAGTTAATTAAAATTCCTTATTCCACAGGTGCAGAAGTTAAAATAGTACAGTAATAATTATGATAATAATGATATTTATTTTCGTAAGGAATACAAGATAAAATTATTTGATGTAGCAAAGCAAGAATGCCTTTATGACATTATTACAGACAGAATTCTGACCCTATAAGCTTGTAACAGAAATGATTTAGTGAAAAATTGTTGTCTGTGTATCTGATTATTATACATGTAAAAGATATTTTAAATTAATTAACGTTAACAGCTCTCGAAATGAATATTACCGTCTTCTAAACAAAAGGTATTGTACGTAAACCTTATAATCAACAATACGTGTAGTAAGCTATTGTTTTCGAGTCTATTATTAAAGCATTAGTCATTTGTGAACTACGGCAAGTAATAACCTTTGAGAATATTTAAAATGAACCACCATTTATTGGAAATATATCATGCTCTAAATAATAAAATGTGATATGTGTGATGAAAGTTTTTGTTTTTTGGATCTAGGAAAACTTTTTTACTCCACATTTTAAATAGAAGCTTAAGACTCTACATTGCTTCAGAAATGTCTTCAGAAAGATTCAAAACTTAAGCAAATTTTATCATGAAGATTTATGGACTAATCTGATTCAAAATTCAATAAAAATTTTCATGTAGTTATAGAGCAGTGTATCTTTGGAGATCTATTATTTTTTCACGATATCTAAACATTTGAAATATAGCTCCAGTGATTCAATAGAAAACTTTTTAATGAAATTTCTAAAACGTCTTTCTAACTAATCTGACTAATTTTTATTTTACAATTTTATTGTAAAATGTTTTCTTCATGATTATTTATTTTCACTGTTTGAATACTTTAGTATATATCATCATTTGTTGCCAAGAAAAAAAAGCAATACTCTATCGGTAAAGGGTAAATACTTTTTCATATTACCTAGCAAGTGCGGAGACTGAAATGAAATACATGTGAAACTATTTTAAAGACTTGGTTCCCTAACCTTTTCTTGACTATTGAATTTCTAAAATACAGTTTTATCCAATAGTAATAAATGTATATTTAACAACTGATCATTTTTATATTTTCAAGAACTGTGTGTATACCGAAGTACGGACGGAAGATGATATCAAATCCATCCAAGTTTGTAATAGAATTTTAGTAAACTAGCTCTGTATAACATTCAGTCTAGACGCTGAAGGGAGTTCCTCTGACCTTAAGAGGTCCTAAAGATTTTATAACATGTATTTAGATATGTATATTTAGAAGAGGTCCTATTTCGAGTGATTCACAAGAAACTGTCAAGAATTGTCGCATTATTTTTCTGAGACATATTAGCATTATTGTTTCTTTTATGTCTATGATACGCCAGATCCATTGTAGTAAATAAATCTATAGTAATTTATAAATTCTAATTTTCGCAAATGCCGTTTTTTATCCCTATATTTCATTGTTAAGAAATAATTTTTCGTTTAAACGTTATATTTTGGTTCAATTAATTTTGAATTATATTTTTATATCATTACAAATATACATAGTAGGTATCGACATATTCTTTAAAGGTGCATGTATGGTTAAAAATTTTCAGGTAAGTTGAGTTACACTCTGTATATAAACGAATACATATGCCTTATATTTGGTATAATTTTGGTTTCAGTTTATATTTTCATCAAAAATTTATGTTTCTGTATAAAACAATACAATATTTTGTAAAAGAATTTATTGTTAATTTAATCGATAGCGATAATGACCGATTGAGTTGTAATTATAATAAAAATATATATACATTTGGATTATAAGAAATACGTATTTTATTTCATATGCTCCATTGTAATAAGAAATATTTAAACAATTATTTTATTTACTCAATGTGAAACTGTTTGAGCTACTTTCTGAGTTACTGCCAGTGGAAAATGGCAGTCAGACATTTACTTTACTATATCTATGAATATACTTTAAAAAGAGGGCTATTTTACTGTTAAAATGCACGGTTGGTGCTCGCTGGCTTGAGATGACTTTCTGAAAAAATGTCTTTTATTTATTTGGAAGTGTTATCATATTTCTTTCTTGTTAACCTTAAACCAATGAAGTGAAGGTAAAATGAAAATAGAATAAAATGAGGCTTTTATGCAATTCATTTTAACAAGGTAAGTAACAGTGTTACTATGACAGTGGTGTTTCGAATTTAGTTCATCACTATAAGGTCTGTAAAGGTTGGCTCTATAACGGCGTCTAGAAATAGGAGTGCATTACGAGGAAATAAAGTCTAGACATAAATGTCAGTTAAGTCTGATACAGAAAACTTTCAGGGCTATTGGCCTATTATTAAGTGCTAAAACAAGTTTTATTAGGACTATTATTCGCGTTTAACCATTTGGTAATTTCTTTGTTCGGTATTGAAGTTATTTCAACATTTTATTATTATTCTACAATTTGTTATTTTAATTTTTGCACAAAGAAATTATTAAGTATAATTTACATAAATATTTTCAAACTTTTTTAGCTTCTAATATTTTTGATACTTTGTAGCGTTGAAAATTGAAGTACATAAAAATGTCAATATTACTTAAAGGTTTTCCGAATGCCGCAGCTTAATTTTGTAATTTCTGATAGATTTTTAGGCTAAAAAGTAATACCCCATATTACTTTTAGTTGTTAATTACACAGTAAATGTTAGAAAATTATTTATAGAAACAGTAATTTTAGATTTAGTAAAGAGTAATTCGTTAGAAATTTGGGAAACACATAGACAAGGTAAATTGTAACTTATTAAATATTTATAACATACAATTACTACTCATTAAAAGATAATTTTATTTTATTTTGTTATTCAGGATTCAAAGTAAACGTTAGAAGTTTGGTAGCTCAACATAAACTATTATTACCTTGATTTTAGGTATTATTTATTTATTGCTCACATAAATTATTCAGTGGACTAAGTAGTAGCATACAATATAATGAACAATAATAACTAATTAAGTAGATGAATAGCAAAATGTAATGGAATAATAGATAGATATATTGCGTAGGTTACAGGTAAAATTTTTACATTTTAGCGACCATAGAAGTGGCAACGTTTTATAATGTCAAGGAAAAATGTATTTTCGACAGATTTAGACGTACGGGATGAGAAGAAAACTTGAACTGTTTATTAGTTCTTTCACTCATTTATGCCTCCACAGTGGACAGCTTTGGATTCTAGCATTCCAAAATTATTTCGCTAAGTAGAGGTAGGGTTATTATTTACCTACTGCAAACTGCAAGAAATTAAATATAACAATAACAGACAAAAACGTAACTTACGTAAGTGACATAAAAATAACTTTATGTTAAAATATTTTCAAAGCATGCTTTCCAATTTTGAAAAATAAAAGTTGCTAAAATTAAACATTTTTGTGAAAATCTTGAATCATCGGTTTTACGTACAAGCTCTCGATTTGTTTCTTAATCATGATCTGCTCAGGAGCTTTTAATTTCCTTCTCTACTTATATATTTTTATCGTAGATGACCCGGAGCGAGTACAGACGTTGGGTGAAAGTTTACGAGTTTTTATTTTTCTGTTACCTTCTATCTTTGCAACAGAGATGAATCGATTAATATACGGCTTTCACCATGATGAGGTATTTCAAGGTTTATAGATATATAAACATGTTTTTTCATTTGGTCTACTGATATGCGTATAAACCGATGGCTTTTCTTTTTTCAACGGTATTACGCTTATAAGATAAGCTTTATTGTGCTTTAAATCATCCTCTGAGAGAGCTTTTAATACGTACCTATTTAAGATTAAGTGGGAATAAACGTTATAGTTATTATTTCTTTCTTGGATCTGAGATTATTTGTTTATGTGTACTGTGACAGTGCACGAATAAAAGAACATAATCACCATAATCTTCATTAAAATCAACATGGTCAATCACTTCTCCATGAAGAATGTACTTTTAAATATTCTAAACAAACACAACTGCCATAATCAATATAATTCTCAAACAATATACTTCTTTGTTTGAATAAGTTAGAAAACAATGAACTGCTTTATATAATAGTGTGCTGTTGTTATTGATATAATTAATTAATGAATTCTGGCATATGCATTGTTTATTAAATAATTCATACACGATTGCCGATTATCATTATCCATCATCCAAGAGGTTATGGGCCCAGCAGAAGTGGCTTAAGAATTGGAAACATTATATAGTGTTCTTTTTGTTAATGATAATGGCTAATGAAATTGATAAAAAAAAACATTGCTCTATTCACTGGAACCAATTTTGACAACTGGAAATTTTGAGTAACAACTTTAATGGAACATGGGGATTGTGCGGAATGTTTGAACAGTATGCCGGAAGCTTATAAAATATTAGAAACAGAAAACAATACAGTTAGAGCTAATAAAGATAAGATAATTGCAGATTTTCAAAAGAATGATCGCAAATGCAAGTCTGTAATTACACAGTTATTATCGAAGAATCATTTGGACTATACTATAGAGTATGTTAAAGGAAGACTATTAGATGAGAAAAAAAAACGTCAATTAAAAGGTAGTAGAGTACCCAAAATCAAATAAATATCAAAGGAGACAATTTAGTGCACAACCACATACTTCAGACTCATATTCAAAAGAAAATTTCAATTACAAATGTCATTCTTGTTTGCAGGGCACAAAAGGCATGAGTGCAGGAAAAATCCAAGTAATAAATCAAATAATTATAACTTTCGCCACAATTTCAAAAGCAGAAATAATACATTAGCAAACAGTGGTATAACAGAAGAGTCTATAAAAGAAGAGTCAGAAAGTGAAGAAGGGGAAAATGTAGTGTTTGTTCCAGTATCAGGAGAAGAAAATGTAAAAAGTATGAAATGGTTTATTGACTCCTGGGCGACGGACCATATGGCGAACGATGATAATTATTTCTTCGAATCTTGGAAGTTATCAAACCCAATAAACGTTTCTGTGGCTAAATCATATGAAATAATAACTACTATTAGAGCTGGAAATATCAAAGGCTACATGAACGTGAAGGGCAAATTAAGATACAATTTATTTTCTGAGCGTCGACTTGAACAATCTGATTTAAGAACAACTTTTAAAATAAAAACATAATATTTTCCTCTATAAAATCCTTATTTTACTATAAGGAACGTAACCAGACTGCAACCAACAGCTACTCTCCGGGCTATGTGCCCCGCAGAGCGCTGAATTACAAGTTACAAATCTGGCGCGTTAAGTGTAATAATTGCATATTACCATCAAAACACTAATGCTTCGATTGCAACAAACACCAGCCGAAAGACTGATCCTACTTAAAGGATCTCTCTTGCCAGCCGTCACACACCACTTGCAGACTGCAGTTTCGAGCTATTGGCTTTCGTCAGTGCAAGGTAGGCATGTGACGACCGGCACGAGGATCCTTTGACCATTTGGTACATCCCGGTATTTTTACAATAGCGACATGTAAAATAGTCAGCAGGCGCCATCTAGCGGTCCAGTGTCTGTTGCAATCGAAAAATAAATAGCCTGACTGGGCTTAGCATAGTTTAAATCTGCTTTTAGAGAAATATATTTTCTATAAATTTAATATGTCAACACCAAAATCTTTTACCTTGGACCACATGTCTGTCTCATACTTTTGGCCGGCCCAAGGTACACGAACATTTATTTTCTGTAAAATTTATTTTTTAAACCTAAAACATTATCCTACTTTACTTGTGCCTTGATTTTTTCTTTGTAATTGCCAATAATATAAGGTATGTAGTCCTTAAAATCCAATAACCATATTAGAGCCCAAGGTACAAGTCGGTCTTGTACGTTGGGCCAATTGTTGATATTTTCAATATGTCACATATAATATTAAATAATATTTAAAATAAATAAATTATCATAACCAGTCCAGGCAAACACAACATACTATCATATATTAATTAAAGTTCACATATAGTTTCTTTTTTAAGATTGTTAATTTTTTTTTAAAGTGACCTAAGGTACAAACCTCTCTCTTAATTAAGACATATAATGCTCAAGTATGTAATCATTTTGAAAAAAAATTGTCAAAACTCCGAAGCGATGGAGTTGCAGAATATATTAGTAATGAATTTAAGAAGTATTTCTAGAAGAGGGTATCAGATTGAATATAATATACCTTATGCGCCAGAGCAAGGTATGATAGGATCTGAATTGTCACGAAATTTGTGCAACGAGGTAGTAGTGACAGCTGTTTATTTAATTAACAGGTAACCTACCAGTGCTTTAAAGAATGAGTCGCCTGTTGAGATATGGTATAGTAGAAAAGCGAATGTTTCAAAGTTTAAAATACAAAGAAAATTCTGTGAGTTTGAGTTGTCTCACTTACAAAAACTAAATCAAAATGCTATACAGGTCGTGCTAAATATAAATAAATATCAGTTACGTTTATAAAGTTGTAAAATGGACACAGGCCATATTTATCCAAAATGACCGAGAAATAATGTAAAAGTGGCTACTGTCTCGAATCTGCAAAGCTATATTTTATTTTGAGTCGATTTCAGACGTGATATAAAATAAGGGACAATACGGTCCTACTACAGGATGCGGAATATTTTGCTTAAATATGGAACTGTCCGTTAAAATATAGGGCGGATAGTACCTCTGGCAACTTGTTACCTACAATCTGATTTGTCATATTGCCAGTTAAATATATGTTGTCATACTAGAAGATTTTGTTTATACATTTATTTAACGTCAGCCCATATCAGCGATTGAAGCCTATCACCGATGCTTGAATACAAGCTACCTCCAACCAGAATTTTGCCGAACCCCTTCTCTAGCGAAGCTTGGTGGCAAGATTGAGTGAATGAGATCTCTTTCAGTGAAAATACTAAAACAATAAAAAAACTTGAATTCCATTTGACAATCGGGTAAATTACAACAGGTAGCAGTATTAGCAAAATGCGAAAATGGCTAAAAACACTTTAACACCACTAAAATATAGGCGACACGTACTAGTAAATTTTTTCTGCCGGCTCAGAAAAAATCAAAAAACAAAAAATTCTTTTGAGGTAACTGCAGCAAACTGTATTGGCTAACTAATCTATTGTTTTCTAATGTTTTGGTCTGAAAAAGTCTCGATATTAATGAAAATATTGATTAAGAAAAAGAACTTAGAAAAAGAAATAAAATTGCAAATACGTTACAAACAAGGATAAATAGAAACGAAGAAGGGAGCAGGAAATGATTAGTAAAAGGTACTAAATTATGATAGAGGAAAATACCAAAATAAATCTGAGGGATGAGAATAGACATTTTGTTACAGCACGTAGCCAAGAGCCACCCTATTTTTCAGTTACATTTTTAGTAAAACATTTTGAATATTATTGAGAGACACAGATGTTTATTCAGCTAAGACAACGATAAATATCATTTTTGGCAAAAACATGATATATCGTCTTAAAAATACGGACCTGTTCTAACAGGAAGTTAAAAATATACTATCATTTAAAATAATTACAATGGAAGTAACTAATGTCTTTTATTGGAATGCCATTTCGCATTCCTGAGACAACTATTTTGATATAAGTTATATTAATCAACCTTTTGAGTTACAATCATTAATTTTCTCTAATTGCAGGAAGTTTTAATTGCGCAAGTTAGGTATAGATACTTTGATTAATTGAAAAATTTTATTCAGGACAAAGCAGCCAAAACTTTCCATTCAAATATATTAATCGAAAATTTCCAGCAGCAGAAATACAAAATTTTACACATTGTAATAAAAGAGCCACTAGAAGAAGACCTTATATTGCATAATTTTGGCAGAAATATGTTAAAATGTACATAAAACAATGCATATTATTGGTGTATTATTCTTGACAATAAATACACTACTTACATTTGTCTATCTATACATGTAGTTTGCGTAAACACTGGAAAGTTGGACAGTGTATTTTTAATTGAAAAGATCAGATGTTACATCAACTTGATGATACATTCTTGATGGATGAAATGATTGTCGATTGTAATATTTAATATCTTCGTGTTTGTACATAATACATAAACATCAGTGTCACGTCAGAGATTACAATATTTTTTACAAACTTAGGTTGTAGTGAATTTTATTTCTAACTTTTCTCTTATATAGTAGAAGAATGCTATTTAAGTTCAACTGAATATGGCAAACGTTTTTGTTTGGTTACAAAGTATTTTTACAATTCAAGAAGAATATATTTTTAAACATCTTTGATCGAGTTCGTTTGTAGGAAAATTGCAGATAGTAATTAATAGCACTAAATCTGACCCCACTCTACAAAATCCAGTTGTAACACAAAATCACCGGCCGCTTTGGCAGGACTCATTCAAGAATATAATGATATTTTAAATTTTTCGTATTAAAAATTAGATATTGATATTAGTTTTTTAAGACTGACAGAGTCTTCTTGTGGGGGGAGGGTTAGTCTTTAGACAATCTTTTTTAGATTTTAACTGTTTTTTGAGATTGGGTTAGTCTCTAGATAATGTTTTTTCATACAATAAAATATTGTGTTTTTCAGAAGAATATTACAATAATAATAACCCTTATTACTCAACAGAAAAGATCCATTTACAAAGCAAAAGTGTACATAAGCAAATACATCAGTAGCAATAAATATAGCTACAAAACACACTACATTAAGAAAGAAGCTTGTACATATTTTTTAAATGACAATAAGGACAAATGAAATATATCAATGTGCAAACCATAATTGTTACACAAGCTACATATACGATATAATGGGGAATATTTAAAGCAATTTGTTTTGGATATTTTAACTAAAAATAACATATTTTGCCTGGTAACTGATAGCACTCTAAATTTTATTTTCCCAAGAAATGCAATATCGTCTACCAAATTATTTAATAGTTTATAAAGGAAGGTAACTGACGCAACATTTCTCCTACATTCTAACGTTTCAATGTTATAATCACTATACAAACTAGTTATATTGTGAACAATCCATCTTATCGTCAGGACTTTTACTACCCTTCCCAAGTGGATATTAAAATGTTCACCTGAAGGGTTTGAAGCAACTGATTCAGACGAAAAATACAAAAATCTATACTTACTGTTTCTTTTGCCTAACTGCTGTCACTGATGGTGATACCATCAGTGACGTCATGACACTGTCTTAAGTCTAACACTGTAAATACTAACACTCACTTAATTAACCTGAAAGGGAATGTTGAAGCACGAGAAAAAGATTATATTTATAGTTCAAGAACATATATTGTTCTTTTAAAAATGTTTTTACAAAATCTCAAGAAATGTGTATGATAACAATAGTCTGGCCCGTATAGCACACATGGTGAGAAACGGAACGACAAAGACAATGTCTCCAACTACCATCCAATGTTTAGTTTATAGCAAACGATTACACAAAAAGATTCAATGTAGAAAATTCAATGTTTATGAATAGGTGGGCTTTTGCTTGCCTATCTATTTACGTATTTTTTTTAAATTATCATAATGGTAATTTCGGACGCTCTTCTAGACCTTAAAAATGCTTGAATCGCAACAACTTTGAATAATAATGTGGCTTCTATATATTCATACGTTCAGGTAAGGCGGTCCCATGTACATATGAGTACATGGTAATGAAACCTTTTTGCCACGAATCACTAAGAAACCGGTTTAGGGCAAATACGCGGAAAACACATCGTTTTTCCGTCAAAATTGATTGCAAAAATTGTAAATGCACCCTCAAAATATTTTGTCTTGTACGCCGAATTCCCCATAAAATTTTGACTAGAAACTTTTTAACCCCTCCTCATATTTAATAAGATGTATGAGTTGCAGTACAACAAAACGGCGCGCGTCAGTTGATAAAAAGATTATTAATTTGGAAATAGTTTGTCTGATTTCATAATAGTTTCCGAAATGTTGGTGGCGTTCACCGACATTTGTGATAGTTTCTAAAATTACTTCCACGGAGCGACATTTTTATTTTTTCATAAAAAACGTTCCGAAGAGCGAATCTCTTTAATACTTCCAAAAACCATCCTCCGACGGCGTTTTTACGTGGAGCACTCGGTTCATGCAAACATATTTCGGATTTCGTTATAGTTTCAAAAAATTTTCCGAGGGTCTGACGTACTCTTTAATAATATCACCAAACATATGTATTTCCTGTACTCGAAAGTTAAGGTATCTTAAGTAACGTCTTTGAACTTTTTAGATCATGTCAGAAAACTTAAAATAAAGAGGAGACCATATATTATTCAAGAATTTTCTAGCTTACTATGAACAAAACTTTCAAATAACTTTTTAACAGCTTCAAGAGAAGAAAAATCAAAATTATGTTTCTTATTACCAACTCAAGTGTAAGCTGAGCACTTTTACACATATATTCGATATGCTGTGAAAACGCTAACTGACTATCAAAGACACCCAAATCATTATCTATATTATTTCTAGTCATTGATGTTTCTGTCATTACGTAATCAAACGTAATAGTATTTTGTTTACGAAAAAAAGATATTATACAGTATTTGGCATTTGGGTTAAATTGCAAAGCATTGATAAGTGACCAAGACCAAAGCATACTAATATCAGTTTGCATTTTCAGACAATCAAAGCGTTCGACAGGGTCTGGCACGACGGCCTCCTAGCTAAAATGATGAGTATGGGTTACCCCATCGAACTCGTCAAACTAGTGAGGTCCTACCTGCACCGCAGACAGCTAAGGGTCAAAATCTCGGACCAACTCTCCACTTACAGGACCGTGGAGGCGGGAGTCCCGCAAGGTTCGGTGCTGTCACCGCACCTGTTCGCTATCTACACCTCAGACCTCCCCAGGACCGACCACACAGCCCTGGCCCTGTATGCAGACGACACAGCAATAATTGCCAGATCCTGGAAAGCCAGGAACGCAACCAGAAAACTCCAGGAAATGGCCACACTCCTGGAAGAATGGTGCACGAAGTGGAAAGTCGCCGTCAGCGCCGACAAAAGCCAAGCCATACTCTTCAGACGAGTGCGGAAAGAAATTCCCACAGGACACGTCTCCATGAACGGCGAGGACATCCAATGGCACGACACCGTCAAATACCTTGGCGTGGTCATGGACAAAAGCCTAACGTGGAGACAGAACACGGACGCTATTACAGCCAAGGCGCGGCGCACAAGAGCCCTCATCTACCCGATGATGGGAAACGGTAGCCGTCTCAACCTGAGGAATAAGCTCACGCTTATCAAAACCCTCATCAGGCCGCAGCTGACGTACGCCTCGGTAGCGTGGGGTTACCAGGCAAAGTCCTACATGAAGAAAATGCAGGCAGTGGAAAACATCGCCCTCAGGACGGCGGTCGACGCACCATGGTACGTGAGAAACGCAGACATCGTCAGAGACCTGGAGTACACCACGGTCACTGAAGTCATCCGGGAACGAGCGAAGAAGCTGTACGCCCAAGCAGAGGAGCACGGGAACCCGCTAATCAGACAGGCCACTGATTACGACCCTGCCGACGCCCCGAGGCACAAACGGCCGAGGGTACAGCTTCTGGACAACGGGTGAGTATAACTTATATTTCCCGCTAACCGATCTGTTTCAGATACCCCAGGACGGACCACCACTACCAGAGACATGACGTTTTTCTACCCAAACCCAACCTCCTTGCGGGCGTCGGACAACATACCGTCCAACGCCCGTTGTCCTACCTGCTCCGTGGAGTCCGAAAGTGCTAAAAAAGCACTTAGGGTCTCCACACTCCCGAGCTACACAGCTCATATCCTTACCTTTCCGATGCTCCGGGGTAGGACACACCTTTACTGTGTCCTACGTACCGGCAGTCAATCCCAGCCAAAACTTCCTAAAAGCCAACTAGACTGATGACTACCCACGGGGGTGACAAGCTGGCGAAGAAAGAAAATATCAAGACAAGAAAAGCGCCAGAAGAGACCTCTGCCAGCGAGGTTGAAGAGCCAGGACCAGGGGAGGTCCGCAGAAAATACCACGACACATCTCGCATTTGCGGGCTGGGTCTGGTAGAAGTAAGCGGGCCCACCTATCACGAACGCCGGTCCAGGTCTACAGAGATAATCTAGGAGCAGAGTAGTAGTCCTACTCGGCCCTAGTTATCGAGACCGTCATCAAGCCAATGGATATTGGCGCATATATTATTAATTTGCATAAATAGCTTCATGTTATTTGCATGCATAAGAATATTCGACTTAAAAAATGTTACAACAATAGTGGGCCCAGGTTGCTGCCTTGCGGTACGCCACTGGGGCTACAGTAAGTTCTAGAGCAGTAATTATTATTATAAATAGAATCTTAAATAATCAAAAAAATTTTCAGTGAAACACTATAGCTCTAATTTTCTTCATAATAAATGATGATTTAATTTATCAAATGCTTTTGTTATGTCGGTATATATTAATTACATCAACTTGCTTCTGCTGATCAATTTTTTCAGCCAAATACTGGGTAATGTTGCAAAGATTTTGCGTAACTGACCTACGCGGTAAAAAACGCGCTGAAAAAAAATAGCAATATTCGGGCTTACTACAATGAATATTCTATAGTTGCTAATGTTACTACAGTAATTTTTTTTATATACTGTTATATACCGGATATATTCTATCTTTTTCCATGCAGACGGTTATTGGCTGTTTCTAATACTAAGATTGAAAATCAATGTAAGCGGTGCGCTCAAGTATTCAGTCCAATAATATAACTCTGATTTGATAACTTCTTACTTATTAATTTTTTTGTGGAATAGCACAATTATTATTTGTATATACATCCTTATAAAATTCATCAAATTTATTATGATCAGTAACATCAGCATTCAAATAAACTAACTTAAAATGGTCAGCAAACCCATTAGAAATATTCCCGCCATTTTTAAGTTCAGTACCATTATACATCATACAAGTTTTTAGGTAATCAGGAAGTTTATTAAACAAATTGATGGCATTGAAATTTGGTTTTGGTTTTGTTTATAAAGAGAAGTAGAGTGAGGTGGGATTGTTAATATATTATTGTTACGAGCATTATAAGAGTGTGTATCTTCCAGCCTATTAAGATATGTAATGTTTTTATGTATATACCATACGCATTTTATAATAAAAATACAGGCAACTGTTAATATTTTATTTTTCTTGAATATACCCCTCCAGCTATCTAATGATTTTAAATAAAAAATAAGTCTAACTATTCTTTTTTGTGAAATTAACACTCTGTTTATATTTCTGCCTACACCCCACTGGTACCTCCTTTCCCTGGTTTAAGCCGGAGCAAAGAGTCGTAGATTCGGAGTACTTGTAAGAGATACCCTCTTTGGATGCACAACATAAAAAACAAATTTTTGTTTAGCTGAAATTAGTGAAAATTATACCAATCTCCTAGATTTCCAGACTAAGCATGGTTTAAGGTGGAAAGCTCTGTAATCTGTATTCTGGCCCCAATTGTCTATGTCCATCGAATCTAAATATCTTTGGCAATTTATTTTTGCAAGACTGCGTTTTTCAAAGGATTATGTGTGAAGATTGTAGAAAAGGATATAAAATCCTTAAGCCTTAACAAAAGCATAGAAATATTATCCAACCATGCGGCTTGAAAAAAATAATAATCGCAAAAGTAACTGCGAAATTACGTAAAATTAAACGTAAATGACAAAAGACTGCTAAATAAATCTGCTTGATACGTAAAAGTAATTAATATGTATTATTGCTTAATACAGAAAAGTATATGTAGAAGCAGAATTAAAATAAATTAAGGGTAGAATAAATGTAAATTTAGGAGCTGAATTAATATAAATTTATCTGAATTACTATAAATTTAGCTGAATATAAATTTAGCTACATTAATATAATGTTAGAAGCTGATTCGCAAACTACGAATTATCAAAAATGAAAAAGAAAAGAATATTTTATTACCATATGGTAACATGTAGTATTTTAATTACTTTTTGAATTAAAAAAAAAATTTGAATTTAAATGTATTGAGAAATTGAAATTACATTAAGGACAAAATTGAAAATTATTGAAATTTTAAATTACAAAAATAAAATTTACCTGGTTGTGTTAATTAAACACACGAAATATGGATTTGATTGTAATATAAATTACTGGCGATTTCGCAGAAGTCTAAATCAGATCAAAATCGGCAAGCAAATAATCTCTTGGTAATTTTACTAATAAGGTAAACATATTTTATATTACAGTCTGAAATCCGGTACCAATACACAAACTTGAAAAATCTACTTTTTTTTCTAATTAAATGGAAAGCTGTACAATGTAGAAAATGGTACGAGTGTTGCCATCCGTTGATGGGCAACTTAAGTGCACAACCCCGTTTCTTAGATTTGCTTACCCAAACAAATTACAGAATCGATAAAGGGAATCTATAATTTCTACATATGTAAATAAATGTCATTTATTGCAAATTTAGCCTGCAAACGAATTGCCGTAATAAATTTTTTACAAACTAAAATGTAAATACATTACATTGTATAGGATACACTATATAACAGGAGAACGAGCAAGTTCCAAAGGTAAGGAAAATAACCACATGTACATAGTAAACAACATATAAAAATGAAATAAAAATGAATGTAAATGCTCTATAGACTTGTAGACAATTGGTTCACCTGAAGTGCTGTAACAGAGATATATAATTTAGTGTTAAAAACATGACTGAGTTCCTAAGATACAAAAATAGGTACATAAAACAATGTGAAATAATTTAGCAATTATACAAAGAAAATTCTGATAGTTGAGACAGTCTAACTGAACCAAAATGCTATACAGATGTTTCCAAATATAAGTAAAATACCAGTTATTATATAAAACTGTTAAATAACCATGCCATATAACACCATGTAATTATGTTCAACATAATGGCTGTAGGCTAAGGCATAGTAAATATTTAGCAAGCCATTTATATCAAAGTTACAAAGTCTATGTAATCATTCCAAGAAAGTTTATTATCGAGCCAAGTTCCGAAAAATTTTACCTCTTTCACCACATTAATATTGTTATCATTTAGAAAAACCGGAGTAAGTCCTTTTCTAGAATGGAAATTTATATAGATAGTTTTTTTTATCATTCAACATTAATTGGTTACGCTGACACCGGGTATCAAGTTCATTGCAGGCAAGAGTTACTTCCTCAGCTAGCTCCTCAGGGGTTTGTGCTGAAACTGTAATAGTAATATTGTCAGCGAACACTGTGACTCTACCGCTGCTGATATCTTTGGTAAATCGTTCACGTATAGTGCGAATAGCAAACGTCCTAACACAGGAACTTAAAAGTGTACATCCTGCGTATCTGGCAGAATGTTGTTATACTTAATCAAGAATTTTCTGTTGGATATATAGGATTTTATCCAGACTAATAAGATTTATCGCATTCCAATGTTATATAATTTGCTGACTAAAAACTAACAGTATCAGACGCGTGAGAGAGGTCAAACAGTGACATTACATACTCCTCTATAGTCTAGTATACTTTAACTTGGCATGTGTATGCATGAGTTAATATTTCCGTATGATTTAATTTACTCTTGTACACAAAGATCCAGAAATATTGTCCACGTAGACAATGTTTCTGGAATATTGCTTTAACTTTGTGTACAATATGGGAGAAAATGAAATCATACGGATATATTAACTCATACATACACACGCCAAGTTAAAGTATACTAGACTATATCAAGATCTTTATAAACAAGATCTAATAGATAACAGGAAGCAGTATCGACAGAAATAGTACTACTTAATCTAGGTGCCACGTGAAAGCGTACTATTGTGCCTTATTGGAGCAAATATTTTCCACAATCGGCCAGTCCAAACTGCAACTTATGCTAGTTTATATTACTATATTACTGTTTCAATTCTCATACACAGTTTTAATAAGAATCTTTATTACCCTTTCACGATGTTTTAACAGAAAGCAGAAACTTGAAATAAAATCGATACTAACGATAGGTATTAATAGAAATTACATAGTTTACAAAACTTTATTGTTTTCCTGACTTCATTAATAAAACTTTAAGGATAATTAGAAGCGCAAACTAATTCTGTAGTTAATTACTTAAAACGTTCAAGAGTTCTTATATTATATACCTTAAAAGTTTTGATGCAATTACGCTGAGCCATAACAACAATAAAGCGAAAGCACACCAGTAACTTTATTCCAAACTTATAGTTAGTTTACCTTTTTTAATACAATTTGTGCAATCTGCCTAACTTTAAATCTCAATAATTATTTTAGTTGGAGAAAACTCCACACAAATCTTTTCAAGTTTTTGAAAGTGGATATGTATCGTTGAGGTTATTAAAGGTGTCAGCTAAACATGATTTATCAAATATTCACCAGACAGTGTTGTTGAATTATATTCCATTATTTACGGACCACGCAAGTAAGACTTTCTTATCCATAAAACTTTCCATACCTTGTAACCGTTAGTAATCAATATATTTCTTTGCCCTCAATGTCTAACAAAAACCCTTTCAATCAATGATATTTAATGCGGATTATTAAAAAATTTTCACAAACATTATTATGCTTATATTAGAGAGAATTGTACATATTAGTCCAGCCAAAATAGGTTTTTGGCGGCCAAATTTTAGGCGGGGGAGATTGGTTAAATATATTTACTAGTCTGGGGTCCGACGCCCCTTTCGATTACTAACAGGCTGAATTTTCTTGAGTGATTTCGTCTTGACGAGTCTTCCAATTTATTTTCCCTCTGCGATAAAGTTCTACGCAGCCGCTAAACATGTTGATTACGGAACTCGCACTTTGATGACGTAGGACTGGAAAACCAGCCAGAAAATTTGTAGGACAATTTGACCGTCCGATTGCAAAAATATTAATGAAACAATAGTGTAAAAAGTAGTCCGTTAGTGTAAAAGAACAGGGAGCTCCGTTTGTCTTACAAAAGCGATGTGAATATGTAAGAAATATGTAAATTTGTATGTATATAAATATGTTAATATATGAATATGGGAATATGTAAATATGTAAACATGTAAATATGTAAGCATGTAAGCATGTAAGCATATAAGCATGTAAACATGTAAAATGTAAATATGGGAATATGGGAACATGGGAATATGTGAATATGTGAATATGTAAATATGTGAATATGTGAACATGTAAACATGCAAACATGCAAACATGTAAATATGTAAACATGTAAATATGTAAATATGTAAATATGTAAATATGTAAATATGTAAATATGTAAATATGTAAATATGTAAATATGTAAATATGTAAATATGTAAATATGTAAATATGTAAATATGTAAATATGTAAATATGTAAATATGTAAATATGTAAATATGTAAATATGTAAATATGTAAATATGTATGTATGTAAATATGTGATAATAGCGAGGTTTGAAATTGAATTAATATTTTTAAAATCGAATGGTCAAATTGTCCTTCAAATGTTCTAGCAGGTTTTCCAGTCCTATGAAAGTGTCAGTTCTACGAGCAACATGTTTAATGGCCGCGTAGAACTTTATCTACTTCTACCAAGAATTTTTGCAGAGGAAAAAGTTGAAAGATTCATCAATATGAAGCCACTCACAAAAATTGAACCTGTTAGTAATCACTTGAAAAAAGGGGCGTCGGACCCCAGACTATATGCACATGTATTTTTTTAATAATTCTAGCCGAAAACCAAGAATATTTCGAAACCTGTGCACTACATCGAAAAAATTAATATAAAAAGAATTTCGTAATTAAATTTTCTACTAAATTTGTCTTACAAAGATTTTGATTTTCCCAATTGCTTTCCGCAATAATTAAAAAACCAATATATGTATACAAAAATTACATAAAAATCGCTTATTCTACAGGAACAGCTTAAACACTTCAGGAAAATATACTTGACCGAATGAATCAAATATACAAATGTAGTTATAATACTTTTGCTAATATGTCCAAGTATTATTGTTAGATATGTCATTAATGCCTAATAAGTGTTTGTTTTCTATTGATTAATTATATCGATTACCTCCTATCCTATTACTAGATTAACGAGAAAGTTTAATTCGGACTGTTCGGACGTGCTGCAAGCAAGGTAGTGCTAAATTTTTCTCAAAATATCTTAAAACGTTTTTCTGCTGCATTGGAAGAATGAAATGCAATTGATTCACTTACCTCAGATGGATTAGTCACATCTTTGCCTTCATTTTTTAAGAATACTGATTTTTCAAAACATCTAAATTTCTTTAAAAAATTTAATTTAAATAATAGTTTTCAGTTATTCTTGTTATTTGTGAAATATATTTCAACAAGTCAAATTTGATTCTAATAATCATACTTGTCGAAGTCTATCTAATTAACCGTACTAAAAAGCTCAAGCTAACATTCCAAGTAATTCATTTCTAACAGCATGTAATCGGAAGCTTCTTGTTTAAGCTAGAGAAACTATCTAAGACGTATGTCAGTACTAGTATAGAATTTCGGTCCAACCCGTTTGAACGAAACTCACATTTGTAAAAATCAGAAATTATTCTGGCAAGCAATTACGAAACATCTATTGAAGCTATAGTAAAGATATGCAATTTTATTTTATTTTTAATTCTAGCCGCATTCCCCCTTATCAAATTTCAGATTCCATAGTTAAATTGACGAATTTGCAAAATCCTTGCTAAAATGTCCGCTAGCCGAAGGAACGGTGGAGGCACGAAAAACACAACAGTTTAAAATTGATCCTATAAACACCTACGCAAAGCTTGTACCACAGGAGGCAGGGGTCTCTTTGACCTAATTATCGCATGCCGGCTTATATTAACTAGAGATGGAAAGAACGGTTCCTCTGGTGGAGCGCTCCAGTCGCGTTCACTCCAGGAAAATACCTCTCCAAAATAACGTTACTTTGGAACGACTCTACGCTCAAGCCGCTATTGTAGCGGCTATACGTCTTCTGTGCTGTGTATAACGTTTTCATCGGCATGTTGCGAACCGATAGATAAGGGTATTTAAATGTTATAGGTACGGCTTGGACATCTACAGGTACAAGGTACACTGTGGTTTGTTGTTTTGTTTATTATTTGTTCAATAAAGACAAACAGACAAATATGCCAAGCCAACTACCAAAATAAAATATTAATATAATACCGAGCAACACTGGAACGTAGGAACGGTGAATCGTCAATCGCTTCGACTGCCTCGAGACCCACCGAGTAATCGAAAGTTGGCTGGGCTATTATACATTTATTTTTATTATACAAGCTAGAAGCTAGCACTGCTGGCGGCAGCGAACGCGGCCCGCTAAAGGGACTATGAAGTAAGAAGTAACCTGTAACTCGTTATTTTATCATTTGGAAACGCGACGGAGAAATACCGTTCCAAAATAACGTTACAGAAATACCGTCCCACCTCTACTATTAACAGACATAGCAGATACTGTTACCTCCTTTACCTTATTATATATTTTTGGGAAAGAATTGAGGCAACATATGCGGACGACTAGCTGGTTTAAGACGGAGCAAGGAGCTGTGGATACGGAGTATTTGTAAGACTGGAGAAACTTACCCTTTTCTAATCTATAGCATAAATGATAGATTCTTCTTTAGTTCGAGAAAAGGAGACAAAGAGAAATTGATGCTAATTGGGCACCATCTATAGTGAAAATCAGTAGAGTTGTCTCTTTTTCTCGAATAACCAGTCTCCTATAGATTAGACTGAAATTGTCGATAAGAGAAATAAAAAGATTGTGTAAAATGAATGATAGAATATATTACATGAATAAATAAATCAGTTGTATAATGTGAAATATGAAATTTTAAGTCGGCAAACAAAGACTACTTAATACTAAAAAAAATCAATAACAAATTTATATCAAGATCCTAGATTGCGGGGTTGAGTATCGTTGAGGTGAAGGGTTCTGGAATGGCAATTCGGCCCACAATTGTCTCTTGCAAAAATGGAATCTAAGGTTTTCTTGGCAATTTAGTTTACGTCTCTCAATGAAGAGAAGTTTTAAGATAGTAGAAATATAGTCCAACTATATATGGTTTTGGAAACTTAATGAACGCAAATGTAGGTGCAAATTTATGTAACGTAATATAAATTTATAATTAATACAAATTCGTGAGAAGTTCAAATTTTCAATATGAAATATAGAGCTTAAATATAGCGCATAAGCATAAAGTATGTAAAGATGAATTTTAATTTTGAAATGTATAATATAGCTGAATTTCAACTTTGAAGAATATCAAATTTTCAATATGCAAAAGTTTGAAATTATCAATATAATTACTTATTAAATTAAAAAGAATTGAAATATTGAAATTACATCAAAGACAAAAATTGAAGATTACTGAAATTTTAAATTACTAATAGATAAAATAATAGATAAAATTTGCCTTAAACACTCGCGGATATAAAAATGTAATATTAATTACTGATGTCCACAGTTAAATTTGTATACGTCTGAATCAGTACAAAAGCGCAGGCAAATGATTTCTTGGTGAATTTTACTAATGAGGTAAACTTTATTTATCCCGATTTCTGCAAAATAATACCAATACACAAACTTGAAAAATCTACTTTTATTAATTAAATGGAAATTTGTAAAATATATATATATATATAAAATAAAAAAAATTTATTTTATTTGAATTTCTACGGTCCTAAAATTCAAAAGTATTTTTGTGAATATTTTATAATAATAACTTTTATTTCTTGGATTCTAAATCAATCTTTCCTCTTCCAACCTGCAACCTGAAATACAGATATACATTTGCTAAAATCCAAGCCAAGGCGATCGTTCGTGTTGAAATGTATGTTTCGCTCGTTATTTGGAGGCGTTAATTTATATAAATAATACGTATTTGTGGATTTTCAAAAACATCACATCTAAGTCTGGATTTTGAGTACTTTGATATTTGAAGGCTTGAATGTGTACTTTGTAGGAAATTAATTGATCACAGGTGATTCGGATAATTTACCCGAAGTTGGCACTTTCATGGTAATGAGATATATCAATAGTAGTAAAGACTATATATGCGCTGGAATCAGGGATATGAAAATGAGGTAAGAATTAGTGCAGACGCAAATACTTCAAATAAAAGCGATTTTTATACTAGCTCGATTGGGCATAGATCATAAAAAGATTACAATAAAATGTGATTACGACCAACTACTTGTGAATTAAATATTAAATATGTAATGAGGCTATCTTTCAGTTGGAAATTTTGTCGGAATATTCTATCTATCTACTTTATTTTCATTTCAAAATATCAGTGTTTACTTCGGGTCCACGAGTACATTTCAAATTTGGAAAATTATTTTAGAAGGAGTTTGTGCTGTATTTACGAATAATCCAGTGTTATTTTTACTTCAAAATTATTTAAATAAGATATTAAATAATTAAATTAAATTTATAGTTATTAATAGGTATTAAACCCGTTCTTTTTGCACTCCTGAGAAACCTAATGATTCCGAATACATTTCGAATATTAGAAATTACAATGTTTGTTTATAACATAACTAATGCACTAGAGCTCTCGATCTCTTGAGCCAGTGCGCTTATCGAGGTCGCTTGTATTGGGGCAGCAATCATAGATTCGCACATTGTTAGTCATCTCTACTGGAAAAGTTACTTCTTTTAGTTCTAATACGGGCTACCGGTAATATTTTCTTCTTTAGTAATTACTGTGGCAAATAAGACTACTGTACTTGATTTTTGTGATTAATATCTCAAATTTTTTGCCATTTCCATAAATTCATTTTATGACAGTTATTAATCGTTCCATATCAGAAAACATCAGCATTTAGCAAGCAGATTTGTACATGATTTTTTTCTAATTCTCCTCACTTTCCGATTTTCTACTTAAAAGAAAATATAATATCTGACATGAGATTCAACATCTCATCATACGTATTAAATTTGTAATTTATTTCTATAACTAAATTACATACGAAACTAAGTATCATATGTAATTAAACTTGCAAAACTTTATAATATTCCCTAGAATATTGGATAAATCTTAACTTTTAATATGGGTGCTGATTCTATCTGTTAAGGATGATTATCGGATTCAGCTGGGCATTTCTCCCTAGGGAAATATACTCTCGGCTTCCACATTTCTAAATTAGAATAGTTAACGTTCTTATCGGCCTGTCTGCGCGTACCATATCACCGTGAATCTAATTGGCCTTGGCTGACTTAACTTCATTTGAATGAATTATAAGGTATTCGTCTTGATCAAACGTAAACCTTTTCTGTCATTATTCAAACTTATTTTAGTAGAACAGTTACATTTCTAAAAGAGAACTGATTACAGTTGATGTTAACATTTTAAAAGAAGGTATTTCTCAAATTTATCTTCCATGGGATGATGTTTTTTTTTAGAATTTCATCTAAAATCACTGCGAAAAATATTTACTGCACATGTTGTTATCACACGAATTAAATATGACTACTAAATCATCAACCAGGATAACTACTGAATCTCACACCTGCATAGATAATATTGTTATTAGTTCAAGTTTAAATAAGGATGAAGTAAAAACTATAAACTATAATTTATCTGACCATTTTTTTAAAAGTGATATACATTTCCTTAAGAAATATAAATAATATCAGCGGTGAATAAAGGGGTGGCAAAGGAATCTGGATTCCCCCGGAAAGGGCCCCAGACCTTCAAGAAGTTATTTTCTTTAAAAATCGACTACTGTTTTCACTTTATCTCTCTCTCTATCTATTTGTACGAAAATATCATAAAATAATAAAATATCATATTGTATGAAATTGATACAAGAGCAAACTAAATTATATAGTTGAGGCTACTGAAACATTTTAATTTATAAATTTTTTACATAAATAGCAATTTATTTTACTACGATTTTAGAGATGATCAACGGCACAAATGATTTTGTTTAACAAAACTAGCTTAAATTGAGTTGGTATTATACTTAATGTTAATATTGCTGGTCTTGATCAAAACAACCCGTGGACGTACGTAGCACATTTTAACCAAGAAAAAAACATATATTATACGTCATGCCTTTGTGCCCTTGTCGTGTTGCTCACTCATAACTCATAACTAGGTCTAAGCATCTGAACTTACCCTTATTTATCGTTTATAAGATTATGTTGTAATTCAAGTATTACATAATTTTAAGTCACTATATGTCGCATTTGTTGTGAGCTAGATAATGTGCATTAAACCTTTCTCGGCGCTACATCATCTTCTGTTAAAATTAAAACTCTCATAATAAGTCAGTTAGTCAGTAGACAAAGAAGAACAGAAGAAAGCAAAGAAGCAAGCAAGCAAGCCAGCCAAGCGTTTATTAATGTATTATATAAAGTATTTAAGGGGTGAACAATTAATTAATTAACTATATTAGATGCATTGACGTCTTGCTCAACATTTTCTTGCGTGTTTTTTACAAATGTGACAAATCAAAATGTATGTCTCCATTACCTCTGGTAGAATAAGAATGTAGTAGAACAATAATAAATAATTTGATTCGTAATAACTTCTATTTAGTTATTGGAAAATACAAATAATAGATATATGCATTTGGATTATTTTAAAGCATATTTTGACGTTTCTGCAAATCAAATCCGTGATCGAGTATAGTGATCTTCTTTCTACAACGAAAGAGTGAATCCAGACCAGATAATCCGGTTAAAGTAGACATTTTTATTTACTATAATTCGCATAGCGCTGAATATTGGTACAGGTCTTAGGTATAGTTGAAACCATGAATGCTGTCGTTCGCATCATCATCCTTTAATTTCTGAACAAATTAACTCAAGGTCACACAGAATTTCACGCATGGGTGTATCAATAAACACGAAAGGGAAGTATTTTGTAATGAAAATATATTGACATAAACATGCTATTCAATGAATTTTAACAGTGTTTATTGACATTTCTTTTGTCAAATATATAAAAATAAGAGTTAGAGAAAGAGTATTTTTTGAGAAAGTTTAAAAGTACGACAAACTTTAATGTGTTTGGTCAATATCTTGTTTGCTAGTAAAGTGTATACGAACTTAATTGAAACCGTATAAAAACTAAAAGCCGGCAAAAACAGTCGGCATCACTTTATTATACACGGGCGGAGGTAAATAGAAATGCTTGTCATGATAAGATTTTTGGGCGTTATTATATTATCTTCTGTTTCAAATGGTCTCCAGAAAGCCACGGTAAATTAGTAAATAATTGCAATATTTCACCTTTTATATAGTAGTAAATATTTATAAATATGAACAATAACTAACTAAACTCCTGTGCTTGATATTATAATAGGTATTTATCCACTGCACTGGCACATTGACAGCACACCTCATCGACTTCTGAGAAACGATTTACGAGTTTCTTTTATGCAAGTAGGCCTGTCCGTTTTATTATATTTAGTCGTAGACGGTTCATTCAGGCTGATTATATTGCCAGTCTCGGACTCGCCTGCACAGTTTCAACCACCGTTCGAATCTCGATAACATTGCTAAATATATAAGACAAAATATGAAGTTCAGTGCACACGGTCCTGTGCTTTAACACTGACCAGTTTCAATGTTGCCCGTATAAAGTATAAAAGTATCGCTTTATTTAGAGAGCAATTTATTAATTAATTAGAAACATACATACATTTGCAGAGCATACAGCAGTACATATTATAAATTGTATCTCTCACATCCATCTTCCTTGCTTCCATCATGTCCTCCGTATTATTTTTCTTTCTAGGTTCATATTTGGCCACAGTAGAATTTGGGGCTTCCTGCTCCTCACAGGTTTTCTTGCAAATCCGTTTCATCGTCTGCACACAAATACCCAATGCATTAGAAGCACGCTGAAAGAAAGTTAATTTTATATATACCCGCTGCCATAATTAATTTTACAATTCACCTCATGAATTGCTTGCACAGGTAAAAGGGGACCTTCATTACATTTTTCCTGGTTGAGGTACTCAACTAATTTCATAACCATACTTCTAGCTGCTTCATCCAATCGTTTGCCGGGCATTTTGGTACTGCTTTTTTACACTGCAAAACTAAAGCACATACAAATTATTTTAAACAACAACAAAACAAACACTAAATTTGAAACGCACGGTAAGAACACTAAAAACTTATAAGAAACTAATAGAAATAGAAAATTAATAAACTTGATAATATATGCATCCATAGCACGCCACTGAATTGACAGAGAACTGGCAGAATGTTCGACGCTGGTTGTGGCTACGACTAGCGGCTGTATTATTCATTGTAAAACGCATCATTACGCGTGAAACTTCTGTCATCGCCCCAGGAGACGTCCTTAACATTACCTCACTTGCCTAACATTTACTAGACAAGGGATCGACGACTTTACATCTCCTCTGAAGGATGGTATATCATCTACACAACCCTCGCCTAAGGTTCCATAGCTTCCGTGCATACAACGATATACAAGCCGCTGGAAGATATGTGAGGTGAGGACACGGCCTTCTTTAAAACGGTCGCCCATCCAAGTACTATCCGAAGGCGTGTTCTACATAAGATGCACACATTTCCGCATCACCTGTGAGGTAGTGTACTTAGCGTATTTTTTTTAACGTGGTTTCTCCTATAAGCATATTCCACGATATATTGTGATTTAGTTTTACTAAATAATATTCTATTACCCAATACTAATGATAATAATAATTAATAACACCACAGATAATGACAAGCCCCTTTATCCCGGAAGGCTCTAGAAGAGCCTTGTGTGTGAGGGGGCTACACATTTAGAGACAAGGGGCACACACCCAATATCCGTATATAGTGGAAAAGTCTCTCTCGCAGTATTTTCCACTGCCACGACTGGGAATCGAAACTGAGACTTTTGGGTGAGAGGCAAGTGCGCTTACCCCTCGACCATCAGTCATATAATCAATCACCCATAACCATCAATAAATGGTACTATTGGAAATGATTAAAGTTCATGAATTATTGTTGATTTCAGGAAAATTTTATTCGGACTGATAACCTTCAAATTTTACCTCAACAGTAATGTCTTCTTCGCTTTCTTCTTCTTCTTCTTGCTGGATATCTATAAATTGTTCTAAGGAAGATGCATCAGTTGTCTCCTCATATCAAAATATCGTGATGATTGTCAATAAAACAGATAAATGTTAATCTTCCTGGTTTTTTAGTTATAAAAATTTTATTACCATAATTCAACTTCAATCGTATCTTAATTATTCTATTATCTAAAGCTGGATTTTCGCACATATTTTTTAATTCTTCCAATGAAAATTAACAATCATCACTATTTTCATTGTATGTAAACATGTTTTCCATCGCATAATTCGTAGATTCCTCTTGAGGGCGATCGATTCTACACCCAGTGGTGGGTCTCAAGAAGGAATTATAACAATTATTATGGTACTTAGCCTCAGCAGCAACTAAATCATATTCATACTCAATGAGTGCAGTAACAGTTTTTGCTGCGTCATCAGAACGAACCCGAGCTACCTTCAGAATCGATTCTTTAATCGCAAGTGTAGCAACTTAAATTTCACGACTAACATTCTGCGCTTTTTTTCAGAAGCAAATAAGCAATATTTTTTAAAACAAAAATCTGATTCACTTACGCGCGCTCTAGTACGAGGTGGACTAATTTTAGATGTACTGGCTTGTTCCGTCTTATGCTGTCTTTTAACTGCAGCAGTAGTACTGTGCGCATTTTACGGCACTGCACATGAATTGTCACAGATTTCTTATCTTTCAGGTATTCAAGAGACCCATCATTTCTTTCAGCACATGAATCAATCAATATCTTCTTTCCAGAATCAACAACTATAGTTTCACTTTCAGTCAAAAGTTTACTACAAATAAAACAAAATTGTGTCATTTTTCAAAAACTATTAAACTGCACAAATTGTAATAAGAACTGCAAAGGAACGTTCAATACAAAAAGTATTTCATATACGTCCTTAAAAAAAGCAGGTATACGACCGTCGCCACTTGAACAATAAAGTAGCAGACAGATTTTGCTCAAGTTTATATGGGCAAATGAAATTAGGTGCTGAGTTTCTGTTAAGTGTATATTCTTTATATTTTTAGAATCGGATAATTTGTATGTATAAGTTACACAAACCAATAGCGGCGTAGGTGTGCATATTAGTATTTTCGATGTTTCAAATGGTGATATTGTTAAAGAACACGCCAAAACCCTCGATAAACTTTTCAAAACTGTAACAAAATCCGAAACATATCGCATGAAAAGTGTGCTTCACGTAAAAATGCCATTGGAAGAGGTTTTTATACATTCAATCACATTTTCGGTCTACGAAGCGTTTTTTATGCAAAAATCTAATTTTAGAAAGTGTAGTAAATGTCGCTGCATGGGGACGTAATGTCGCCCCGACCACACAATTTAGGAAGTATAACAAAAATCGACCGAAATTTTGAAAATAAAAGTCTTTTTACGAATCCACGTTGTTAAGCACTACACCACATGCGTTGTGTTAAATATGTGGACATGTTATACAGCCTCTAGTCAAAGTATTTCGAGAGTTTTAGCGAAAATAGCCCTTAGCGTCGAGGGTGCCCGATCATTCTCTAGCAGTTGATATTGACGGGAAAATGATGGGTTTTAACGGTATTTGCCCTAAACCGGTTCCTCAGTGATTCGGTGTCAGAAAACTGTAGTTACGATGTACTCAGAACGTGCATGGGACCGCCTTGCCTGAAGTATGAATCTATAATTGCAGAATATAATTCAAAGTCGTTGCGATTCAAGCAATTTCAAGCTCCGAGGAGCGACCAAAATTGATATTGAACTGAAAATACGTCAATAGACAGGCAAGCAACAGCCCACCAAAAAATTATAAACATTGAACTTTTTACTGAATCTATTTGTGTAATCGTCAGTTAAAAACTAAGCATTGGATGGTAGTTGGTACATTATGAGTCGCTCCTCATTATATTATGTTGTACACGGACCAGACTATAGTATGTCAATACATTTTTCTTGAACGTTTTTGTAAAACATAATTTTTTAAAAGATTTAATATATATATTTTGAACTTTATATTGTCTTTTTCTTGTGTTTTGAAAATTCCTTTTCAGGTTTAAATTTAAGAAAGTGTTAGTATTTACTGTGTTAGATTTATAGTGTTACGACTTCCAATTGGTACCATCAGTGAAGCAGTTAAGCGAAAATGAAACATTAAGTATTAATTTTGTATTATTCTCAGCCTGAAACAGTCGACTTGAACACTTTTTTGTGAACGTTTAATGTCCACTTTGGAAAATATAATAAAAGTCCTTCAGACGTATAAATATAGATCGTTCACAATATCTCAGGATTGGTGATTCGTAGAAAAAAAGTGTAACAATAATTTTTGTAGATAATTGCATGATCTACAACTTTTGTTTGATCAATTTTTATGATAAGAGTTACCGTTTACGAGAAAAATGCAAAAACCAATATTTTCGATGTGAGATCGGTGAGGATTATTGATATTTTGTTTGTAATAGTGTACCTAAGATCTGTACCAATATTCAGTTCTATGCGATTTATTGTACACTTGCCACTATTTTTTTGTCTACTTTGACCTGATTAAGAATAATATGGACGAGTACTACCTACATGACACCAAAATATGCTATTTATAAATTTCTGTATTATACATAACTCGTAAAGCTACACAATAAGAAATTGGTTCGATTTTAATAGAAATAATGGCCTGTTATTTAGTTTCTAAATGACTAAAGAAAAATAACTTAGTTCCCATAACAGAATTTTTGAAATATTTGGCGAATGCACTGGAATTATGTAAGTCTACAGTTCTTTCCCCGCCATGCTATACATCAAATGACATAAACATCGTTACAACGAAGAAGCCATTAAAAGAAAACGATAATTTTATTTCGAAGTTGGACTTTTCTATAAATAACTTATGAACATTACATGCACTAAGCCCAGTCTAAAAGGATTTGCTATAAAAACGAACAACCCCTGTTGAAATGTAAATTCGAAATGACAAAATGGTTTTGTGTCGGGAACGTGTTAAATAATCGTTTCAATAACGACCAACATCTCTCTTTGCTACGTGCTAGTAACGTAAAATAGATTGCAGTAGATTTCTGCGGAACCAAATATTTTGCTGATTCACAGCACTTTAATAGGGATATTTTTACTATATATAATTACCATCAATCTCAAAGCTTGGAGATTGTGTATATGGACAAATCTAGGTTGCATAAAACTTTATTCTTAAAAATGAAATAAGTGTGGAGTTGGGATGAGCTCGGAAATTATGATAAACCACAGAAAATTCATGTTTAAAAGGATTTATATACATTACCTATATATTGATATTAATCTATCTTTAAATGTAGAACAATATTTGTTGGAAATTGAACAATTAATTGTTTTAAGTTTATTTTGTATTTTGTGAACGAGTAAATAAAAGAATTAATAAAGATTAGTGACAATACATTTTGCACCATTAACCACGGCGCCTCCGCCATAACTGAAAAATATTTAGGTCATTAGAATTTTAAAGTTATGGCGAATGCGCCGAGGTTAATGTTTTATCCGCTTTAGGGTGTCATTGTCCTCTTCTAATCAGTTTATATCCAATTAATTCTAGCTGTAACAAATCCTACACTATATATAATATATCCTTATAAAGAAATCACGTTCAGGTAAATTTAGCATTTATCTATTGCTCTTAAATATTTCATAATACTAATATATAAATATTTATTTTAGCAACTTGGCTAATATACAATATCATAATAAACAAGACTCCTACAATTAAAGTTTCGCATAAGATATAATATAACGCATTGAAGTTTACTTATCTACTAAAGTATAGTTGCATAGAAAATATTATTATAATAAAATATAATACATAACAATATAATATTGCTATTATTTAAGACATTCAGAAAGCAAAGAAGACCTTAATTTAGTTTTAAATGTATTGATAGCGACGCATTTTTTCAAGGAATTCTCAAGGTTATTGTACATGATAATTCCTTTATAAAAAAGAGATTTTTCTGTTAGTTTTTTACTCTGAGTCGTGACTAGTGGATCTGTTCGTGTGCATGTGTTATGGTTGTGTACTTCGACGTTAAATACTATTTTCGATATTGGAGTCAAAAATAAGTCATTTTATGTAGTAAAATAAATCTTTGGTATTCTAGGTAATATTGCACTGACAGCCGATTGAGGTTACATAGCAATAGCATCGTCTTAATGGATGTGTCTGGTCGCACGGGTAAAATAATTCTCATGGCATCCTCTCTATTTAATTTTTATTGGATCAATACAAAATAGATGCCGCAAATGACAAATGAGGAAGGATTAAGGTGTTATATATAGTAATTTTCGACTACTGTGTTAAGAAAGAAGCAACCCTTGACCATAAATTTGTGTTTTTTGATATTTTCTTAATAATATAAGATGCATGTTCTTTAAATGTTAGGTTTTTATCAATTAATATACCTAATTATTTAATTTTGTCAATATTATTTCGAATGACCTTAAACTCTTCGTATTTCTGGTTATTGCTAATTAACATAAATTTGGTTTTGATGCATTTAATTTTAACAAGTTCATTGCACCACCTAACTATATTCTGTAACTCATTATTTATAGTATCTACAAGAGTTGTTAAATCTTTAGAGAAGAGAAATATATCAACAGCGTATCATGAGCAAATAGATGTATTTGATACTCTTCAACAGATTTTACAATATCATTAATATATAAAAAGAATAGCAGCGGCCCTAGTGTACTGCCCTGTGGTACCCCGTTTTTATTTAATATTTCGTCAGATATTCCACCGTTTATTTTTGTTATTTGTTTTCTATTTTGTAACCCACTAACCAACTTAGAGGTATGCCAGTTATACCATATCCCTTCAATTTTTAATTAACTTTTCCCTCCAAATGGTTCCAAAAGCCCGCTTTATATCTAGAAATACAGCCCCTTTCATTACACCTTTATCGTGTTGTTCTTTCCAGTCATATAATATGTTTTGTTTTGCAGTTTCACAACTCTGTACTCTTCTAAATTCGGATTGATTTAAAAATAAAATATTATTCTCATTATATAAGACACTTGTTCAGAAACTATTCTTTCGATTAAATTTTCTTTAGCCACTAGCATCTCAAAAATTTTTTTTGGGATTAGCTACCCCCCTCTACCACCCCCTTTACCACCCCCACATTATGAAAGGGAGTAAAAATTAAACTGGGGTTTGGTGTGTGTAAGAGAACCAAGGACCTCTAAATTTTTTTGGCATTAGCCACCCCCTTTAACACCCCCATTGCCGCCCCCACCATATTATTAAAGGGAGTAAAAAATTAAATTGGAATTTAGTGTGTGTACAAGAACCAAGGGCCTTTAAATTTTATTATGTTTTGAATTGGTGCGTGCATTCTGCTATATTTTAACATAATTTTAATTGAAAAATAATTAATTTACTGAGTGCTAGTTAAGAGGCATGGAGACAAGTTACATTCATCACGAATCTAAGTGTCGGGCACGACCAGTGTGCCTTTACTTCACTAATCAAAAGTTCAAATTATAACAACTTTATTAATAATTCAAAGATATAACAACCAGTCCACAACGCAAAGCGTAGAGGAATTTGACAGGCTGGATGGAGAAAGGTTCGGTCCAGCTTAAAAAGCATGAAAAACAATATATATGTAAACAAGGTTTATAAATATAAACTGTAATTTCTTCTGTCAGTGCGGCAAACTAAAAACAGTATCTAATTTAAAATAATCAAAAAGGTCCAAAACAATTAAAGCTAAAACTATTGAAAGTAAGCGGAAACTTAAATGAATTTTGTTAACTAAACTGGAAAAGATTGAACGAAAAGAGCATCCCAGCTGCAGAATATCTGATTTTCTGATGTTAAAATCTAAAGAAGTTATAACTCTGGCAAAGATGATTGGTTAGGAAGAACAATAAGAAAGAAACAGAAGCGAAGAGGGGGACAGGAAAGATTCTTTTAAAATATCAGGTTTTTAGAGATAGAATGTAGAGCAAAAGAGAATGTATGTGAAAGGTTCACTACAATGTTTTCCGGAAAATAAGCAGTACCTGGTACGGTAGGGTGTGCTTAATTCTAAATGGGGCATTGTGCTGTCTAATCTGTGTAACATTGCGAGTTAGCTTGCTATCATACAGTTTGGAAGTATAAAACTTTTGGGAAATTTCCTGGATGCAATCTACTATCAGAAGGATGTCACGGCGATGGGGACATAGCACCCTGGGAGAGGTGTAATTGTGAGTATTTGGTATGAGGGGCATACATTTTTCATCAATTCAATTCCATCCAGTATAATTTTACTTAAATTTAAATACAAATATGTCCTCTCCATGATCCACTGTGTGACCGGTTCTGTATACATAACTTGACGCGTAGTGGCGACTGCAGGACTGGGATGGGTAGACCTGGTTTAACGAAAAGATAACAATGATCAATTCAATTAAACATGGTTGTATTCAGGTTAGCATACAAATATGTCATCTACACTGATCGAGTAACCGTACTTCATCCCCAATGTGTCAGCTTATTATGCATTTGGTTTACGGTTCCCTGTTATTGGAAGGGAATGCTTTTCCATAAACTAAAACTGAGAGAAAATTTAATATTGTGAGTGGTATATCTCTTGAAATGTACTTACGTACAGGCAAATATTCATATTTCAGAATGTATTAGCTTGAAAATAATTCAGTCGGTTATTAATAATACATATATTGCAACTTGTTCATACAAAGACTTTGTCACTTCAATTAGCTGATTGAACCTTCAATCCATTTATTATAAGCAGTTACCAACAGTGGTTCTCAGTGGTTCTGGGGATAAGAATGATTTTGTATCATTTAACTAATCCAAGTTTAAATTGTTTTTCCTGTCTTGTCGCTTAATAATGTTATTTGTATTTGCTAAATTTCATATTAATAGTTGCACTAATCTCTCCATGATAGGAATTGTTTTCCGTGTCGTTAGAATTTAGTAAGTAGGAGCGGTGCGCGTCGTTAATAATTTTGTGTAATTTTCAAAAGAAATAACAATATCGATTGTCGTTCAGAAATAGGTTAAAAAGGAACAAACATTCAGCACCATGTCGTTGTTCTGTTAAGTATATAATGTTCAATAATTATATAATAACGTAAGTAAACTGGTGCGTGTTAGAAATAATGTTTGCTCACATTGAGTTTGATTTTAAAATTTTCTAGATTTTGGCGGATGCGCCGCTTCCAATTTGATCACTGCTTATTAATGTTAGTCAGAGGTCCGACGCCCCTTTTTAAAAGTGACTACCAACAGGCTGAATTTTCGTGAGTGGCTTAGTTTTAACGAGTATTCCAACTTGTCTCTCTGCGAAAATTCTCGGTAGAAAAAGATAGTTCTATGCAGCCCTTAAACATGTTTATTGTGGAACTGACATTTTCATGGCGTAGGCCTAGAAAACTTGCCACAAAACTTGTAGGACGATTTGACCATTCGATTTCAAAAATATTAATTAAACCATAGTGTAAAAATTAGCCTGTTAGTAATAAAATTTCAGACTTCATTATTTTTACAAATTGGGGACAGATAACTCGCAGGTCCAACAGATCGCTTTTGTAGTACAAGCGCAGCTCCCTGTTTTTTTACATTAATGGTTTTTATACTATTGCTTGTGATTAGTCGATTTTAAACAGTTTATTCACAAGTATATTATTATGACCTAAAGTGAGGACAAGCAAACGATCCCAGATCTTACGCATCCTTGTAGTGAGAGAGAACAATAAAAAGAACAAATACAATTTATTATAAAAATAAGTATGTAATATACAATACAAAGAAAATTTAAGGGTAAAAATCTTACAATAAAATAAATACCAAAAATATAGCGCAGTCTAGGGTTGTTAAGTTAACTCTGTGGAAAAGAATTATTAATTTAAATAATTTTTACAATGGAAATTATATATATTCAGGCGTTACTTATCTTTTACAAAAATTGGAGAGTTTGAAAGCGCTGCAGACTTGAAGGTTGTTGATCGAGGTCCTTGCTTGTTGTAGAAATCCTCGCAATAATTAGATAAGGGTTTTTTTTTCAATCGTAAATTGTAAATCATATACCAAAAATCGTGTACCAAAGAATAGCAAGTGATCCAAAAGTCCAAAATTCAAAAATAGAATAGTTGGCAAGTTCTAACTCAAAATTTAGCTGTAGCAAATCGAAAACTGGCCTTATCAAAATCGTCAACAATTAAATGTACAAAATTATTCTCAAAATTAACATCTAACGTGAGCACGTGCCTATAATAAATCATAGAAGTTAAACCTTACCCAGAATAATATTTCTAGATGATACTCGCTAATTAAATCCGAACAAAAAACCAAAATATGTGAAATCTAGTTTATTATCCGGTATCAAAACCGAGTAGCAACCATAAGAATTTTTAAACTAAAAATCACTTAGAAAAATTTTCAGCTCAATTTCTTGATCCAAAAAGGAAGTTTGACGGTACTTGGGTAATATGTATAACCATTTTAACTCACAGAAATAGACAAGGAGAAACTGACAGTTCGACAATTCGGCTATTAGAGTACCAACTTCAGAAATTTTAAAGAATAAATAGGTTCTTATGGACTTTTCCAACGTTAGTTGACTTTACACTAACATTTCGTAGATAATTTTCATACGCTAATTACAGTAATAGTTTATATTTTAGATTTGCCTGGAATACACAATTATTTTAATGAATTGGTATATTTACCTAGTGGACCATCTGTAGGCGAAAGCAATAAGATGGTAATTTGGATAGAAATTAGAGCGTGGTGGAATCACTGAATGTGTATTTTTTAAGATGTATTTTCATCGACTAAAAACTGTTATTATTAGTTTGTGGATACCAGCGAAAGATGGCACGTCACAATACACAATAGGAAAAATGACTTAAATACATATATAGTCTTTTTATAATGGAATAATAATTTCCTCTCAATTTAAATACTTAAATCTTGGACCACTGTTATTTCTCATGTTCATAAATAGTCTTACTGAAATAATTAGAGCCTCCAAATATCTGTTATTTGCAGATGATTTAAAGATTTACATTAAAGTTGAAAGTAATATGGACTGCTTCCTGCTCCAAAATGACATTAATAATTTATATCAATGGACACTTCAAAATAAATTGTATCTTAACATTAATAAATGCTTCATTATGACCTATACTAGAAGAAAAACTCCAGTTATATTCAATTACAAAATGAATAATACAGATTTGGCTAGGGTTGAAACCATGAGGGACCTAGGCGTAACATTTGACACCCAGCTCACATTTAATAACCATATTTACACCATGATAAATAAGGCTAATAAAATGTATGGATTCATAGTACGCAATACGAAGATGTTTAACAATACAGGAGCTATTAGGCGGTTATATA
Source organism: Leptura quadrifasciata (assembly GCA_963675555.1). Taxonomy (NCBI): domain Eukaryota; kingdom Metazoa; phylum Arthropoda; class Insecta; order Coleoptera; family Cerambycidae; genus Leptura; species Leptura quadrifasciata. Next base: position 94,945,944 of record OY776678.1, on the reverse strand, counting down.
TTTCGTATGTAAGATCTCAGTTGGAATATTGCTCAATTGTCTGGAATCCATTTTATCAAGTACACAAAAATAGCGTAGAAACAATACAAAATAAAGTTTTAAGGTTTTTAAATTATAAAGAGACTGGTTTATATGATTTCGATATAGATAAAGATATATTAAGGGAAAGATATAATCTCAAAACACTGGAGAATCGACGAAAATACGGCCATATTGTATACTTACATAAATTGTTACATGGCAATGTAGACGATAGTAGTTTCCTGTCCATGATAAGTTTAAGCGTCCCCCACTATCCTACTAGAACTTATAGAACTTTCCACTTAGACCTGGCAGGTACAAATTATCAAATCAATTCCCCTCTCCACAGAATATGTAGTAACTATAATACGATCCAAGCCAACTGTGATATATTTGATATCAGTATAAAAAAACTAAAAACCATGTTAAATTCATTGTTTTAAACCATAGCTTTCTAATATTATGTTAAAATTAAGCTAGTATTAAGTTAGTTTTAGGTTAATGTAAATATCAAATGTACCATATCACTCTGTAATAGGGCTTGCCTGTTGAGTGCATTACCAAATAAATAAATAAATGATACTATATCTTGGTCAAAGTAGGATATCAATTCGTTTAATACTTTTCAACTTGCCGAAGAAAGCTCTTTCCCTCAACTCAACTCAAAATCATACCATAGTCAAATTTTATAAAAATACCAATCAAATAGATATCCTTAGACATTGATGCCCAAAATCATCTTGTATCCATTGTTTATTAATTGCTGGGAAACACTTACTTAAAATCAGGAACCCATGTAGCTAATCCGCGATTAAACAATTAGGAGATAAGCTTAACTAACGGTCCATGAAAAAGTTGAGGAAAACCCAAAAGTTCTGTGACAGGGATTAAACATGGGTGTCCCCCATTTTCGAGGGTACCCCCCTGTTTATCAGCAACTATCCTTAAACTCGAAAAACTACCCCTATTTCGCGTTTTTCTTTTTCATCGTATTCATGCGGATTAGTTTCTTGGGCAGAATTCGGGTGGGCCATATGAAATTTAACCATACAACGTCTTATCCACCCCCTGTCTAGTTCAGTATTAGTAGAGGGGGTAGTTTCAACCCCGGGGGTGGAGAAGATGTGGTATGGTTCAATTTCATACGGCATACCCAAATTCTGCTCAAAAAACCGATTCACATGCCTACGATGGATAAAATCGCGAAAGAGGGGTGGGTTTTCGAGCAACTACTGAGAGGTGTGACTTTTAAAAATATCACGATCGTGTCCAGCTCCCTAGAAAACGTCACAGAACTTTTGTGTTTTAAGCCTTTTTCTTCAACTTTTTCATGGACTATAAACAGACTAATCGGAAAAACACGGATTGCAAGTTAAAACTCAACTAAAATGCGAGCTGCTACTGTTAAAACACGTGCGAATATTTTTTATTTGCACCAAAAGAGACATAGAGGCTTTCTGAATTGCGTAAGTAATTCCGAAATAATTTAGTGATATTTTCTATATTATGGCGGATGCGCCGCTTCCAATTTGATGGCTTTTTTTGTTATTAGTATGTTTGGTAGATTTTAAATAGTTTAGGTAAAATTACTTAACTACATATACAATCTTTTTATAATGGAATAATAATTTCATCTCGACATAAATACTTAAATGTTTCTCCTTTTTCATGTCCGAAGAAGGATAACAATTGGTTTTGTTATGGGTTAAATATAATTTAAGACTTGGTATTGAAGTGTTGACAAAAAGTCGAAAAATGCTATTAAAAACCCTAAGGTTGCCCAGCTCCAGCAGGAGACTCCACAGGTCAGATTCATTTATTTAAGAAAAAGTCATCAGAGCTAAAGACTCATACCATCTAGGCGCACAAAATGGCCGTCTATATCTATAAAAATCTTATATGGAAAATAAAACGTTCTTTCAACTTTATTATGAACACAATAATGAATCTCAATGGCACTCCTCCCGGCCTCCAAGATCTCCAAGAGTGATGAAAGATAAAGGCACTTCAAGCTTCCTCGATTGAAATCCTGTATAACTGCGGAAGGCTATGTCACTCCTCTCCAGTCTCAAAACAATATATGCTTGTAGCGTCCTCAACCAAAACAGAATTTCCAGCAGAAATCGGCACGTGGTCATCCCACAAAAAAAAAGTCAGTCACAAAAAATCTTAACTCCCAAAACCTGACTTTACAATTTACATTAAGACTTGGAATAGTTTTACAACCATAAAAAATTTGCCTATAACAAGAAGTAACGCATTAGAATTTGGTATTTCTAGGAAAATTTGCAAAGCATCCTTACTCAACAAAATGGCCTAGGCACACAAAAAAATAAGGATTTAGTCGCTTCGTTTCTAGGCCTTTCTAGAAGCTCCAAAACAAATATAATCGGCTTCAATCAACTCACCATTCAAGAAGGCACTTCTAAATTTAAGATTTCCAGGATGATCCAAAAAAAAATAACAAGGACTTGCTTTAAAAGCATTTAACAGGAAAGTTCTCGCAAATGAACGTGACGCTGAATAAGGAAGAATCTAAAAAACGGTTTGTTGTTTTTTCCCTCAACCACGTGTTCTCGAACACTGATCACAGCTTGACATTTCATCCGAAATTACCCAAAATGCCTAAAGACGAGCGCACACTTATTTTTAAAATGATAAACAGAAAATAATTCTAGCTGTGAAAATATTAAAACAAACATTAAACTGAAATCCAATATGTACAAATCCCAATCATAAATAATATTTTCCCATAAAGTAAATAAACCTAGAATTAATATATTAAATGACAACAGAAACAGTCTCCTTTCTCAATGTTGCTAACAATATTTTTTCCAGTCATTGAAATATGACGAAAAAGAATAGATAGAGGATCCTTATTTATTTAAAAATAAGTTTATGTAATAAGTATAAGTAAGAGAATATGAATAAAATGCCCTCTACCCTAATGCTATCAATAAAATTAAAGGAGTACCAGAATTTTTTTTCTATGAAGTACCTTACTGTAATCATTTAAAAAAACAAAATGTGGCCTTATTCACTTTAAATTTTAAATTCTTATATACAAAAATATATGATTGAATTCTAATTCAACGTTACAGTTTAACACTTTTCAACTCACTGAAAGCCTTTTACCTCCTCACCTCAACTCAACTCAAAATCAGACCATAGTCAAACTTTAGAAATCAAATAGATATTTTTAGACGTCCATGCCTGAAAGCATCTTGTACCCGTGTTTGTTAATTGCTGAGAAACACTTACGTGAAATCGGGAATTCATGTAGCTAGTCCGCGATTAAATACAAGATTATCTACCGATATGAATTAGTGAGAAATAAACAGTAAACAAAATTAAGAGATAAACTTAACTAAATGAACTAATCTGAAAAACACGGATTGTAAGTTAAAATTCAACTAAAGCATTAATTCCTTTTGTTAAAGAGCGTGTGAGGATTTTTGACTTGCACCGAAACAAACAGAGAGCTTTTTCTGTATTGCTTGAGTAATTCCTAAATAATATATTTCTCTAGTAGCCAAAGAGGTATTGCTATATATAACATATACGTATAGTTATGAATTACTGGATTCGCTAAACGTACGTTGTACTTAGGTAGTGACTGCATAATCATATCTAAATAATTAAATGTATTAATGCTCTGTTATTTTTCCTCTTCCAACAAACATCCAATTTCCGGGAGGAAATGAGATTTCATGTAAATTTAAAATACAGTGCTTTTTTATGCGTATTAAGCTAGAGATATGATTAGTCAGGTATTCAGTTGTACACTAAATAAAAGTATATGCCATCAACATATTCTAAATTGTATGAATTGGAAGATACGGGAAAGATGGGAACATTACCAATTGTATTTTGACTCACAGCATGGCAAGATAATTTATTAAAAAAAGTTGTAGTTTATATTTTAGCTCACTTAATCGTCTATTAAATAATTTATTAATTAATTATGTCCTTCGTCCATTCATTTGTTATTTCATTCATTCAATCATTGATTTACTCATTCTTTCATTTGCTCGTTTATATATTTACGTAAACTATTCAACGGGTCGAATGATCCAGTTACTGATTAAAGAAGATTGCCAAGAAATAATGTGGTATTGAATATTATAAAATTATTTATTTGCTAATTTATTTATTTATAGTTTTATCAGAACGACTCTGCTGTCAAGGTCAACCATGCCCAACTTTATCCATAAAACATATTTCAAGGTACCTTCCTTCAGCTAAGAATGAATGAAAATGGAGTTGTTCAATCGTTCAACAATTCAACATGAATTTCTTGGACTTATGACATCTGTTTATAAATATTACTAATGATGGTCTAAAATAATTTGTTTTGAAACATTTAACCTTGTATTAAATAAAGAAAACAAGAAAAATATATGAAAGTTATTAATATTTTTTTTCCTTGAACTTTGATCTACCTTAATTTGTAATTTTTTTTCAGATGTTATAAAATAATGTATCAGTGGCAAATAAACATTTATTTATTCATTCATTCATTTATTTATTTACTTATTTATTTACTTGCTTGCTTGCTTCCTTACTTACTTACTTACCCGCTCGCTCACTCACTCACTCACCGACTTACTTATTTATTTATTTATAGAGGTAGAGTTTTATCAAATTCGACTCCCCTAAATCTTGCAGAGTTTGAGGCTTGTGAACTATGGTATCACTTATGGTATAATAGTGGGAAATTGTATTCATTTTGCGTGTATAAGACATTACGTTACATTTTTGCGAATTTAATGGGAGTTTATATTTAATACATTAGTCACTTTGTCTAAGTTTTTTGCAATCGAATGCAGTCATCAATGGAATTAATTTTAGAAAAAAGTTTAAAATCATCGGCATTGATTATATAGTTAACATTGTCTAAGCCTTCTAAAATGTCATTGATAAATATAATAAAAAATAGTGGTCCAAGAACCCTTGCGGTACCCCAGAAGTAGAGATGTATTAAGCAGACTTGAAATCATTAAATTCCATATACTGAGTCCTGTTTAGAATGTAACAGAGATAATAAACTATGAGAGAGTCCGATATCGTCAAGTTTCAGAAGCGACAGAGAATGGTCAAATCTCTAGAATGCCTTGGAAAAACCTGTACAAATAATATCAGTTTGAGTTTGGTCATTTACTGATTCAGATACATATTAAGTCACACAAATTAAATTTGTTATCGTAAAACGCCCCCGCATGAAAACATGCTGGTGAATTGAAATTTGGTTATGAGCTTGAGAGTATACGACTTCATGCAAAGGAATCTATGACTGATGGTCGAGAGGCGAGCGCACTTGCCTCTCACCCAAAAGTTCCGGGTTCGATCCCCGGTCGTGGCAGTGGAAAATACTGTGAGAGGGATTTTTTCACTATACACGGATATTGGGTGTGTGTCCCTTGTCTCTAAATGTGTAGCCCTCTCCCATACAAGGCTCTTCTAAAGCCTTCCGGGATAAAGGGGGTCGTCATTACCTGTGGTGTATTTATTTATTTATAATCTCAAGGACCTTGGCAAACTAGCATATTATAGATATAGCCCGAAAGTTGGAAATATCAGATTTGTCGCCCTTCTTAAATTTGGACACAGCCTAGAACGTCTCCATACATCTGGACAGCTACTATATTCCAGAAGTAAATTAAAATTATTGTCAAAGGTGAAGCAAAAATACAGGCTCAATTTTTTAGTAAAAATTCAGGCACGCCATCTGGCCTTTTTATTATTTATTTTTTTATAATAATAGTGATCCATACACAAATTAACTAATATTTTTAATTATATCTGAACTAAACTAATCAATTTATTTGTCACGTAATTTGTATATTTGAAAAATGTAAATGTAACCCAGACAAATAGCATTCGTCTGCGGAAAAAATCCTACATGAATCGATTCTCTTAAACTATTTAACATTGTCATTTTAAACTATCTCTCAGTACTCCCCATTGATAGCATGTGTGTGAAAAATAATTAAAGGTGATAAGACAGGGTGAACCAGAGCTTTTTCCAAATATCTCGCAAAATATTGATTTCTCTGCAAGAATAGTTTAGATCTAACTTATAGCTTATAAAACTTATCAGTTTCGGAAGGAACACATGCAGAAAACATCAAGAGACATACACTATTTCTGTTTCTATATTACTAATTAATTAATAAACCGATGGTGCATCATATTATAATTTTTAAATTCCTAAAGAACATGACGTCTTTTTAGGGAGAGATTATATATAATCTACGAACTGTGATATACCCTAAAGCAAAAGCGAACATATTTACCGCGGCGCATCCGCCATAACTTAAAAAAAAAAGTACTGTTTAAATTTCTTGGTAAAATTTGTTTCTCGGCCATAACACTTTTCTTTAAAGTTCAGTTGCTTGTTTCTTAACGGCATCGGATTCCTTGGAAAAAACTACATCAGACAAATTTTTAAATAATAAATTTATCTCAGACACTACCAAGAAAATCGAGCATTATGCGTTAACTGGGTCAATATGTGTAGCTTTTGTAACGGAATACTATAGTTAATTTTAATTTTATAGTAAAATCTCGATAGAATACGTCAACTTTACCACTATCAATCAAATGAGATAAATATTCTGTTAAAATTGTATACGTGACATTTTATCAAACGCTGTGGCAGACACGTGGGACGAAAGTTGAAATATTCTTAGGGTGGTTAGTTTATACTTTAACGTCTTTAGTGCTTTGAGTGCTTTTTCAGTAATGTTTAAACAAGAACTATTAAGGCTCGTTTTTAAAATGTCGATGTCGGATTAAACTGCGGAGTGTCGATTAAACTACTACCTTAAGAAAAAGTCCGTTTAATAATGTCGATAGTCTTCGATTTGCAGATTAATTACGTCACAGTAAGGTATATTATCTGATTTCAGAATACTGATAACCACAGAATTGATACAATTCGGCGTTTTATTTTTATATTTGATGGATTTATTCGAAATATTTGATTATATTCAATCTGATGATAGTGAAAAAGTATTAGTGCAATTGAGGGCGCTCAAAATCCTGGAAATTTTAGGATTGGGCGTATAGTTACATGGAAATATGTAATCAGAAATCTTTATAAGTAGATTTGGATTATATAAACAGTCAGTTATTATTTTATTGGAACACCTTGATAATTTATTATTATATTTGTCAGCGCGGAAATTTAATCTCGATGTATGCTTATGGCTACCAGAGACATTGCAAGTAGTCTCATTTAGTAAAATTTGTCGTTGTTAGTTTCCCTCCATTTTTACAGAAATGACATGAAATGTCTTGTCAAAATATCATAATAGGTTAGAATCAAAGAATATGATTATTGAAAATATTCAGCAAATGAATTGCCAATGATACTAGACACGGTCTCCTATTAAGAATTCCCTCTCACAAAACATCAACTTATAAAAAATCACCTATCTACAACTGCCCTATTTTGTACAACAACTTACCAGATGATATCAGAGAAAATACATCTATGTTTAAAAATAAAGTAAAAAATATGTTGATAATTGGGGTTTTTTACAGCACACTTGAGTTTTTGGGCCAATAATTAACTCTTCTTATATGGAATTGAACTATAATATATAATCGTTTGTTAATCTTGTATTTATGTTTGTCCATTGTATTTATACTTTTATTTATAGTTTATGTCATGTATATAAATGTGTATATATATTTTTATTTATTTATTTTTTAAACTGTTCTATTTTTGTATCGACATGCCATATGTACTTCGTGTATCTTTTGGTCAATAAATATTATTATTATTATTATGACATTGTTACATTATATGTTTCTCTATTTATAGAATTATAAATATAAACACCACCACAGAAATTAGACAACCCCGAATTCCAAAAGCCAGAGGCTTGTACGGAAGGGGGTTATACATTGGAAAAACGCGGGCATACAACCATTTCCTCCGACAGTGCCAGAGTCGGGATTCGAACCCGGTGACGGGATACCCGTGTGATTAATCGTGATTGTCACCTCGCGCCTTAACTAACGCGACTATCGGCCAGACTCATATTCTAATTGATAATTTAAAACATAATTATTATGATAAATAATGTATTTTGTATCTTAGTCTTGAAGTGTATAATAATTCATCCGAAAACTATACAAATCAAATAATCATTTGATAAAGACTAGAAATGGTGAACAATCACTTTGCCTTAAGACATGACAAATATACCAAATCCTCAATTTTCCCTCTCTATCCATAACTTACTGTGCTAAACCAGACCAAAGAGAGCAAGTTGGCAATGTCTGGACGTAATTTAATGAAAAACTTTAACCACTTACGCCAGCGAGCGTTTCATTTCCCAAATTCAGTAGTTGAATTACATCTAACCCTCTAAGGATAATGGCTCACAAAACACTTTAAATCTCTTTTTAAAAAACTGTATATGACAGTGCTTGTGTCTAAATATATGTATGTCTTCACTTTTTATATGTTTTATCACATACCTTTATAACGTTAGAATTTAGCATGTGATAATAATGCAGTTTCGGTGTCAGTCGGTTAGTATATTTGAATTTAACAATAATAAATATTGAAAACGATATAAATATAAACAACAAATATATGTACAATTGTATAAATTTAAAAATATTGTTCCCTATTTTCGTTACCTAAGTTTTTTGTCATAAATAAGTGTAAAATGGAAGTGAAATTTTTGTCAACATATAAATAATAGAATTGCTTAGAGAAATTATTATAGCTAAGCTATCCTGGGTGCAATCTTATCAATGCTATGCAAACCACATTATACTAAGATGATTTTAATTTTGAATAATTCAGTGCTGTTGATTTCTCGGAATGTGTTTGGCAAGGCATTATACCAACTAACAAAATTGTACCAGGAATAATGCTTAAAAGTTGTAGCTACATGAGTGGGAATGATTAAGAGTATATCATCTAGTGTGACATAAATGGGCACTAGATATTTTAACAAACACATCAATGTTGTGATTAGTATCGATTTCAACATATTCATTATTGTACATGCATGAACTAGTTAAAATATATATACTATTTTTAAAATTCCTTCCACAACGCTCGCTATATTGTAAATCAAATATTAAACGAACTAGTTTTTTTGTAGAATAAATACTCTGCTGCTATTTTTCTCGCATTCCCAATTCATAAGAAATAGTTAGTAGACCATTTTCATCGATACGAGGTAATTTATTATATTTGTTTGCATTAAAACCTGCAAAGATCCGCTACTGAACGGCGGAGTTCATGTTAAAGAACACGATAAAACCCTCGGTGTACTTTTCGAAACTGTAACAAAATCCTACTTTTTAATATTCTTAATCATATTTTCGCTCTACGGAGCGATTTTTATGAAAAAATTCCAATAACTCCTCAAGGAGCGTCATTTTAGAAAGTGTAGTAAATGTCGCTGCACAGGGACGTAATGTTGCCCCGACCAATAAAAATTTAGAAAGTTTAACAAAATTTGACAAAATTAAAAACCCTTTTACGAATCCACGTTGTTAAGCACTGCAACTCATGCGAGGTCTTAAATATAAGGACAAGTTAATCCAGCTTCTATTCAAAGTATATCGTGAGTTTTAGCGAAAATAGCCTTTAGCGACATGGGACCCCCATCATTTCCTAGCAGTCGATTTTGACGGGAAAATGATGAGTTTTAAGGGGATTTGCCCTAAACTGGTTCCTCAGTGATTCGGTGTCAGAAAATTATCTTTACCATGTACTCATATCCCAAGTAACACATGTCACTCTTTTATTACACTTAAAGCTTTATAAATAATACATTATGGCAACTTGTACAGAAAATTGGTTATATTGAAGCTTTATTCAACACTAAACTGCTTATAAAGTAACTCGGTGGAATAAGATTGCTGGTAAAATGCTTTCACAGTATAAATATAAAACTTCTTTATTAAAGCATCTTATACAGTTTTTTAAAAATTTGTAAGTGGCTTAGTAAGCTCTATTATACAGATACACACCATGTATATTTATAACAGGTGTATAAACCCCTATATAACATTTATACATCCGTTTTACAGCTTAGCAATTTCTCTATAACGGTTTTATAACACTGAGTTCTAAAGGTTTATAAAGCAAAATTCTACAGCAATGTAGTTATTTAAGCCAAATACCATTTACGTCAGCCCTAATATAGATTATTTGTAAATTCTTTTTACGTATAGTAGAAGGAGTATTTTATAAAGCATTTATTCAGCTGAAACTCTGTTTTGGAGCTATGTAGCTGCAATTTTCCGCCTTTATAGAACTCTTATACAGCTAAACTTACTCCATTTCATAACCTCCAATATTATTTGATTTGCTTTCGAATTTTTCTTGTTATGTATGACTGATGGTAGAGAAGTAAGCGCACTTGCCTCTCACCCAAAAGTTCCGGGTTCGATTCCCGGTCGTGGCAGTCGAAAATACTGTGAGAGGGATTTTTTCACTATACTCGGTTATTGGGTGTGTGTTTTGTATCTAAATGTATAGCCTTCTCCCCCACAAGGCTCTTCTAGAGCCTTCCGGGATAAAGGGCGGTCGTAATTACATGTGGTGTTATTATTATTATTATTAAAAAAAATTATGCAGCCATTTTCTCACTACAAACTACAAAAATCCACCAAAATCATTAAAAAGTTAGGTCTGAAATTCAAACAAAAGTGATAATATCATATCCCTCAAAAACAAAATGATGTTATCATGAATTCAATTATTACACAAAATGTGGATTTCTATCAAAGTAAACTACTACTTTTACACAGTCAAAGTGCTGCTTTAAGGATTTGTAACTGCTTCTGTAGTGACCTTCTTTGGATACTTATAGGGAACCATATTGTATTTTCTAAATGTAAATATGACAGGACGGCCATTGTTACCGGTTTGAGGTATAATTAACTTTTTATCACTTGAAAAGGAAAACATTGCAAAATATTCACAGCAATCGTTTATGGGGTGTTTAAAATAGGTGGTTTATCATTTTAAAACAATTCTATGGAAAAAAGTTAAAAAATATATTTTTTTAAATAATTTTCAACTTATCAAATTCAAGGAATTTTGGAGGCGCGTCTATTTATTTCGAAGTAGAATAGCATATTTCAACAGAAAAATTTTCTTCCCATGACAAATTTTATTTTCTACCAACCACAGCATACACTAATTCGCAGGCAATATTCATTCACTTTCCTAATAATTTGTCATAGGAAAGTTATTACATTGAAGTTGCCAGAGACACTGTGATATCGATGCTTTATAACTGCAAACAGTAACTAACATTAAGAGGAATTTTTACTGTATAAGAACTTACTTGCAACAATTATATAACAACTTCTTAGCAGTCATATAACATGATTTTTAACAGCTGGTAAGGCGAAACAAAGAGGTTGCCATAATGTTACCTTAAGCATTTATGTACCTTTTATAGAGTTTACCGAGGCTGTATAAACTGTGCCTATTCTGGGTATATAGATACTTCATTAATACTGGACTATTGTTGTTAACTCTTAATTATAAAGTATTAAGCTTTATAAAAAGGTGGAGTAGATAGTCATAGAGTTTTTAAAAAGCAATTTGTGCTACTTGGGATGTGCATGGGACCGCCTTGCCTGAACGTATGAAATTGTAATTGCCCAAATATAATTCAAAGTCGTTGCGATTCAAGCATTTTAAAGCTCCGAGGAGCGGCCAAAATTAATATTGAAATAAAAATACGTGAATAGACAGGCAAGCAAAAGCCCACAAAAATTTTATAAGCATTGAACTTTTCTTGAATCTTTTTGTGTAAATGTTAGCTCAAAAACCCCATATTGGATGGTAGTTGGTACATTATAATTCGTTCCGTTCCTCACCATGTGTTGTACACGGGCCAAACTACTGTTTGTCAAAACATATTTCTTGAAGTTGTTGTAAAACATACATTTTTGAAGAGATTTAACATATATTTTTGAACTTTATATTGTCCTTTACTTGTGTTTTTCAAAATTCCCTTTCAGGTATAATTTTAAGAAAGTGTTAGTACCTACAGTGTTAGATTTATAGTGTTACGATGTCCAATAGATACCATCAGAGCAGCAGTTAAGCAAAAACGAACAGTAAGTATAAATTTTATATTATTCTCCGTCTGAAACAGTCGTTTTGAACCCTTATTTTGTGAACGTTATCATTCATTTTTGATAAATATAGTAAAAGTCCTTCAGACTCCAAAAGATGAATCGTTCACATTCACGCAATGTTTGTTTTGCAAGTAGTCATCAGCTGTTTAGTTGTCTATGGTCAGTGCGGCACGCGTTCAGTTCAGTGTCTCTTCGACTTCCGTTTAGAGCATTTCTCATTTTTGTTAAATTTTAAAATGTATTCGCAAATATCGATTATGCCAGAGTTCACGTCGCAAGAGTACTGCGACATGATATTAATCTATGGTGCAATGAATGAAAGTCTTGCAGCGGCTGTACGAGAATACGGGAGAAAATTTCCCATAGACGCAAACCTAATGAGAGAACAATTTTAAGTGCAGTGCAACGAGTTCGTGACACCGAGTCTTGTTTACCAGGCCCCAGAGAACGTGCAGTAAATCGTCCTATTGAAGTAGACGAGGAAGTTCTAGAATTACTAGAACAAGACCCTTCAATAATTACCCGTGTTATTAGTTATCGGTTGGGCTTAACTCAGACTATGGTGTCGCGTATTATACGCTAGAATCGTTTTTACCCATACCACATAAGAAATGAACATGTCCTAGATGCAGGAGACTTTGCATGTTGTCAGGAGTTTTGTGAATGGCTTCTGGAGTGTACTCGGCAAGATCCTCAGTTCACAAGGAATATTTTATGGAGAGACGAGGCTTCATTTACAAGAAAGGGAATTTTTAATTCCAGGAATAGCCATGTTTGGGCTCAGGAAAACCCACACGCTTTTCAGCTAGGTTAGAGCGACGATTTTCAGTAAACATTTGGGCAGGCCTATACAATGACCAACTTATAGGGCACTATCCTTTACCAGCGGGGATGACTGGTCAAGCTTATTTGACCTTTCTCAGAGACCAAGTTTTTGAAAATTCACCCTTGGGCATGTTAAAGAGAATGTGGTTTATGCACGATGGAGCACCCCGCATTTTAATATTGAGGTACGACAGTTTTTGGGCACCGAATGTCCACGCCGTTTAATAGGTCGTGGTGGCTACATTTCTTGGCCCGCAAGGAGAGATATCATCTCTATGGATTTTTTGTGGGGTTACATGAAAAGTTTGGTGTACGCTAACCCAATTGAAACAGCAAGCCATTAACAATGCCTCGAATCTAATTTGTGATCAAAAAGGCAGACAAATGCGATCGCATACACGAAAATCTGATTCGGTGCTTAGAAGAATGCATTGTAATGACGGAATATTCGAACATATTTGACTTTTCGTTACATTTGTGCTGTGATGTGATCTGCAAAAATTATTTTCATTTTTGTAAATTTTTTAGTGTGATTAAAAACAAAAAGTCACTTCTACCCCGTCGACTTTGAGCGTTTTTGTATGAGGGATATTTCTCATAAATCAATATGTTTGGTGTCCAAAAACCACTTTCACATAGCGCTAAAATTTTTGAGCACCACATTCGAGTAAACTACACGATGCACATCTCGCTAACCATATTAGAATTATTAGGAGATGGTTACAATTTGAACCCAGTCTTATTAGTCCTCGATTACAGATCTGTGTTTGTATCAACTATGTTATGTTATATTTTCTTCTGTAATGCTAATAACTATTTTAGTTCTATATTTTACGTAGTTTTAACAAGTTGATTTATAGGCGATAGATCCTCGTATTACAGTTGTCCTTTAATAACTACGTATTATTTCGATTTGAGTAATTTCATTTACCAACAAGATCAGTTCGTTATATATTTTAAGTATACCAATTCCAGAAGCCTTACACTGTTTTAAAGGTTTTACTGCATTCATTAAAACATCTCTGTAGGAGAATAAAGAGTTTTTAAAAAGTATGTCTTTTTAACTTAATAGAAGGGCCTCAATTAATTAAATTTCAACCCATTTCAATTCAAATGTAATTAAAATTTTTCTTTTCGTCCCTTTTATTTCACTCTTTCAGAACTAAATAAAATTGTAATACCTCTGAAAATGCTATATTTCTTCCTTATTGCATTATAATTTGTGTGCTGAAAATATTAAGATTTCAATTCAATATTCCACAGTTAATTAAAATAAATTGAATTAATAGCAACGACAGCAATATATAATTTACTGATTACGTTTTACAGGTAAAGAAAAATTTATAGTCAAATACATAAAACTTTCCCTTTGACTTTTCCAATTTTTTATTCATATATTTTTGTTACCTTTGTATAGTTCCATATATATCTCTAGTATTTTCTATATTAAATTAAATAATCCAAATTTTGTAACGGCCAAAGATTGTTGGGCAAGGTATTAAAAACTTCTTAGATCTTATAAAGAAGACCTTTAGGAGGTGTTTAGTTCCCATTAAGCTTTTTTTATATGCACAGTTATTCTATAGTTCTTCTATCAATTTGTAACTCGGTTCTGAATTCTGTTTGTCATTACATTAGAAAGTTTTTCACGCAAAAATTAAAAGCTGCACACTAAAATTAACATATTGGAGTCTACAATGCGTCTTCACTAAAACGAGTACCGACTCAATGCCTGGCTATGGGGTGGGTGTTTAGAGGCGTTTTAATTATTACCGAGACGATGTTGTATGAAATGCAATCTGGCTAGGCTAGTCGCTCCATCGATTCTGAGTTCGAGTCTCAGCTGCGGCAGGTGACAATGTAGTAGATAATGGTGGTTATGTAATTGTCTGTGTGTATGTGCGCTGGCTGAGTGTTGGATTAGCTAATGCTAAACTCCGCCAGGGAAGTCTATTAAAAAATATATAATTTCACTTTTGTGTTCTGCTAAATTTTCACCATTAGAGGCAGCATTTTAAACACTGGAGTTGTAACCTGATTTAAATCTAGTTGAGAAAGCAAGTTTTTATTCATTGTACCTTATTTAGACCACTAACAAGTGGATTTCTTAATAAATAAAACAGTTATTAAGTCAGTAAATTCTAATTTGTATTTACAACAAAAATACACAGCAATTTAGAATATTATTATTATTATTATTATTATTATTAGCCGTTACTCGAGTCCGAGTATAGAAATTTTACAGTCGATAAATTGCGTACAATAAAAAACAAGTAAAAGGTGTAGTCTATTGTAATTTCCATTCATCTACGGTGCACACGACTATGGCTATAGAGGCCAATTCGGGAGAGCACAAGTCGACCGCAATCAGGACAAACATAGACCTGGTTAGGTCTTGGATTCGGCCTTCTTGCAGCAACATTTCCTTGATAGCTGGCCACAACCCCTCGCCATTCGGTTCTGTCCGCTGCAAGTTGTTCCCATTGCTCGTCTGCAATACCGCAGGATTTTAGATTTTCATGGAAAGCGTCTTTGAACCTCTTTCGTTGACCGCCACGCTTTCTTCTACCGCTTAGCAATTCACCATAAAGTGTACATTTAGGAAGGCGGTTATCATGCATACGATGAACGTGACCTGCCCATCTTAGGCGTGCTCTTGAAATAAGCACCTCAATTGGAAGGCTGTTTGCTCTCCTGAGTACTTCCACGTTTGATATGTGATGGAACCAACGGATTTTCATCATACTTCTGAGGTGTCTTTGCTGAAAACGTTCTAATTCTTTCACATGACGACGGTAAGTGACCCAGCTTTCACATCCATATAGCAGTGTTGGAATGACAACTGCTCTGTAGACAGCCATTTTCGTTGACAAAGCAAGGTCGTGGTTGTCAAATACTCTCTCTCTAAGTCCCCAGAATGCTCTAGATGCAGCGTTAATTCTATTGCGAATCTCGCTGTCCATGTTTGCTTTGTCATTAACAACGTTGCCTAAGTAATTGAACTGATCCACCACTTCAAGAGAATTTCCGTTAAGTGTAATGTCTATTTGGTTCACTTGATGAGGAGTTGACATAATCTTAGTCTTTCCAATGTTGATTTTAAGTCCCAAAGAATCATAGCTTTGGGCATACACATCTAAAAGCTCTTGAAGCTCTTCCGGCGTAGAGGCTAAAAGTGCACAGTCATCCGCATACTGGAGATCACAAATGAATCGTGTGCGTGTCTTCGTGAAAGCTCTAAAGCGCCCTATGTTAAAGAGACCACCATCAAAACGGTATCTGAGACCTATTCCTCTGACTGTCAGTTTGTTGTCAACAATAATTGTTAGAGCAGTGGTAAACAAATTAAGGAGTAGGGGTGCCAGGACACATCCCTGCCTAACTCCAGTGAGAGTTTGGAAAGGTTCGGTTGCCTCATTATTATACATAACCTGGGCGTTGTTGTTTGTATGTAGACTGCGACATACTTCCACAAATTTTCTAGGGATACCTAAGCGGAACATAATTTTCCAGAGCACTTCCCTGTCCACCGAGTCAAACGCCTTGGTTAAATCAATGAAGGCCATGTGAATTTCTCCTTGATGTTCGAGTGCTTTATTTAGAATAATGGAACAAAGGAGTAACATAAAAAATTTAAAATAAAACACAATATTAATAATTTATACATAAGCTAAATTAATATAAAAACATTAAATCTTCTTCTCAAAATGACCACTCCGCTCGTCTATAAATAGATGTCTAATGACAGAACCTCGGTGCGGTGCGCGGTGCAGTGTTCAGTTTAGGGGTGGGGGTAATGAGAGTGGTGGGAGGTAATTAGGAAGCGGAACGTTAGAGGTCGGGTCCCAGGAATGGTGGTGGGGGGCAACTGTAGTGGTGTGAGGTAATTGAAATGGTGAGAGGTAATTTAAGTGACGTGATAATTAGCGTGGTGGGTGGTAATTAGTGTGGTGGGAGGTAGTTAGAGTGACAGTTGGTAATTAGAGTGGCAATTTAAGTATAATTAAGTGTAAAATGAAGGTAATTGCAGTAACAGTGAGGGTAAATGCAGCAAAAATAAGGGTAATTATAGTAAAAATAAAGGTAATTGCAGTAACAATGAGAATAATTGCAATAACAATGAGGGTAATTGCAGTAACAATGGGAGTAAATTCACTAACAATTAAGGGTAATTGCAATAACAACGATGGTAATTACAGTAACAGTAAGGATAATTGCAGTAACAATAAGGACAATTAAGAGTAATTGTAGTAACAGTAAGGGTAATTACAGTAACCATAAGGGTAATTCCAGTAACAATAAGCGTAACTGCAGTAACAATAAGGGCAATTACAATAACAGTAGGGAAAATTGCAGTAAGAATAATGGTGATTAACGCAATTATGCCGCTTATCCGTCTGTTCGTGGGTAATTGCAGTATCAATAAGGGTAATTACAGTAACAATAAGGATAACTGCAGTAAAAATAATGGTGATTAAAACAATTATGTCCGCCCATCCGTCTGTCCGTTTGCCCACCTGTTCATCTGTCTGCCCACCTGATCATTGGCATTGTCCTATTGCACTTTGTACTTTTTTTACAATTTTTTTTGCCTACTTTATCTTTAGGAATATCTTGTACTGATTTATGAGATGAACAATTACGACATACCTGCCTTATCTTTATGCCGATCAACAATTGCAACAAAAATTATTTTACCTGCTTTATCTTTAGGGACATCTTACGTTGATGAACCTTTTGCGCCTACCTGTCTTATCTGCAATGCATTTTCACTATTTGCCTTATGATTGCACTTTAAGGGTTTGAAATATATTCAATTGCGATCTAGTTAAAGGCGATTAAAAGTAAAAAATAAGGACAATTAAGGGCAACTAAAGTAAGAATAATGCTATCCCAACACCTTGCATCCTTAAAACTCGGCCGAGGGGACTTAGGAGACTGGCATCACTTGGAACATGACTTGGAAAACATACTGTATATTACAGTTTATATACCATATATCAATAGGAAGCCTTTCTTTATATTTCCGGATATAGGATCAGCTTCCAATAACATTACCAGTATATAATTACCCCATTGTTAGTGCAATTACCTTTATTTTTACTGTAATTACCCTTTTTCTGCATTTACCCCCACCTGCAATTACCTTCATTTTACACTTAATTATACTTAAATTGTCCCAAACCACATTAATTATCAACTGTCACTCTAATTACCCCCCATCACACTAATTATCAGGTACCACCCTAATTACCACCCACCACGCTAATTACTACAAACCAAGTTAATTACCACGTCACTTCAATTACCTCTCACTCTTTCAATTACCTCCCACCACTCTCATTACCCCCACCCTTAAACTGCGCACTGCACCACACGATTATAAGATATATTCGCTAAGAGGTTCTGTTTCTGTCAGAGGTTCTGTCATTAGACCTCTACCTCTATACATACTCTATTACTGTTTACAATATTGTTTGTAACTTTTTGAATAATTGCAGGATTTTCTATGACGGTAATATAATTGTCTATAATTTTTTGCATTAATTCTCCTGGTGTTTATCTCCTCTAGGTAAATTTTCTAACCATCCCTATAGAAAATAGTCCACCGGATTAATATTTGGTGACATTTTTGGCCAAGCTATTAGTCCTCTTCTGCCAATCCACATCCCGGAATAATTATTTAAAAATTCTACCACATTTAATACAAACTGGGAATATACTCTATCTTGATAGAATATCATACCTCTTTGATCTTCGAGTAGACTTAATAAAATGGGTGACACTCATTTTTTCTTGTATTTATTTATTGATTTAAATACAACTACACAACAGGTATCCAATTAGAGGGTGGAAACATTACACTGAAGTAAACAACATTATAATTAAATAAAGAAACAAGTTATTGCCTTATACCTCAAGAGACAACAATGCAGCTATGCAGCTACGGGCACGTGTTTCGGGGTTATTACTCCTCATCAGCGTAGCATAGCTTAGCGAATATATCTTATAATCGAACAAGACCAACAAAGGTCGGAAAGTACAGTGCACAGTACTATTTGTACTTTTATACTTCACGTGCCACATTTAGTGCCGCAAATGAGAGCAATCAGTATGACGAGCTCTATGTGTACTGCTCTATTTCCACCTGGCAAACACTAAGTAAAATATGATGGGGTTTATGAGGCTAAATAATAAAATAAAGAAACAAGTTATTGCCTTATACCTGAAGAGAAACAGTAATGCAGCTACGGACAGGTGTTTCGGAGTTATTGCTCCTCATCAGCGTAGCCTAGCTTAGCGAATATATCTTATAATCGAGCAAAACCAACAAAGGTCAGAAAGTACGGTGCACAGTACTCAATTTGTACTTTCATAGGTCATGTGCCACATTTAGGGCCTCAAATGAGAGCAATCAGTACGACGAGCTCTATGTGTACTGCTCTATTTCCACCTGACAAATACTAAGTAAAATATGATGGGGTTTATGAGGCTAAATAATTAAATAAAGAAACAAGCTATTGCCTTATACCTCAAGAGAAAGTACAAATCGAGTACTGTGCGTGTGCACTGTACTTTCCGACCTTTCTTGGTTTTGCTCGATTATAAGATATATTCGCTAAGCTACGCTAATGAGGAGCAATAACTCCGAAACACGTGTCTGTAGCTGCATTGTTGTTTCTCTTGAGGTATAAGGCAATAACTTGTTTCCTCATTTAATTATTTAGCTTCATAAACCCCCATCATATTACAATTAAAAATGTTATAGTAGAATAGAACCTACAATGGAGCTATGGTACAATACACAAGCAAAGGTTTTCTTATGTAATTATCATAAATAAATCTGTTTGATTGAGTTAATGCTACAGTCGAATATGTCAAGCCCATCTTGTAGTAGATTATAGTTATTATACATAAAATATATAGGACAGTCAGTATTTTAATACATTAGTTCGAAGAGTAGGAAAATAAAATATTTCAGAGTTCCGGCTTGTTATACGAGGTGTATGAAAATTAAGTTGCCTCAAAATGAGAGAACGATCAAGCATGTTAAAGATAAATTTATAAAAATAAATTATTGAGTGTACTATCCTTCCATTTTTCATACCATAAATTTTAATCTTTGATCTTTAAAATTAAAATTAAAAAAGCCTTTAAAATTTATTTTCGCATTAGTTACCCCTTTTATCACCCCCATTGCTACCCCCAGCCTATTATTTAAAGGAATAATAAATTAAATTGGGATTTAGTGGGTATGCGAGAACCAGGAGCTTCTATTTTTTCTTACATTTGCCACCCCCTCTATCGCCTCCACTCTATTATTAAAGGGAATAAAATATTACATTGGGATTTAGCGTGTATAAGACTTGGCTACAAAAACTGGATGTGGAAGTACTGATTCCTTGGACAGCAGCTTTTTTCCATCAAGTTTCCAAATATGACATGACTCAAATTTGACGAGGCTGATAAGCTTAAAATTCAGACGAGTTTTCCAGTATGCTCACCTGTTCTCCCCATCTATATTGTACTATGTAAGTTTAAATGCTTCTGTTCTGTATTAAGAACTAATGTTATTTTCCAT
Source organism: Leptura quadrifasciata (assembly GCA_963675555.1). Classification (NCBI taxonomy): domain Eukaryota; kingdom Metazoa; phylum Arthropoda; class Insecta; order Coleoptera; family Cerambycidae; genus Leptura; species Leptura quadrifasciata. The sequence goes on along the minus strand of OY776678.1, from coordinate 94,925,378 downwards.
AATAATATGTGCGAAATTTAATTATAAATAAAACTTTTCACTTTAAACAAATATAAACACGGGAAATTTTGCTCATACGCCCTTGACTGCGCCAAGTACAACGATGCTTTTACTAAATTTCTTTAAAACTTCCTTTATAGTCATTGTAATATAAATTAGCGCAACGCTTTGAATCAATTTAATTTACTTAACCCATAGGTAAGTTGTTACAGGGAAATATATGACTGTATTAAGAACTTTGTACAAGAAACTAAGATTAATCTTTTTAGATTAATTTCGTACACTTTGTGTTTTCCAATATTAATTCTCCCAACTCACTAATGTTCTTTCCAGTTCCGTCTAAAGTCCAGATCGACTCTAGGGAAGCGTTTGACTTTATCTTGCTTGGGTTTCTCCTCCTCGTTGAATTTCCTTCAGTTTGGTTACGGTTTATTGTCACATAGGACTAATTTTGTTATCTTTATACATATACTAACTGGCTGTAAGGTTTACGACCCAAAGTTGTTACTTAAAATATTATTTTATTACGCATACCTGCTATCGTTAAGTTTATGTCCGGTTTCATATATATTAAATATTTCAATTTTTTTTAAGATTGCCAAACCGATTAATAACAAGCCCCTATGATGGTAATAATTGAGCTAATCAATAAAAGTTGAAAAAATTATCTAAAGACGGTCAATAAGATATTAATAGATGTTGGGTACTGTAGTTACGGCATTGTAACTAACAATATAAATATTTTTAATAGCAACAAAACTCTCCTCAGGATTTAAGTTCAAATTTATACAACCTTCGGAGGGGCTCCAAGTATTACCTTAATGGAATTACTGTTTGATATTAAAATAATCTATTTCAATTAAAATAAGAATTCCATTTACACGTTGTCACCATTTTACTTAATAAAAATAGAAAGTACACAAAGTGATAGAGTATTTTAGGTGTAATAATAAATTTGTTAAACATAATATTTTTAGTCGCAAACTCCTCTATAAATCCTTATTTTACTATAAGGAAAATGACCAAACTGCAACCAAAGTTATAAGTCTGGCGCGTTAAGTGTAATAATTGCATATTACCATCAAAACGCTAATACTTTGATTGCAACAAACACCAGCCGAAAGACTGATCCTACTTAAAGGAGCTCTCTTGCCAGTCATCACACACCACTTGCAGACTGCAGTTTCGAGCTGTTGGCTCTCGTCAGTGCAAGGTAGGCATGCGACGACCGGCACGAGAATCCTTTGACTACTTAGTACATCCCGCTATTTCTACAATAGCGACATGTAAAATAGCCAGCAGGCGCCATCTAGCGGTCCAGTGTCTGTTGCAATCGAAAAATAAATAGCCTGACTTGGCTTAGCATAGTTTAAATGTGCTTTTAGAGGGCGGAATATTAAACATAATATTTTTAGTCGCAAACCCCTCTATAAATCCTTATTTTACTATAAGGAAAATAACCAGACTGCAACCAAAGTTACAAGTCTGGCGCGTTAAGTGTAATAATTGCATATTACCATTAAAATGCTAATGCTTCGATTGCAACAAACACCAGCCGAAAGACTGATCCTACTTAAAGGAGCTCTCTTGCCAGTCGTCACACACCACTTGCAGACTGCAGTTTCGAGCTGTTGGCTCTCTTCAGTGCAAGGTAGGCATACGACGACCGGCACGAGAATCCTTTGCAATCGAAGCATTAGCGTTTTGATGGTAATATGCAATTATTACACTTAACGCGCAAGACTTGTAACTTTGGTTGCAGTCCTTATAGTAAAATAAGGATTTATAGAGGAGTTTGCGACTAAAAATATTATGTTTAATATTCCGCCCTCTAAAAGCACATTTGAACTATGCTAAGCCAAGTCAGGCTATTTATTTTTCGATTGCAACAGACACTGGACCGCTAGATGGCACCTGCTGGCTATTTTACATGTCGCTATTGTAGAAATAGCGGGATGTACTAAGTAGTCAAAGGATTCTCGTGCCGGTCGTCGCATGCTTACCTTGCCAACAGCTCGAAACTGCAGTCTGCAAGTGGTGTGTGACGACTGGCAAGAGAGCTCCTTTAAGTAGGATCAGTCTTTCGGCTGGTGTTTGTTGCAATCGAAGCATTAGCGTTTTGATGGTAATATACAATTATTACACTTAACGCGCCAGACTTGTAGCTTTGGTTGCAGTCTGGTTATTTTCCTTATAGTAAAATAAGGATTTATAGAGGAGTTTGCGACTAAAAATATTATGTTTAATATTCCGCCCTCTAAAAGCACATTTGAACAATAAATTTGTTGGCAAAACTAAGTATAACAAATTATGTATGCTATATTCTCGCACCATTTTCTTAATAATATTAAATAATCAGTATTAAATAGTAGTTGTTTACTTTAAATTGTGTACATGTAAAGGAATTCTTTTATGAATTTGTCTACTTTAATAAATTAATAAATCCAAAAAATTTTAATACTAATTTTAATGTAGGTATACAATCTGAAATTAATGGCGAAACAACGTATTGCAAAAATGAATTAGACATTACTGAAAACTTTAATAGCTATTTTATACGTAGTATTGGGGACATTGTCGATAGCGTTGATAGTCAAGAATATAAAGCCAGTACTGACAAATATACTGACTCTTATTTAGATAATTTCAAACTAATGAACTTGCAAGAACTACGCAAAATGATTAACGAATTAGATAATAAAGGGTCTACAAATACCATACTGAGTAATAAATTAATTAAAACAACATCACAAGTTATTGGACATGTTTGGCTGTATTTCATAAATACCTCTCTTGATTCTGGTAAATTTCCGGATGAGTTAAAAACTATCACAGTTGTACTCATTGAGAAAATTGACAACACGAATAAGTCATGGGAATGTCGACCAATTAATACGCTACCAAGTCCTGAAAAACTGTTAGAAATAGTAGTATATAATCAGTTAATGGATTATTCTAATAATAATAATTTACTCCTTGTAAATCAGTCTGGATTCCGTACTAAGTATCCCTGTGAATCAGCCTTGCAATTAACAATAACGGAATAGAAACACAACCTGGACAAAGGTAGTTACACGGTAGCTGTTTTTCTAGATTTAAAACTAGCCTTTGAAACCATCGATCGTACGATATTAATTTGGAAGCTTATTATGTTTGGTATTCAAAGTAAAGGCTTAAACTGGTTAAAGTACTACTTATCTGATAGGAAACAAGTAACGAAAATTGGTAACAGTGTATCATCATCGGTAGTTAATAAGCACAGAATACCTCAGGGAAGTGTTTTGGGTCCCTTATTATTTATTATTTACATTAATGACATCAATGAGTTTCATGATTGTGATTTTATAAATTTATTTGCTGACGATACTTTGCTGTCGGTAAACAATGACAATTTAAACATAGCAATAAATAAAATGAACAATTCACTTAAAAAAATGTCCCAGTATCTCAAAAATAATAAATTAAAATTAAATATTTCCAAAACCAAAGCAATGATTATTATTACACCGTATAAATATAAAAATATAAACACTAACCTAATTAGCTTAAAAATTGATAATGATAAAATAGATATGGCTACTGAAGTCAAATACTTAGGATTTATATTAGATAATCATTTACAATTCAATGCAGATTTTATATATATACAGAAAAAAATAGCAAAAAAATTATATTTCTTCTCTAGAATATCTCAGAAATTATCACGACAAAAATCACTGTGTACAACACCATTATAAAACCTCATTTCGATTACTGTGCCAGTCTATTGTACTTCTTGGATTTAAACAAAATAAGTGCCCTTCAAAAATTGCAAAACAGAGGAATGAAAGTTATTTTGAAAGGCAGCCGATATACTTCTATCCAACATATACTCTCTTCTCTTCAGTGGTTGTTTGTAAAAAATAGATTGCTTTACATGATCATGGTTTTTATTTTTAAAATTTTGAATAACTTGATACCTGTATATCTAAACAAATTTATATCATTTGCCAACGAAATACATCAACATAATACAAGAAACAACAACAAATTCTATATACCAAGGCAAAATCTAAGTCAAACTATGAAAATTTTGCTACATAAAGGTCTCGATCAATACAATAAGTTACCTGATCATGTAAAGGAATCTAGTTCACTACCAGAATTTAAGCGTAAAATTGTAAAATATATCAAGTCGATTACTTAATTATTAAGAGTAGGTATTATTTTTATTTATACATATATGTGTAAGTAGAATATGTGTATACATGTGCATATTAGTTCAAATATCTGTAAGTGTGTGGATTTATGTACAAACTATTTGTATTCACTTAAATGAATTTGTATATTAGGATTTCCTATTCAATCAATAAAGTGTTCTTTATGTTGAAAATGCGACTATTTTATAATATATGTGACCTCAAGTTAGTGTTTTAACATTCTATATTATATGACTCTTATTAAATAATAATTTATTTACAAAAATAATAAAAGTGTAGTAAAGCAAAAATATACCTACTATGACAGTCCAGTATACCACTGTTTCCTATGAAAGGAAATCGATTCATTGCCACCAATCAAGGTGCACAGTGTGTGTTTCCAAATCAATTGAAAATAATGTCCTATAACTTCCGACATACTACGTGTTCAATCGGAAACCGTAAAATGGAATGTGATTGACAATAATATAAAAAACAATAAATATGTATTAAACATAATATTTTTAGTCGCAAACTCCTCCATAAAATCCTTATTTTACTATAAGGAACGTAACCAGACTGCAACCAACAGCTACTCTCCGGGCTATGTGCCCCGCCGAGCGCTGAATTACAAATTACAAGTCTGGCGCGTTAAGTGTAATAATTGCTGACTTTTCAAAATAAAAACCTTTTTACGAATCCACCTTGTTAAGCACTGCAACTCATGCGTTGTGTTAAATATGAAGACAAGTTATCCAGTCTCTAGTCAAAGTATTTCGAGAGTTTTAGCAAAAATAGCCCTTAGCGTCGAGGGTGCCCTATCATTTTCTAGAAGTCGATTTTGGGAAAATGATGGGTTTTAACGGTATTTGCCCTAAACCGGTTCCTCAGTGAGTCGGTGTCAGACCTGCCTGAACGTATGAAATTATAATTGCAAAATATAATTCAAAGTCGTTGCAATTCAAGCATTTTTAAACTCCGAGGAGCAACAAAAATTGATATTGAACTGAAAATACGTCAATAGACAGGCAAGCCCACCAAAAAATTATAAACATTGAACTTTTTACTGAATCTTTTTGTGTAATCGTTAGCTAAAAACTAAACATTGGATAGTAGTTGGTACATTATGAGTCGTTCCGTTCCTCACTATGCGTTGTACACGGGCCAGACTATAGTTTGTCAATACATTTTTCTTGAACGTTTTGTGAAAATATAATTTTTTAAAACATTTAATATATTTTTTTGAACTTCATATTGTCTTTTTCTTGTGTTTCAAAATTTCTTTTCAGGTTTAAATTTAAGAAAGTGTTAGTTTTTACTGTGTTATGTTTATAGTGTTACGACGTCCAATTGGTACCATGAATAAAGCAGTTAAGCAAAATCGAAACAGTAAGTAGTTAGGTCTTCAAGCACGGAAGATGCGTTTTTAAAAACCAAACAAAATTTGTTGTTCACAAGAAGCTAACTTTATTGCGATAATAAGCTACAAGTTGCTAGCTCGAGCTTGGTAATAATCTGACTAATAATTGAGCAGCACTCCTATTTATAAACTAACAGTTGTCTACTAAGCAAAAGATTATTAAATAGAACGTCAATAAGCTATATCAGCAAAGATAGCGCTGCATACATAACTCCTCCATCCCTAAACTGAAAAAATAAGGGAACGAGTTTTTTCAGGACTTGTTTCCTCAGGGGGTCCATTCTGGTTCTCTCGTTCGGCATCTTTGCTGACATGAAATAGTGCATGAAAAGGATTATGTTTTCTAGAGTATATAAATTTGAAAAGCAAGAATAACATAATAATAAAAATAATAATGGATAAACATATGTATAAGTCTGTGTGATCACTTTCACTATTGTCACTAAGTGTCTTTAGTTTGTGTAGATGCGTTTCGTCAGCCATGCGTTTGATGTCTGCGAGACGGTCCATATCTACTTGTCTGTAGGGGGTAGTTTCCTGGTCGTTGTTTCCAGTTGTAAATGTCCTTATTGGCAGGATCTCCAAGGGTGTTCCTGGAATAAGTCCAACTGTGTTGTGAAATTCATGTCCGTTAATAGATATACTACATTTTTGTGGTATGTATATCAAATGGGGTTGATTGATGGTGGTATAGCCGTGTTCTTGGCATTGCTTTTCTATCGTCATATTTATAGCTGGTATTGCTATAACATACGCATTGTTTACTTGTTCGAGGATGTCGTTTTTTATGACAACCTCTGTGGTCTGGCAGGGAGTAGTCTTGGTACCGCTGAGTACTTGGGGTAAGCAATCTCTTTGTGAAATGGTCTGCGTCACATGGTACAGGCACAGGTCCTCGATGCGTGGGCATGGTAGTTCCTCGTAGTGGTGACAAGTCGAGTTTATCAGGATAAATGGTTTTAAAGGAAATATGGTTTTGTTTTGAACAGGTATTGGGAATAATTAGTAATAATCGTATAAACTTTCGCTCAAAATTGGAAAGTGAAATATGAAACATAAGGTTTGTTTTGTATAATGAATTTCTGTTTTTATTACCTGATAATAACTCTGAATGTTTTTGAAATTTGGGGTTCCTCCGACATACAACGTGTTCATTATTTGCGTTATATTAATAAGTTCGTTTATTGGCAGTATAGTACTGTGTATTGAATCTAGTTGAGCAAATAATATCGCATTTTGTATGTTATCTAGTATGGTGATCAACGATAAGCAATCTATTATCATATTATCTAAGAAATTTTGTAGTTTTAAGAATAGTGCATATTTTTCTAAGTTTTCTTCAATAGTTCTTAATCTTGCATTTATTTGATTTTGATTCATAGTAATTTTTTGGAAAGTTTGTATTGTTTCATTCATGAAATTTTTTGTAATTGTTACATAATTTTCTAAATCTGTATGCATTTCTTTTTGATTTGATTCTAAAGTAGATATAGCATTATCATATCGTTTCGCGTCATCCGAATCTAAAGTACCGAAGGCCCATTTGTATGCTTTTCCAACTATGTTAAAAAGTCCTCTTTTAGGTCGCGTATTTCCTGAGGGTTTTATGTTTTTTAATTTTTCCTCGACTTCATGAATGTTATTTACTTGGGGATATAATACGTTTTTTCTCTTGATAAGGGGCATTATCGTTTTTTGAATTTATTTTTATACTTAGTATAAGGGTGTCAAAATTTGTTAAATCGATTTTATAAATGAATATTTTTTAGACGTGATTCGAGCTTTGCCTAATGAGAAAGGGAGAATGAGATTTGTGATTTTGTTTATCTTCATTTGTTTTTTTTTTTTGGTAGTGTGGAAAACGATATGTTTTTACGTGAATTGGAATTTCATCATTTAACATTTTATTTTGGGTGTATGCTAGCGTCATCAGTGACAGAATGGCTAGTTGTGAAGTGTCACAAATTATTTTCTTTATTGTATTTATTTTAGTTATAAATCTATTGATTGGGGGCTTTATATTATATTTTCGACTTGAAATAAATAGAGATCTGTACAATATTTGTGTTTTTTTTTTCATTAATTTGTCAAATTTAATTTTACGTAAAGTCTTTTCTATGTGTGAATTTCTCCACAGTTTTTAGATTAGAATCTGAAACAGGTAATTTACCCTTTAGATTTCTAGCTGCGTTAAGGATTGATTTATGACGTGTACCTTTTGTTGTTAGTATTTTATTTTGCTGGTCTTGTACTACTGTAACTAGTTCATAAGGAATCGTATGTTTATTCCTTAGGCTTAATTTTGCATACGCGGTTCGGTGTGTGGTAACCGGTTTTTGGTTCGTTTCCGTTTTTATTAGTTTTCCACGGGTCTTTACTTTTTCCGTTATTTTTACTTATAATTGTTTTCGTCGTCATTAAGTTTGCGTTATGTTTATTTACGTAATTATTATTTAAGTTTTCGTTAATGCCTCGGTGAATAGTTTTTTGTTCGTGGTGGTATTTTATTTTTTGTTGCTGTGACTCCAGTATTTCGACATTTTCGAGATAATTATTTGTCTGTACTAATTTGAAAGAATGTTGGAGATTTCGCTGTGATATGGGAATGATATCCTGCAAAATATGTTCGTCGATTAGCATTCCGTGTAGTATTTTGGGTTTTATATATTTTTTGAAAGTTTTCGCTACTTCGTTTTCGAATAAATTTTTGTCTCTCTTAGGAAAAGTTATTTGATACCTAGTTTTCGTGCCAAAGGGTTTTGTAAGTTTTACGTGTGTGCGAGTAATATGTTTGTTTGCTGTAATTATTAGTTGATTTTTAAATGTGTTAATTGCATTTTCTGAAATAGGAATGTCTAATATGGGGTTTTCGATCGTGGAATGTACTATTTCGTTCAACGTTTGTGATCTTGGGGGACATATTTGTGTATCTGCGATTATATTAATTTTTGAAGCGTTTTCTGCTGTTAAGTCTTGTGGGGAAACTTCGTCATCTGATCGATTTTCTAGGTCAATCAGGTTACTTTGTGTTAATTCGGAGAAATCCGTTTCTAATTTTTTGTTGTCCGCGCTAACTAAATTTCCGGCAAAAGATTCGTTTCTTATTAGGTGTATTTCGGGCTGCATTGCATTTTTTGTTTTTATTTTGTGTCTAATTTTATTTGTAAAAGGTAGTTTCTGATCACGATGGTGAAAAACGCCGGCAAATTTATTTAGAAGTTTTAATGTTTCGTTGCGTTCTTCTTCGTTGGTGCGGCTTGTTTGAATACAATCATTTAAATTATGTTGATTTGTCTGATAGGGGTAGTTAGGTAATGCATTTTTAATATTATGAATTTCGAATTTTTCAGGATCATAAAATGTTGCATCGAAAGGTGTTCTAATTTCTGCGCATAATGTTTGATCGGTATTATTTTGAATTTCAAATTTAGCTTTAAAATTTTCAGCATAGGTCAAAGTTTCAGGAATGTATAGTCCGAAAAGGTTTTGTTCTGGAATTAAAATATTTCCTTCGCGTTTATTTACGTAAAATGGTTTGTTAATTGTTTGATAGGGTGGAATTTCAATTTTCATGTGTAATTGTGTTTGTTTTTCACGATATTTAAATGGTATTTGAATTTGTTTGTTATATAAAACTTGTTTTGAAAGATGTATTTGCAAATTTAATTTTCTTAATCGCTTAAACCTATAATTCCGTCGAAATAATCTGAAAATGGATATAATGTAAATTCTATTTCTTCGTCGGTTTGAAATTCTTTAAAAACGTGTATTTTTGCTTTATATACAGCTTCGCGTTCGCCTATTGACTGTAACAATGTTGGTGATTTGTACATATAATTTGGAAAATATTGTTCTGCAACAATCGGTCTTAACATTGAAACATTACAACCAGTATCAATTAGTAATTTCAGGTCAGGGTTTGTGGTTTGGATGTATGGTAAGGCATTTACATATGCATTAAATGTTACGTCTTTCCGTCTGTTTGGGGAAGTTTGAGAAAATTTGGGTCCTCGAGATTTAAGTCGTAATTCGCGTCGTCTAAGGGTTCTTCCATAAATTCTTGATCATATGGGTTGTAGTATTGATCGTTTATTTCATATTCCGCGGTTGACTGATAAGTGTCCGAATTTATATTGTCCTGGTAATCGGGAAAAACATAATCGGTGTTGTTTTCAAATTCAGGTTCGTCATTTATAGCGTTTAGTTCTTGTACGGTGTAATTGGGTACTTGAGTGCGTTTAACCCATGGAAATTGCTGTCTAACTTGACTAGGGGTTAATCTTGGTTGCGGTTGATTTTGATAGTTTCTGATACCTGTAAAGTTTTGTCGCGTTTGAATTGACATAGGTTCCGGTGCGTGTTGAGGAACTCTATTTGGATTTGGTTTAAAAACATTTTGTTTTTGTTGATTTCCAAAAACTTGTTTATTCGTAGGGAATCTATAGTTTGTATTTTGTTTGGGTTGGATAGGTATAGGTTGACTCGGGAAATTTTGTTGTTGTGGCGATTGCACGAATTGATTTTGAAAATTATTTTGTCTATACGGAAAATTTTGTTGTTGAAATTTATTTACATTTTGTTGTCCTACTTGTGTTTTAACGGGTTGTTGTTTAGTAATTAAATTTTGTGTTTGCACTTAAGATTGAGTGAAATTTTCGTTCTCGATATACAAATTTATAACTTCCTCTAAAGTACTGGGGTTTCTAGATCTGATAAAATCGCAAGTTCGCATATTTAAATTTCGTAAAAAGACTTTTAAACTTTGGGATTCATATTGATTCATATAAATTTATTTTTCTTCTTTTGTAATTTCCGTAATAGGACCAGAATTTAATTTAAAACAGAGTTTACTCCGGTTCGTCTGAATTCGTCTAGCAAATTCGAGAGGGTTTCCGTTCCAGTTTATAATCATGGTAAATAAATTTTGTTCCAGGATGTCTATGGATCGATTATCGCCAAAAGTGTCTCCGATGTGTTGTTTGATGAGTGTCCACGTATTTAATTCCGGACGGGCGCCTATTAACATACGGGCTCTGTCTCTTAATTTTCCGCTTATTATGCGTTCGATACATTTATCTAATGCTATATCCGCGCCATGGTATAATGCATGAAATTCGTCTACGGCATTTATAAATGGTTCTAATTCAAGTTCCGATCCGTTATAGGGTGGTATTGAATCGGCATACAGTTTTAGAACGTTTACGTTAACTTCTAAACGAGCTGGTGCTGGGGCAGCAGTATTTTCCGTCATATTTAGGTATTTATTTGTGTCAGAATTATTTAGGGATAAAGATAGAGAACTGAGTGAACAGAGTATTGAATCTAACGAATTATCGGTCATAAAATTATAAAATAAATGTTTCACTAAAAATGTTGTTAATAATAAGACAGAAAAATATTTTTTATGTATGGCACTTTACACAATTTATACTACAAAATTTCTTAATTAAAAATTTTTTATGATGGTACCTTGGAATCTGACCACAGGTCGCTTATCTTACAAAGTATAAGATAACAAAAAGTATTCAGAATTTTATTTATGATGGTAACTTGGAATCTGACCACAGTTCGCTTATTTTACAAAGTGTAAAATAACAAAAATTCACAGAATTTATTTGTTTATGATGGTAAAAATGAAATTTTATTTTACGAAGTGTAAAATAACAAAAATTCACAGAATTTATTTGTTTATGATGGTAAAAAAAATGAAATTTTATTTTACGAAGTGTAAAATAACAGAAAAAATTGAATTCTTACGTGCTAAAAAATTGATTCTTACTTGCTAAAATTGATTCTTACTTGCTAAAATTGTTTCAAACTTGAGAAAGACTTGAGAAAATTTGAAAATTGACTTTTTTCTTTGTTTCTTAATCTACGTTTCACACGATAGTGAATCTGCAAGATTTTTTCACAATGATTGTAAATACTCGACAGTTGAACAAGATGTTCTCACCTACTAACTAAGAATTTTTTGAGTTTATACGATATATACCCAGAAAATGAACAAAGGAAAACAAACTCGACTTACCCTGGTTGGAAGAGGTGTCTGTTGAGCCTTTGGAGATGTTTACCAGCGGGAACTACACTTTTTCTTCTTTTTGGAGTTTTGGGTCGTTTTGCAGACAAAGAGATGAAACTCACGGTATTTCTTCGGTAGAGTACCTTCTACAAATCCGTTCCGACTGCGCCAGTTAGGTCTTCAAGCACGGAAGATGCGTTTTTAAAAACCAAACAAAATTTGTTGTTCACAAGAAGCTAACTTTATTGCGACAATAAGTTACAAGTTGCTAGCTCGAGCTTGGTAATAATCTGACTAATAATTGAGCAGCACTCCTGTTTATAAATTAACAGTTGTCTACTAAGCAAAAGATTATTAAATAGAACGTCAATAAGCTATATCAGCAAATGATAGCGCTGCATACATAACTGAAGGAGATCATTTGACTGATGCAATATTTAAAAAATAAAATTTCCCTTCCAACTCAATTTAAGATGTATTTTTCATTCCGCCGGACCCGTTATTATGGATAATGCCGTTTCACTTTCAGTAGATACACAAAATTGTATTGTTTCTAATTTATTTTAATTTATAGACAATTTCTATGCATTAATTTACCAACAATAATTGGTACTTATCATATACAATTTTATCTTGCTAATTTCAAAATTTTCTCGAACCTAGATTACTGCCATCTCAGGATAGAAGCAGTACCTAGCTATTGTCAGCGTAACTATTTACCATTGGTTTTTATTCGTGATTCTTGATGGATTAGAAATTTTTAATTTTAGAGCATTACAGAAAATAGTATTAAATTCACATTTTGACTAAACATTTTTGATTAAGACGAGGATTTGTTATTTAAGAGTAAATATTTGCTGAACGAGGTATGCTTGAATACATATCCATTCTCTTAAGAAATTGTTTGCTACAAAAATTATCGTGCCTTCTCTGTTTATATAATAAAATTTATTGAGAAACAATAACGATATTTCTATCACAACAACTGAAAATGTGCTAGACAATTTCACGTATCCTGTATATTAGAATACATTTAAATTCTATATCTCACCATATTTTATTACTCTTGTTGATAGTGTTTAGCTCTTAACTTGACATATTACTTATTTTACCTAGATTGTTAAAGTTTGTTGTGCCGTTTTTATTAGTAAAAAGAATAACAACTAGGGAATGCACTTATTCCATTAGCTCAACGTAGACTATTATTTAGCATTAAATTGAGGAGGCGAAAAACTTATTCACATAAAGAAGTCTAGATATGAAAAAACCGACAGATGACTTACTAATGGATATGCTTTTATGTATATTAATCTGCGTGTTCTTTGATTTATAATCGTATGATATTATTAGAAGGAGAAATCTATAAATAGGTGGTTAAGTAATATATATTTAACCTTCTGAAGTTTACTTTGCATAAACAAACTGTAGAAGAAATATATCATGAGATAGTGTGGGTAATTAATAAACGCATATAATGTTGTAATCAAAATTTTGTAATACAAAATAAGTAGAAAATGCTGAATTTCATATTGGTTATAAAATTAATTACCTCGAAAACGATAAAAATTCCATCGAGTTTAAAAGCGAGACATTGCTACGGATGAATCGTGATATTGTAGATTGTCTTATGGAGTCGTTTGGCTTCGAACAGCCTTACTTCACTTCGACCTAAAAGATCTTTTGTGATTTACCCTACATCTAGTTGTTGCCCAGGATTCCAAGACTTTTTACAAAGCTTGTGATTTTCCTGGGGGCTAATTTCCCTATGTATTCCAACATTAATTCCGCCTGTTCTAGGAATTTTAGCCTAGTGTGGACTAACATCTTGCATTCACAAAGTATATGTTCCGCAGTTTCAGTTGCAGTATCGTGATATTACCTCTATAACTTTTTTATAATGTGCATTGTTTCATTATACTTATGATAGAAAATGTTTTTTTTTAATGGCCTTATTTAGATTAACGTCCTGGCGGAGTTTAGCATTAGCTATTCTACCACTCAACCAGGACATATACAATATACATATAGAAAATTATACAAGGATCATACTCTCTCTCTCTCTCTCACAATGACATTGCCATCTGCCGCAGCTGAGAATCGAACTCAGGAGAGGTACAGTGACAGCCATGTTGTCTCTCACACAACCTCGTCTACACCATTGCCAGCAACTCGGTAACACATGAGAAACACCAATAAATATCCATACCCTAGCCAGGATTCGAACCCGGGACTCCTTGACTGCAAGCCTGATACGTAAGCATTGAGTCACTCGGGTACGAACGGACAGACATCGCTAACGGACGCACGAAAGGCGAACGACTTAGCTGACCATTTTCAGACGATACATAACAACAACATTCCAAATAATCAAGAACACGACCGCATCGAACGAGACGTACAAGAACTACTTGGTCATGGCATCCAACTGACGAGACAACAATTCCTTAAAGTCATGACCAAGCCCTTGGAAATAGCACAAATTGTCAAGGACTTACCGAATAACAAGGCACCCGGGGCGGACTGTATCGAAAACAAGCTGCTCAAATATCTCCCGAGGAAAGGTATTGTGCAGTTGACGTACATCGTTAACGCAATCCTGCGACTACAGCACTGGCCTAGCCAGTGGAAGGGCGCCGTGGTCGTACCCATCCTGAAACCGAAGAAGAACGCGCAGCTCGTCGGCAGCTACAGACCCATCTCGTTGCTGTCGGCGATCTCCAAGTTGGTGGAGAAGGTCATCCTGATCAGACTCGATGCTGTTCAGGATGAGCTTCACATCGACGACGAGTCCCAATTCGGCTTCAGGAGGGGCAGGAGCACCGTCCAACAGGTCGTCAGGGTGGTTAACGATGTGAAGGTGCAATACAACCTCGGGAAGAGCACCGCCATGGTGCTCCTCGATATTGAGAAGGCCTTCGATACCGTCTGGATCCCGGGCTTACTCTACAAACTTCATAATTATAACTTTCCGACGCACATCACCAAACTTATCCACTCATTCCTGACGGGCAAAACCCTGCAGGTTCGAGTGAATAATAAACTGTCAACTCGGCGGGACATTCGTGCGGGCGTCCCGCAAGGATCGTGCCTGTCACCGAAGTTGTACAACTTGTACGTCTCGGACTTCCCAGAATTCCCGAATACCAAGCTGGCCAAGTACGCTGATGACACGGCCATGTACGCGCATTCACACAACGCACAGGTGGCAAACATGCTGCTGAAGGCGCACATGGCTCGTGCCACGACTTATTACGACCAGTGGAAGATTCGGGTCAACGCTGAGAAGTCCGAGGCGATATGCTTCACGCGTCGGTTCACAGAGAACCACACAATTACACCAATCTCGATCAGGGGCTACCAAATTCCTATCAGGGGATGCGTGAATTATCTGGGGGTTCGACTGGACAAAAGACTGACGTTCAACACCCACATAAATGAAACCATACGGACGGTCTACTCCCTGTCCAGGAGTCTGTATCCGCTCATGGTCAGGGGCAGCAGATTAAACAGACAAAATAAGAAATTGTTGTACACGATGGTGGTCAGGCCGTCTATCACATACGCGGCGCCGGTGTGGTGCAGCATACCGGTCACGACAATGAGAAAACTAAAAGTGTTAGAACACAAATTTATTCGCCTCATCTCTAATTCTGGAAGGTACACCTCCCTCAGAGACCTATACGCACTTTGCCACGACATAACCCCAATAGCGGACTGCGTCCAGGATATCTCCCAGAAATTCTACTCTTTCAAACTGGGCGATAGTCCACTAACAAGAAACATAACACAAATTAGACAGCATAATGCCCCATTTCGGATTAAACACCCCTTACCTTACCAGACGTTGCCAATCTTCCGGCAGCCACTCTAGCCAAACTTTCACCTACTATACCTTCTCTAATACTATCCACCTTCCATTGATATTTCATACCTTTCATCCACTTTAAATCTTTCCTGTCCCACTCTTCTTTTGTTTTTGTGTATTTTTGTGTCGTGTTTGTTTGTTCGTCGTTTCTGTTTGTAAGTTTTTGTCTGTAAATTCATCCTTCCTTCATTAAACTCGTAACAGAATCCAAATTTTATATCAGAACAATCAAAATTTTTAGAATCACAGTTTAGGCCTGCCTTGCGTAATCCGTAGTTGGAGCAATTCGCGGATGGCACCCCGTGCAAGTTACGGAGCCAGCGTCAGTGTCCAAATTAAACTCAGTGTAGTGCAGGAACGGCGAAAGCCAAGTGATCGTTTTAATCAGTTTTAAGTTAAGCTTTCTTTTTTAAGCATTTTTTGTCATACCACTTAATTTTATTTACATATGTAAAAGGAGTTTAAGTTTTTTGTCATTTTTAATTTTTACCTAGCCAAACCAGTCCCACCTCGGCCCGGCTTTGCGATACACCACCGCGTTAACGCGGTGGTTGCAGAGTCGGTCCCGGGATGGGCTCTGGGGAGGCACATTTACTGTACACATTAATTTTAATAAAGCTGTTTTGAATTGAATTGAAATTGAGTCACTGAGTTGGTTTATTTATTGATTTCTGCCGAGAATTTTCTCGTACGTTTCACCGCGTAGATTATCAATAATTATTTCGAGAGGAACTTTGCAGATATTTGAATAGAAGGCCAGCATTAGACTAACATCATCTTTAAGTACTCGGTTGAATCATGCAAGTAAAGCCTTCCTCAGTAATTCTATTTAAAAAAAATTAAATTATTTAAACATAACTAAATCAAATGAATTTTAAGCAGCGTAAATATAAAAGTGATTGATACCCCACTAAGTCTAGACCTCTTCTCTTTACTTGTCTAACATTTTTGAATTTGTTATCGTCTAAAATAATTATACAAGATTTGAGCAAATACAATCCAGTAGTTTGGACTCTAGCTACAACCACAGTCTGCAAAGAGGAGACAACAGACTTAATATTTTTCTTATGATAATTGTTATTTTTATGAAAGCTTTACAAAGTAATTTTAAATTTGTAATTTGTAATGTGTAATGGCTGTTTTATGTATTTTAAATTGTTAGCTTTTAGTTGCTTTGATGCTCAATTCTTAAAATTTACGGCGTACGATACAATAATCCTGAACGTGACATCATTGGTCGTTATGTTACAGACATATGAATCCTTCTTTTCTATTTACAGAACAATTTTTTGTTTTATACTAAGGCTCGACATTGCAAACAGCTTAATTTGTTTTTGCGTTTTTCATGTATATTCGTTTGTGCAAGTAAGTTAACTGAAATAACAATTATTTTATCCAAGGATTGTTGTTTGCTTGCAATAATACGTGTTAAATATTGTACTTAACTGTTTTGCTTACATCAGTACATTTATTTAATCCCTGTAAAATATTAACATGTTACTTAGTTATATTAATATTTTTTATAATTACCTGTGCTCCATAATTTCCCTAAAGTGCTCTCACTGTCTGAAATTACTAGAGTATCATTTTGGCTCGCCAATTAATTATAGTAAAGAGCTTTATTATAGGTGGTGTATCTAATAAATCGAATTTAAATAGATGTTGCAATACTTTGTAACTGAAAATGATTGAAAATGGTATGCTCAGTTGATCTTGAAATAGATGTAAATTGTCGTCATAATTAAAAAAACACGCTTTAATATCAAACCGAACTAAAAAGTAAAAAATAATGATTAAATATTAAGATTTTGTTCAACAGCGATAGAGAGTCCCATAGCTCAATATAATTAAATGATTTTTAATAAGTTTAAAATTGGAATGAAGTGATTGACAAAAAAAAATCATTTTATTCTAAAAAGCGTGGGATGCTTGATAACAATTGTTATAAATATTTTATTGGTAGATATTGATAAAAGTACAATTATAAAAATATAGTAAAAAGTACCCGACGCTTCTTACAATAAAATGAATTTTTTTGTCAATCACTTTATTTTAAACTGATTAAAAATCATTTAACTATATTGAGTTAGTGGACTTTCTATAGCTGTTGAACAAAATATTAATATTTAAACATAATTTTAAAGCGTGGTCAGAAGTCCTATAGAAGGGTAAGACTCTTATACAACAGGGTGTGCCCGGTTCCCTGAGGTTGACGCTAGCGACATGACATTTTTAGTCATCCTCTTGCCATTCATCCCTCGGCATGTTTCTCACCAATATATTGGATTGGGTAATTTTTAGGATTAGCATCATGAACACCGATACATATAGAAACCAGCTGATACCCGCGTGCTTTTCGAAACCGCTGAGTATCCGCTAGTAGTACATAATTAATATTACATCATAATATACATATTAAAGGTGGAATTAGCGTTTAACAAAGGGTTATACAACGGCGAATACCTTACAAACAATTCCGAAGTTACGTATATGTACTCTGGTATGCAATGATCACAAACTGTACCGCGGATGGTTAACTCTCGTCGAGCGCTTGGTGTTGATGCTTATATGATAATACGAGAAACGTCCAAAACTCATACCATTATTGCGTTCTATGATATTAGCTTAGGCGAGGGCGGAACAAACAAACAAACAAACAGGTGAAGCTAATAAAATAATAATAACAATAATAATAATAATAATAATAATATATATATTAATAACAGCGGCGCCTCTGGCAAAATTTCGACAATAAATTATTATTATTTTTTATTTTTTTATTTTATCGTGATGATCCTGGTGAGGACATTAGGAAAAAGTTGTCAAATTATTGTATAGTCATCAGTGCTTGATAAGTGTGCAAAGTTTCAGTTTAATCTGACGTTTTGAAGTGGGTGAGAATCGCGTGCAAAAATTTCATTACAAACAAACAAACATACAGGTGAAGCTAATTAAAGCGTGTTAAAAAGATTTTGTTTCAAACAAACATACAGATGAAGTTAGTAAAATAATAATAATAAAAGCGTGTTAGAAATTGCGGAAAATCTAATTTAAAAATACCTTATTTCGTTCAAGATTTATTGAGTTTTATTTTGTTATGCCTAAATAATGTAATGATATTTTTTTGACTATGAGACTAACTGATATGCTTATATAGATAGGATGTCTACTTGTGCATCAACTATCTCGAAAGCTATTAAACAAAAGAGTTGCTGTAAAATACATATTAAAAAGTAGTTTTATTAAAAATGACCACTTAAATCATTCTCTCACAAAGTACTTCTTAGAATTGACCTCAATTTATTTTTCTACATTACACTTTTTCGACATGTTTTGGGTAATTTTGGAAAGCTAATTAGTTTATATACGTATAGATTTCATTTGTAGTAATTCAGGGTTTTATAGGCTAAAAATAAATTATTATTTTTACCTAAATTACCATTTGATATTCTTATTTTTTACTTGAATTTCCCAATATTACCCTTATTCTTACCTAACTTACCCTGATTTTTACATAAATTATCATTAGTTATTCTTATTTTTTAGCTAAACTACCCATAATTAATCATATTTTTACCCAAATTATCATATTTACTTAAATTATCATCGGCATTCCTTACGATTCGGCCATGAGAGACTTGGGAAACCGACGTGATTTGAAACTTAGAACATGATTTGGGAACATACTGTATATTGCAGTTTATATGCCAAGACTCAATAAAAATTTCTTTCTTTATATTTCGGATATAGAATCAGCTCTTAATAACATTGCATCAGAACCACATATTTATTTCATTACATGCAGTATACACCGACATAAAAAAGGACTTTGGTCGCCTCAATCATAACATCCTCTTATAACGTGCGAAACAATTCTTAAATATGTTTACGAACCAGGCAATATTAATTAATGGTGGTCTAGATATTAAGGATAGCCCTGTCATTGCCTATATTGAGATAAAGACAAAGTACGTAATCCTCTGACGACGGCTGAAGTCGGTATTGCCGCATATCTTACAACACAGGCTAGTCTTAAATTTTACAGTTATCTAGAAAAAAAAAGATAGAGCTCTCTACTATGATATAGGTAGCATCATATATGTGTCAACGCCCTGTGTATTTGATGCGTCAACCGGAGAATTTAATTGATGACATGACATATGAGCAGGAATGTTACAGCTCTGATTTGTATATTGTGGAATTTGCCCGCGGGATCCTAAACTTATGCCTATCTTTTATATTCTCCGGTCATGAGGCATCAAGGTAAACTCTTCCGTTTCCAAGCTGATAAATTTCGACAATTTCGTAGTAAGGAGAAGAGATAACATCCATAAACCAAACTCCGTCCAAATAATGATTCACGGAAACTACAACTCTGTTCCCTATGACCATAAAAAGTCAAAAATATATCACTTTTATGTCATAAAGCTGAATGTCCCGTATAACTTTGCATTAATTATATTGAGACATTTTGTGATTATAATGCATATATGATAAGAATGAATGTATGATAAAAATAACTCATTAGATATAACATGAATTTGATTTGATTGTGATCTACTCTATATATATATATATATATATATATATATATATATATATATATATATATATATGCTTTTATCGGGCCTCCTATTCTGCTAGAAATAAAACTTTGGGAAATCTATCTATCTATAATCTTAGTAAATGTCTGTGGCTGTTTTGGCCATTCGCATAGCACCAATATTTCGAAATTTGCATTCTATAGGTTCGGTAAGTAATAATCTTCTTTTAAACTTAACTTTAAATTAAACTAAACTTGATCAATATGTTCCTAATTAAACTGTAATGATAGTTATTAATTATCTTTCATATACACAAAATATATTTTATATATTTTTTTTATATTTAACTTTGGGAAACAAATACTACCTATAACCTACATATTATATGAAATTAACAGCATCCTAATTCCATTATACCAAATTATATGCTATAACCACTCATTAAACATATTAATTAATGTGTATTTTCTAGTATCAGTCATATTCTTGAACACAATGCACAATTTACCAACATTTTACAATATAACCAGCATTGCATCTCGTATAAAACACTATTGAGTGATTGCAACGAATGGCTCAGTGATGTGGCGTTTGCCTTGCAATCCAAAGAGCGTGCGTTCAAATCCTCATGCTTGCTCGGCTTCTTATTCATTATAAACTAAAACAGCCGTTCCTAATTTACCGAATATCATTAAGTCAAATTATAGGTAGTATTGTACATTACATACATATATTCCCTAGTGTTAGTCAGAGGTTTGTGTGATTTCCAGAATCACGAATCCACCACGTTCTCATTGCCCCGAATATATACCGTTCTCATTGTCCCTAACGAAAATTCTGCAAAATGAACCTCCATAAGAAAATACATGGGTTTTTGATCCCGAACTCTTATAGCTATTTTACTTGAGATATTTAATGTAATCTTTGAACTACCATCCTCCCAATATTCTAATGAAATCATTAGGAATTCGCGCCTAATATTGTTATTTCTTCCTGCGTGTTGGCATTATTAAAGAAATGTTCACTTTATTAAAGAAATATGATCGATTAAATAGACCGACATAAAAATACAACTGACTTTAACGTTGACAAAAAATCGACGGGTGTAATAGGCAATTCAACGATAGGGATTCTCAAACTTTCCGAGTAATTTCATTTTCGTCCCGTTTCGTAGAAGGTTAATATAATTAATTTCTTATTAAAGGAAAATCAAATCTTGAAGTTTTAAAACAGACCTATGAATGTCTCAGTTTCGTTAAAACAAATTTTAAATTTTGCTTCACTTGCCTTTACTGTCGACAAATTTTATATATCTGAATAATCATCCGCTTGCTATGTTTATCTAAGTACATTTAGCGTAACTTATTACTAAACTACCTTTATAATTTGAAAATAAAACAGTAAAGAAAAGCAAATACACTACTCGCGTGACTACTTTATTTTAAAGTTGAATAATGGAGACTTGAGTTAAACTTTAAAATATGTCTACTTTGTAATTGCTTGCGAAGTGCTCTTTCTTCAAATAAACATTTGTTCCCGGCGAGGTTTCCGGATGGGTATAGTTACATTGTAAAACCTCATAGCTATTAATCTTTGTAATAGATGTTAGTGTAAAGTGGATAATAAATGTAACTAGTTTAACGATAATATTCTTAATTAAATTATAGAACATCTACGAAATATCAGAATTCTGAGTTATTTATCGACTGTTCATTTTTTTTATTTGTTAATGTAACATTTCTTTAGGATTTTACATTTTTGTTATCATATATTATTAATATATTTATTACATGCTAATTACAAGAATTATGATACCTGAGGAGACCTATTATTGTATCTGGCAGTATTAACCACATTATTGTCCATGATTATCGTTTTATATAATAATAATGAATAAACTTTATTGAAAAATTTTTTTGTATAATACAGTAGTAAAAGTTATACACAATGGACAAAGTGTAGCAATAAATTGCTAGACAATTTAACTAGGTATAGTATTAGATTACAATAAGTTATGGGTATGTAACAAAATTGTTATCGTTCTACATCATCAGCCTAATCACAATAGACATATAAATTATTGATTTTAAATGTAAAATTGAGTAATCAAAAGAGAGCAAGGAAACAAGAGCGTTTACGTTTTTTAAAATTTTAATCCACAATTGCCTTAATTTAATTGAGGTCAATAAAAACGACAAATTTCTTGCGAAAACTGTTTATGGGTAGAACTTTGAGATTACTATAAATTCTGTATGTTACAATAGCATTATACGTAAATGAGAAACGAAACGAGCCAAACGAAATTGAGATAAAAATTAAGTATTACCGAATCTAACGTTTTTCCTCATAGACACGAGGAGAGGCGATGTACAAATACTGATAATTGATATATGACCAAATTATTCACAATTAAATTATTTCAATCCACAAGCAAATCTACAATATGAGATCTGAATCTTTTGTAAATGATCGTTATCTATTAAAGGCATTGAAGACAAAATGTTGCAATAATTTAGAACGTATAATACGTAAGTTTCACATATTTCTTTTATTTATTATTTTTTATTTTATTTAATAAAAAAAAATTTGTGGAGGAAAAATCCTTCCTTACATCTGCCGCACTGGGTAGTGTTGGACTCCTACCGACTAAAACACCTCCTGGATCAGTGTTTCCGCATAATCTGAAACTGCTTTCGCTTTCCATCAGGCCACGGATCATACTTCATAAATTGATGTAAATGCAACTTCCCACGTTTTCCCTTATACACCCCATCCGTTAAAATGATTACCCACCCACGTTCTTATATTTGGAATAAATCGTCTTGTTTGCTTCCTTTTAATTGAGTTGTTCCACTTGGTCTGCCGTCTCTCCTCCTTAGAGCATCCACCATCGTTTTGCCTTTCCTAAAGCCGTATTGATTGCCCGCCAATCCTCCTTTCTGTTCCACTTCAGTCTTCCAGTATTCCCAACACAAGGCATTCCAACAGCTTGCTCCATGCCTCCAACAAACACACCTGGGCAGTTTCTCTGGTGGTTTATTCCCTTTTGCTGTTAACACCAGCCTTATCCTCCTCCATCTGTCCGGGAATACCCCGCTGTCTAGCGCCTGATTCATAATTCTCATAGTAACTCCAAGATACCTACAACTGTCTTCACTATCTCGGGTGAGATATCGTTCGGTCCCGGAGCTTTGCCACTTTTAAATTTTCCACAAGCAGCGTTAAGTTCTTCCCTTGGAAAGGGAAGTATTTCCACCACTTCCGTGGCTCCCCATCTGACTTCTTTCCTCTCATGAAATGAAACCCTACTTCTTCCTCTATTCCCCTGGAATATTGTACCCGTCACCCCTCACGTTCCTATCAGTACCCGAACACATTTTTCACCATTTATCCATTTATTTTTTATCGCATCTCTGAGTTTCTTTCTTGCTTCTCGGTAATCTTGGAGAGCTAAGTTTTCACCCTGCCTTCCTTGTCTCTTGTTTCCCCTAACACACCGTCTCCTGGCTGCTACACATTGCCCCCTGAGATAGTTGGTATCACCTTTCCACCAATACACTTTCTCTTTGGTCCTCACCGTTCTTTATCTAGCCACTGCTTAGTTACAGGCTCTAAAGACCACCCTTAACAAGGTTTCATCTGTCGTCGCCATGCCACTTCTCATATGCTCTTCTAGTGGTCCTTTGAAGGCTTCTCTGTCTAATAGACCCACGTTCCATTCCCCACCCTTATCACTGGTGTTCTCTTGAATCGGTGGTCGCTCAGCGTTTTCTCCTCCACTCATTCTAGCAGCTCCCGCCGAGGCCAACGTTATACCCGGGATAGAGTCAACGTACCTTTGTTGACCACCTGCAAATCATTCTTCATCATTCAGTCCACAACGATGTTACCCCTGGAATCCACTTCCTCCATCCACAACTCTGAAGCACTGGCATTGAAGTTGCCAGTGACAATGACTTACGTCCCGGTTTCCTGCTTTCCTCCGTGATCGCAGCTGTTCTAGGGCCCGCTCTAGGTCTCCTAATCCTGCATTGTGTGAGAAGCAGTAGCTGAATATTATCTGTTCCTTCAGTTCCACACATACAAACCCATATCTTCTCCCACTTCGGTTTATGATACTCCTATTCAGATTTGGTATAGCCGTATCCACATTCTCGTCTGTATAACACCCAGGTCTGTTATTGTCTATTATTGGCATATTGAGCTCACTTACTATGAGGATCTCGTCTGCCGTTTGCCTGTACACAACCCACAATGGATCTTGGGCGGCCTGGCATCTATTGGACAGCGATATTTGCGTAACACGCTCGTATGATTGATTTTCTGTAAAACTGATTTTATCGAAAATATCTGCAGTATAAAGAATAAAAAGTAGAGCACTTAATACAGGGTCCTTTGGCACTCCAGAAACATAGAGCCCAGATCAAAGGAATATTCACCTAAGCTTTTGAAAAAAATCAAGTAATATTAAAATTGTTGCAAGTCCATTATCCAATACTGAAATAATATCATCTGAAAAATTAACAAGCGCTGTGGTGGTGGTAGTAGTAGTAGTAGTAATTATTGGGGGAGGCCTGGTACCTGGCAAGTAGGCCACAAATGGGCCCTTTCTACATACCCCGTGACTTATCCTCAATCGTTCACTTCTACTCGACCTCCTACTCCTTCTTGAAACCTTCCTGATCTTCCAATGAAGGTCAGGATGTGCTTCCATTCGAGAAAGTCCATTTTCTCTTTTAGGAGCATCATGGCGCCAAAGAGTTCATACCTCAGGCACCCGAACGCTTCACATTGTTCCAAAAACTGAAACGAGGTTTTTGAATCGTTTCGACGCAGTGGTAGTACTGAAGCCTTTCTTAAAATCAGATTGAAACTTTTCTGTCACATTGAATTGAATACATTAATTGTAAGACTAGTTTTCTTCAATTTACACAGCGGCAATACTCTTTTTACAGTTTCAAATCGAGACTGGACTCACACGACTTATGTTTTCGGAAGTCCTATTGCTTGTACAGTAAAACCCAAGAAAAGGAAAACATAAGAAAGAATGAACTATACGGTTTAAAGATTATTATTATTTAAAATTTACCCTACCTTATGTCATATATAGACATGTTATAGCATAAAAAATAATCTTAAAGAGGCCCTTAATATAATAATTTTAAAATTGACAAGCTCAAATGTATTAAGGAACTTTCTATATAAAAAACATTTTATTATATTTTATGTAATTATTTCTTTGGCCACAAGTATAATTTTAATGTTATCTATGGCCCACTACTTCTTGTACTAACCTGTAATAAATTACAGAAAGTAAAAAACTCCTAAGAGAGACTTATTTTTAAGCTGGAATAGACATCACGTGTCTACTTACACTAAAGAAACTTAATACATTAAACATATTTTGCCGACGGAGACACCATAGTATCGACTTTACTCATAAACTACAGTAACAACATATCTTATGGATAAAATGATACCTACACGGCAAGTGCATCCTATGAACGTAAGACACCTGAATCATCAAACTTGCCATAACACCCTTCTGCAATTCTACGAACGTTCCTTCTATCAGGGAATAGCCGGATATTCGTACTAAACAAATATAAAACAGCTATCCATACTTACTTTGAAATTTGAAACCAAACAGTTATTTTACACAGTTAATAACAGTTATGACATTTTTACTCAAGTCTCATAAAAAGTGGGACAGAGTAGCTAAAGTTCTTTGGCTGAAAACATAAGAATTTGACCTCCTTAAATAAAATGTAGATAAGAGGTAAAGAATGTTGAAGCAAATTTTTTATAATGATTTTGACTCGACAATTATTTCACATAAAATTCAAAACCGCTACAGTTTCTTGTGGTGAGAAATTATAATTTCATATTTTGATCTAAGTTATATTTCACATTACGTACAAGAGATACATTAAATGAATTATTTTTACTTGAAATTGTGATTTGTTCTCTAATTTTAAGCAAAAAAAAATATACTTGTTCAAGATATTTAACAACTAAAAGTTAGAATATCTAAGTCTGTGTAATAAGACAGATTTCGTCATTTGTCACCATTCATATAACCCGATGTGACATGATACCATGTTTATATATTTTGAAAATCTCATACATGTATTTTGCACTACTTGTGTTTCACGAAAATCATAGGCTAAAGACATCAGTCCTATAGATGGTGTAAATTACATAAAATCGAAATAATAAATATACATATACACCACAGAAATTAGTCAACCCCCAGTTGGTGGCCAGAGGGTTGTGCAGAAGGAGGTTACATATTCATAAAGGCGGACTTACAACCATATCCTCAGAGAGTACCAGTGGCCGGGGCTCGAACCCGGCAGCGCGACACCCGTTCTATTAATCGTGATTAGACATGGTAGAATATATTTCAACATTGTTCTTAGATGAAAATGCAGCGTATGCGATAACATTTAAGTTGCAAGAGCAGGTGAAGGCAGTCAATGAGAATACAGCAATTGGATCACATTATAATCTGCCATTATACCACTTGTTATTCACTGTGTGTATTCCTGTTCAATTTATCTGCAAGGAAGTCCACATGGTGACTCCAATTTAATTTTGAGTCAAGATAAAGTCCGAAATTTTATTCTGGGTTTTCATAGTTTTCAAGACGTCTATGAGTGAAAATCTTATTTGTAGTTTTATTTTTATTTAAGGACAATTTATTGCATGAAAACATTTAGCCCCATTTGAACGTGTATCCTCCATGTACTGCTGAAGTGCATTTAATGTTCTATCTGATCATAACAACGTGGTGTCCATCTGCAAATAATACAAGATTAGCCTCTGGTACAGCATGCTTAAGGTCGTTTACATAAATTAGGAATTAAGTGTGCCTTAATACCGATCCCTGTGGCACCTCACTTTTTACCTCCAGGAGATCGGAATTCGTGTTATTTACGCATGTATACTGCTTACGATCTGATAAGTAGAATTTACCTAGCTCACGACTGACTAATTCGACATTAAGATATTTTAACTTTACCAGCAGCACATAACGGGATACACAGTCAAAAGCCTTTGGCAAATCACAGAAGGTAATCCCAACATAATCTTTTCTTTCTTGACCATCTATATTTTTATTTAATGTTGCATCATTTGTCGATTTGTTGTTGCGAAAACCAAATTGATCATTGTAGAATAAATTATATTTTTCAAGGTGATCCGTTATTTGTTTTATAATAAATTTTCAAAGTTTATGCATTGGTTAAAAAGAATAACTAGAGGCTTACTTATTAATTTTTTTATGCTTTTCATTATTTTAACATTTTTATATTATAGTGATCTTTAAAGTTCTTATTTTTTAATTGCTTTATAACTTCTCTTACTGTATTGTGTCCAATATTTTTAAAGATAAACTTAAGATGACTGCAATTGTATTTCCTATGAAATAATCTAAATAACTATTATTTGTTGTTTGCAGATTTGATATTATGTTTTCACCTACGTTTACAAGATAGTTGTTTGCCTCGTTTGCATTTAACTCAATAGCAAAAGATTTGTTTTTATTTTGTCTATTTTTATTTATAATATCCTGGCAAAAGACACAATTAATGAATCAGTTGATTCTATATCTAACTTTATCGTGAACGCAAGTAATATTAGTATTTCCAAAACAATAAGAAGTACTATTTAGCGAAGGAACATTTCCATCTCGACTTAAAACATCGGTAGTTTCACCAATTTTCAAAAAGGGCGACGTTAAAGATATGAACAGCTATCGACCCATATCTGTACCACCTATAACTTCGAAGATATATGAATATGCAATGTTACTACAGCTAATAAAATTCGTACGCCTTAATATTGTATTAAATGATAACCAGCGCGGCTTCCGTTCTGGATATTCAATAATTACGGCGATACATTATTTCTATGAAAAAATATTGGACGCAATTGAAAAGGGTGAAAGTTCAACTGGAATCTTTTATGATCCGAGTCGGGCGTTTGATTTATTGCTGAATAAATTAAACAGATATGGAGTAAGAGGCAAACCATGCGATTGGTTTGTCTCTTATCATAGTGAAAGAAACCAAATGGTGAAAATAAATTATTCAGAACAAAATAGGAAAACCTCTTACATGTCAACATTATTAGATAATGAAATGGGTGTGCCTCAAGGATCTGTACTGGGCCCCATTCTGTTCATCATTTACATTAACGAGTTACCCAGCATGCTTACTCAGGCTTTTACTTCATTGTACGCTGATGATGCAACGCTTCTTTTTTCTGATATGTCTCATGTTTCACTGCAACGTAAAATTGATACTACTGTTGAGATCATCTTTGTAACTGGTTTAGTAAAAACAAGTTATGTGATATTTCACACTTGACTAATATTCCAGTCTTAATGTAATAATAAATGATTTTAACATTGAGAAAAGTAGTTGCATAACATTTTCTACCATAGATTTTGATAATACGCTGACATTCAGTAATCACTGTAGGAGAGTTACTAATTACACTCTAAATGTTTTCAAATTAGTACACTGAAAAGAGTTTTGGATATGTCTGGTCTACTACTCTTTTATTTTGGAGAAATTCATTCAAAATTATCCTATGGTATCACTATATGGAGAAACTGTTCCAGTGCACATGATGTTTTTCTTGCACAAAAGCGCATCATGAGATGTGGAGTACCCCAAATTCATTCTTGCCGTAACCTCTTTCGACAACATGGAATACGTCCTCTACCTAGTATGTATATTCGAGAACTATTGTTATATGTATATAAAAATCAGCATAAATTTAATAGAAATGATTCTCATGATATGCGCGATAAATGCAATTTCCACGTTCCATTTAAACAACTGAATATATCCGCAAATGACCACAATATCTTAGGACTAAAATTATATAATCATTTACCTTTGTCATATAAAAATTTAAAAGACACCTTGGTTTTTAATAAGTTTGTCAAAAAATATGTGCATATTCTGCTCAAGAATACCTTGGATAGTTATTAACGTTTAGTATATCGTATTCGTATATTATATTCTATATATCTCTGTGAATTTTAGTTACATAGATATATGTATTTATTTTTCTCATTTTTATATGTATGTGTGTGTATGTGTAAGACAGAACAAACACAACTATTACAAAATAAATCACATTTGTGAACTACATTTATATTGAATTTAAGTTAACACCAAAAATCTTTAATCCAAAATAGTTTCAGCCACCTCGAAAACTGAACAAAAAACAGTCAACTACGTTATTTCTTATTCCTCCGAAAAACATCGGAATGTGAACTTAAAAAACTGTCAAAACAAATCTGAAGCAGAGAGAGACGGGTCATGTCCACCCCCCCTCTCTCTCTGCCTCAGGTCCGTTGCCAACAAAACGCCAAACCCAACAGATCAAAAACTACTAATTCTTAAATGTATTGTACATGGTGTTATTTCTGTGACTGTCATTGGCATGTGAATGCAACAAATAAGTGTATAATATACTGAGGCCTTCAATGTCATTTCTGGCATTCATAGCTTCAGGTTCATTAAAAATATGACATATTTCTAGAAAAGTTCTTTTTTGAACGTTCTTTTCAAAATCCAAAATCTTAACCTCGTTATAGTTGAGGTTATGGTTGAGTGATAGAGCGTGTTTGGCTAACATTGAAGATTCTTTGTTAACCCTCACGCCGCTTCTGTGTGATGTGATCCTATCTTTAATTTTTCTGCTAGTTTGACCAATATACTTTT
Organism: Leptura quadrifasciata; assembly: GCA_963675555.1. Classification (NCBI taxonomy): domain Eukaryota; kingdom Metazoa; phylum Arthropoda; class Insecta; order Coleoptera; family Cerambycidae; genus Leptura; species Leptura quadrifasciata. The sequence goes on along the minus strand of OY776678.1, from coordinate 94,895,609 downwards.
TTTCACAATCATTACAAGAGATGCAATATACCACATTTGAATAATTCATCAAGTCGTCTTTGTCTTTCAGTTTAGCAAAAAGATTGTTAATCGTCACCTTATTTTTGAAAGCTAATTTGATGTTAGTAAAACTTGAAAACAACTGCCTAAATTTAAGAGACACATGCGATATGTTCGGTATAGAGAAATAAAAGGTGTTGTTACGAACCTCCTGGTTTTCACCCACCATCGGCACAACCACGTCCAGGCGTTCATTGACTACATTGTCTCGTGCAACAGTTCTAATGGCTGTTGTTTTGACAGTTTTTTAAGTTCACATTCCGATGTTTTTCGAAGGAATAAGAAATAACGTAGTTGACAATTTTTTGTTCAGTTTTCGAGGTGGCTGAAACTATTTTGGATTAAAGATTTTTGATGTTAACTTAAATTCAATATAAATGTAGTTCACAAGTGTGACTTATTTTGTAATAGTTGTGTTTGTTCTGTCTTGATGATTTGTCAATTTCAATTTTAACCTCAATTTAGTAAGTACCTTTCACTTGTATTAAATAATTTTGATTATAATAAGTTCAAATTTTGTAGAGGAAGAAACAATAAAGTTTCGAAAGCTTTTATTTAAAAAAGAGTTGTCTTGTTGTTTTACAATATGCTGACGATTTTATTTATTTTTTAAGTGTATTAATTGCATATTACCTTCAAAACGCTAATGGTTCGATTGCAACAAATACCAGCCGAAAGACTGATCTTACTTAAAGGAGCTCTCTTGCCAGTCGTCAAACACTACTTGCAGACTGCAGTTTCGAGCTGTTGGCTCTCGTCAGTGCAAGGTAGGCATGTGACGACCGGCACGAGGATCCTTTGACTATTTGGTACATCCCGGTATTTTTACAATAGCGACATGTAAAATAGTCAGCAGGCGCCATCTAGCGGTCCAGTGTTTGTTGCAATCGAAAAATAAATAGCCTGACTGGGCGTAGCATATATATATATTATATATATATATATATATATATATATATATATATATATATATATATATATATATATATATATTGTTATTATACATGATTTGCAGGAAACAACTACTCAGCGGGCAAATACCCCGACCTGCATTGAATTATACCTTACAAATCATGAAAAATTGGTAGCCAATGTCATTTGTCAACTCCCTGACCAGACATAGACCGGTTTCGAACTTATTAGTTCTCATCAGTATGCCATAGGTCATGGAGCAGACAAATGACAGTGGCCAACCTGCTAGTCTTATACAGACTGATGTAAATGGTGTAGTGGTGAGAGGTAAGTGAATCCTCTCATGTGGTCTAATGCTACTATACACCAGACATCATGGATGTCTCCATGGTGCATAGCGACTTGCCATTTTGCAAGTACCGAGAGCGGTGACCTTCAGCCCTTGGTGGACTTAACCCATATACTGTTATTATACATGATTTGCAGGAAACAACTACTCAGCGGGCAAATACCCCGACCTGCATTGAATTATACCTTACAAATCATGAAAAATTGGTAGCCAATGTCATTTGTCAACTCCCTGACCAGACATAGACCGGTTTCGAACTTATTAGTTCTCATCAGTATGCCATAGGTCATGGAGCAGACAAATGACAGTGGCCAACCTGCTAGTCTTATACAGACTGATGTAAATGGTGTAGTGGTGAGAGGTAAGTGAATCCTCTCATGTGGTCTAATGCTACTATACACCAGACATCATGGATGTCTCCATGGTGCATAGCGACTTGCCATTTTGCAAGTACCGAGAGCGGTGACCTTCAGCCCTTGGTGGACTTAACCCATATACTGTTATTATACATGATTTGCAGGAAACAACTACTCAGCGGGCAAATACCCCGACCTGCATTGAATTATACCTTACAAATCATGAAAAATTGGTAGCCAATGTCATTTGTCAACTCCCTGACCAGACATAGACCGGTTTCGAACTTATTAGTTCTCATCAGTATGCCATAGGTCATGGAGCAGACAAATATATATATATATATATACACATAAATCTATGTGTATATTTATATATTTTAATATTTTTTATGGGGCGAGCATGGGTGCGTCTCTACTATGTACATACTTCGATATGCGATGTAAAGCAACGTTAGGCGTGGTTAGTAGTTGGATTGGTGACCGTTCCAACGAAGACCACGTCCTCGCCTCACCCATCTTCCAGCGGCTTGTATATCAGTGTATGCGCGGAAGCTATACAACCTTAGGCGAGGGTTGTATAGGAGATATACCATCCTTCGGAGGGGATGTAAAGCCGTCGGTCCCTTGTCTATTAAATGTTAGGCAAGTAAAAGATCCCTACTCTTCTTAAGGGAAGAGGTTAGGCAAAATTCCTGGTTGGGGGTAGCTCGTTTACAGGCGTCGGTGTTAGGCCTCAGTAGCGGAAATAGGCCGACGTTAAATAAATGTATATAAAAAAAAAAAATATTTTTTATATTTTGTGTGTTTTGACATGTCCAATAGCATATATGTAATGCTCCTACTAGATCAATAAAATATCCTATTCTAAGAAATAAAGAAAGAAAGAAAAGGAACACAGGAAAACCTAACCAATCGAGCGGCTAAGAACTAAAGCAAGTTGCATGATGCAACACAGTAAGAAGTAATCACTAGAAATTACATCTCAACAATCTCAAGAGAAACATTAAGAAACAATATTAGAGCAATTTCTGGCAAAAAATTCCCTTCAATATCTGCCTCTATTAAGAGTAGAAAATTTTGAAATAACAGACAATGGCGATGTTGCAAACGCACCAGCAGTTCAGAAAATTATGAGCCAGAATTCTTACCGCATAAAGAAATAGAAGAAACCGAATTATACTTCTCGGAAAATAAATTATAAGTTACCCTTTACTTCCAATGAATCTGAAGTTAAAAATACCTCTCCTAGTTCTGACCTCATTCAATATGAGATGATCAAGTAACTCCCTACCATCAAAAAACAAAAATTTCCCGCATTCTTTAATAAAATATGGTCAGGTTATATATATCTTGACAAATGACGAGAAGCAATTATCATCCCCATAAAAAATTCGAAAAAGGTGCAAAGAAAACCCTTCAACTATCCCTCCATCTCCCTGAGATCGTGTCTTAGTAAAATTGTAGAAAAAATAATCAACTTTCGACTAACGCACTGTTTACCTAGAAAGCACTAAAAATATTTATATTTTTCAATTTTATCATAATGTGGATAATTGTGAAATAATTATATTTCAGTCACTAGTATACAAGATGACATGTTTAGACAGGTACCTGCCAAAGCGTCTCTCTCCTGTTTACAGAATTAATAAATCAATAATAGTATAGGTAATATAGAACATTCAGAAATAGGCATACTTAAGCAAACCATACCCAGCATGGCAAGAAACCACATAGCATAGGTCAGGGAAGTGTCTGTTCTTAATGGTCTGTTGGTGAACAAGCGACTCTGAATGAAATAAACGCTCGACGTCACGATGTCTCTATGGCGCTCTGCTTTCAGTTTCAGTACGTTCTTCGCTTCCAAACCGATGCCTTCTCCAAACTGTTGAGTGCATCTGAAAGTGGCGGGCGCGAATTTAAAAATTTGCGAATTTAATGAATTAATTTAATAAACATTATTACTTTTTTTAAAGACATTAATTGTTCTTATTGTTGTCGATGAAAAAGTAAGTAATTTATAATAATCTAATATAATAATAATGAAGTTAGATGCGAAAAATGTTACAAAAATATATGGAAATATATTAACACAATATATAAGTAAATGATATTTACAAAAAAAAGAAACATTGAAAAAAAATTATGAGGGAGACAGAATATAACTAAATTTAATAAAACCATATATTTAAAAAAATATTACTTCTGCGTAACATGAAAATGATATGAAATTTTTTATCATTTATTGCTAATGTTAAGAAAAATATTATTTAATTAATAAGCAAATAAGCTTATAAAATAGTAAATAATTTCGAATTTGTATAATTAATTTGAAAGAAAGTGGGTAACTTTTCTATGTAACTTCTTTATAGTCTAGGCAGGCTAATGTACCAGTTAAATAAAAACAACCTAAAATGTTAATTTAAAACACACAATAATAGTTTCATACTTATTTTCTTTTTAGTTTTAATTATCAAAATATTTTACTAAAATTAATAACATAAATAATACCTCAAATTTTGTTTTAAATACGTTTTTAATCATTCAAATTGTTTTAAATTTGAGATACAGAAATTAATTAATCTGTTGCTTTCAACATTATATGATTTGGCAATTATTTTAATGAGTGAAATTGAAGATACTTATAATTTGATTATTTGCTATTTTGATCACATAATATCTCTCTAATATTATATTATCCCTTTGGCAAAATTGTCTTTAAAAACACTGAGTAAAATATACATTTCTATATATGAATACCTCGTAACAGATAATTAACTTCCATAATTACTTACGAAATTTAATACCGTATATACATTTTGTTGTTTTTAATATTATACGTAGCTTTCAATTCAATTAAAATCAATGAAATTACTGTTGCTTCTCAAAAACTAGTATTTATAATAAACACTCTTGATTATTTACATTGTTAAAAAAGACAACAACAAAAATACATTCACGGCAAAGTAATTATGCATCTGGTTAATAAGGCTTTCAAATGTTGATTACCTAAGGTTTTAATATACTAGTTAATAATTATTAGAATGAAGTTATCATTGGCTTTTTGATTTCCTTTTCTATTTATTGTTATCAAAGTAAAATGAAAAATAAAATATTAATAATTAAGTAATGACCAACATACAGACGCGTCAGGCCAGCATAGCAGGAAGTAACCTAAAATTTATAATACATTGGAAGGAATTTTATTGTTATTGTATTATAAAGACACGTAAATTTAATAGTGTCCGTATATACAGGGTGGGGCAATAGTGCGTCTGATATCGATATCTCGAGTTCTACGATAGCTAGAAATTTTTTTAAAAATTGTAACTAAACTAGATAAAAAATCTATAACTGGAAATTATTTTCGAACATACAGTGTGTGATATAATAACAAAATTCAAAAATAAACTTAAAAAAAGAGTTTCTTCAAATAACTCAGTAGAAAAAACTATAATAAATGTTCCACATGTTGCCCATTTTGATTGACACGCATCTATCTCTATGCGCTTTTGAAATGAGGTTCCCACTGGTCCTAAAACTGCCGGTGTAATAGATGTAAAGGCAATAATTATTCTTTGTCTCATATTTTGTATTGTTGTTGGTGTGTCTCTATAAACAATTTCTTTCACGTATCCCCACAAAAAGAAATCCATTTTTGTAAGATCTGGGGATCTAGCAGGCCATTTAGTGGGTCCATTTCTTCCAATCCATTGATTAGTATGGGTATTATTTAAGTGGTCTTCTAACTGCATTTAAATAATGTGGTGGAGTACCATCTTGCTGAAACCACATCTTATTTCGAATACTTTCAGGGAGATTTACCAATAATTGTGGCAGATACTTTTCCAAAAAATGAAGATAAATAGCTCCACTCAATGTACCATCAAATAAGCGTGGCCCTATTACATGTTCTCCAATGTTTCCTCCACAAAGGTTTATAGACCATCTTTGTTTGTTATCAACTTGCATAAAAAAGCGAGGATTTTCCGAAGCAAAATAATGGAAATTGTGCCTATTAGCAAATCCATTTTTTGAAAAGTTGCCTCATCACTGATAAGTCAGTATTGAAGAAGTTGACATCATATTGCATTTCACCTCTGGCACAATTACAAAATTGTAGGCGCTTTTGAAGATCGTCATCAGATAATTCTTGGTGCATTTGAATATGATATGCATGCAACTTATTTTTTTTTAAGATTCGACCCACAGACCATCTAATTATTCCTACTAATGAGCTCACTTCTCTTTGGCTAACATGGGGATTCTCAACCGTTGCCAGCACCACAGAAAACTCATTTTCTTCACAACACGTTTTATTCTTTCACTTTTTTTATATTCGACATTTCCAGTTTTCAGAAATCTATTTAGAAGGTTTTTGAAGCTGGTAATATCAGGAATCCTTTTTTCAGGATAACGTTGATGATAAATTCTATTGGTAAGTAAACAATTTCTGTCTGATTCACCCACAACAAAATTCATGTCTACAAGTTCCGCTTTATTAAAATTCATATTGTAAAATTCCAAATATTTTAAATTCAATACAAATTGTAATGACAGATAAGTGTGATAAATGCTCATTTGTTGCTTGTCGAATAACGAAAACATCAAAAAAATGTACAAAAGGCATTACAGTAGAGGACCGGTTAAATACTATTTACTCATTTCAATGAATTGGAAGAAATGGTCCCACTAAATGGCCTCATTTTAAATATGCATAAAGACGTGTATCAATAAAAAGGGGCAACACGTCGAACGCCTAGTATAAATTTTTTTTATGAATTATTTGAGAGAACCTTGAGTTTGACACTTATTTAAATATAAAACGAAAATGGTTGCAATTAGCTATAGGGAAGTACTTACAGAAAATGTTTGTTTTTCATTTCTACATCACATCGTTGAAAAATATACAGGGTGTTCCATTTGAAAAAAATTGAGAAAATGCAATTTAAAATGTTCTTAATTGAAAAATAATTTTTGGCAACCGTGTACATTTTTAGGAAATGAAAATGATTCAAAAAATTAATTAGATGTCTCGTAACTGGTATTTACATAAGTTTTTCTTAAAACCCATAATTGTGGCTGTATGTTTTTTTTTATATCCATCTGCAGATCAAAAATTCATTACATCCAAGTGGTTGGAAGACATTCAATGCTAATGAATAGAGACTAGAAACAGGTTTCAAAAAATGTACTGGTATATAGCATTCCATTTTAAAAAAGGCACTTGGTCCTGTAATTTCGTCTTGGTTCGCCCTGTGTGTTCGAAAATAATTTACGGTTATAGACTTTTTTATCTAGTTTACTTGCAATTTTTTAAAAGATTTCTATCTATCGTAGAACTCGAGATATCTCGATCCGACGCACTATTACCCCAACCTATATACGTACGCTAATGTTATACTTATGTTTTTCTTTCTTACTAAACTGTGCACTAGTTTCAAGGTTTCAAAATTCAAACAACAAAAATACCATAAAAGTAGGGTTAGGTTAGGCCAGGCTGTCAAAAATACTAAATTTTCTTATTTATGTTCAAAGACAACGATTGCTGATTATTAAGCTGTTCAACAAGTCTCTTTTTGGTAGCACGTTAGTTGTAGATACATAATGAAATAAAGTACCGTATCTTGATAACGTTACGTTATTTTGATTCCTCAGCAACTCTCTAATATCTAACTTCTAATTCCGTTGCTTTTTACTAATTTCTACTTTTTAAAATCATTTGATAAGGTTCTTTCACTCCTATATTTTAATAATATCACGTCTTCATTAATAAATATATTATACACATACAGAGTGACACAGAAAATATTAAATGCGAAAAGTAGTGGGACATATCTAAAGAAAAATGCATTCAAGAGGCAACTATCTAAATTTAATTTTCAGTACAATGGTCCATGTTTCTATAAAATTCCTCGCTTTTATGTAAGAATGATTTTATCTGAATTGCAGAATGCCTTCGGAAGCTGTCATGGGGCTAAGTTGCAGAAGGTAATAAAACGATTTTAAGGGTATTGTAGGAAATGTACTACGAACACATTATCTTTGATTACACAATGCCTCCACGTAAAAATGTAATTGGCTAATATAATATATTTATTGTTAAAATGTTATCACAAAAACAGTCTACAGTTTATAAAATGGAAGCCGTACTGTTACTAACATTATCTTCATCTCCTAATGGGTTTAAAATGGTAATACGGATGCAGTTGACTGCACCAATGGCTCTTTTCCTTAAGTCGACTTTTGTTCTCTTTCTTTTCACTGCATTTACTGGAAATTTAAAGTAATCTGCTGCCGTCGATTGCACCTTAGCTCGGTTTACCGTATGAATAACTCCTGTGTTTATATCTCTGTGATAACCACCAGCGGCATAAAAGTGCTACAAACAAAATATTTATATTTCTTTGATATTATCCTGATATTAATAAATAAAGTGTTAACATATTGTTTATTTACAAATGATTCATTTATCTGAAATTAGACCGGCGCGGCGCTGCGGAATCTAGCTGCATGGTTCTTGATTTTAGTTGTTTTCCTCCTGCTGTTCCCATTATTCTTTCACCTTGCATGCTTCGTTCACTGTGGAATGGTATTTTATATTATTAAACTCCCCCAGAGCAATCTCTATGAAGTCTGTAAAAAGCAAATATATTCATAATATCTTATTTACTTAAATGCACATGTAATAAATCATGAGGTACAATTTAATAACAGTTTTTCAGATTTAATAATAATTTTTATTATTTTTTCTGCAAGCAATGTGCCACGTTAGGTGTAAACGGTTTATTGTTATGATATAAGTAGATCAGTCAACTTGACTGTTGAATATTTAGTCAGACTTTTTTATGTTTATTACTTACCTTTCTTTAACTCATACTGTAGTATGTTTATTCAGTTTTCAGTTTCACAATGTTTTTCTTTAAATCTTGCATCATTTATTTAACACACTTCCTGACATAGTCAATTGATGAAATTTTGCACAGTTACTAAGATCGGGTGACAATACAATATTCCATCGTTACTTTTGCAAATATCCGCACGTAGAGGGCGTGGGCGTGAAAGTTGAAAAATCTGCAAAACGAAGGAGTGAGAAAGCGAAGGATCTTTGAAAATCCAAATTAACCTACTAATTAAGCTTAGACAATGTTTGGTAATAATTTAATTATAAAAAGTAGGGAACAAAAAAATATATATTTTTAAACTTGCTTTTCTGTAAAACGTCATACTAAAAAGTAAAAAATAATAATGTATGACTTTAAGAATAGCGAAGCGTGCGCACTTTGTATGATTGTATGAAAGGGGTGGAATCTTTGTACACATATTGCCTTCAATCATACGTACATAAAGATGATACATATACTTATATACAAAGTCCGTGCTCCTTGCTTTTCTTGCAGTCGTACATTATTATCTTTTAGTTTTTAGTGGGACTTTTACAGAAATGGAATTTTTTATTTGTATTTTTTGGAGACATCTCGCCTGATGGAAATCAGTACAATAAAAATAAAATCAATTGGATGGAATCTGCGGTAGGTTCTTGATGAAACATATTCAATAGAATAATTATAAATATTCAAAATAATAGTTACAATACGCATTTGGTTTATTGTTTCATTAGTTTTTTTCAGATTTCTCTGACATATATTTCGGCCCTGCGACCATTATCAAAGAGTCTTAAAAACTGACCTGAAAGTGGTCGTTCACAGTATATATAACTCACAAATCCTCTACCCACCTAGAGGGAGATAATAACTTGATTTGCTATTTCTTAAAATTTAACAATATAGGCCGGAACCAAGGTTCGTAAACTAAGATAGGTAGCATGGTAATTTTCGACCAATCAGAGATCACTATTTAAAATGCGGGAACGCGTCACTCTGCCTGCTCACTCGAATTTCTCGCATTCAAACCATTAATATAGAAGTATAATTAGTTATGAATTTGAATTCCGTATTTTGTATTTTTTAGTGTACAAGGACAAATTAATAAATTGACTTTTTTTATTAATGATTATTAACATCGATAACGTTTTCCTTGGAATTTAAAATTGACATTAATATATATCAAATTTATAACTAATTAATGTATGCAGTTAAAGAAGTACATTTTATATCAAGGGACTGAAGTAGGTTCTTTTAATCTTGTGTGCAATTTCTTGCCCGAGACTTCAGTCTTGATTTCATTGTTTTATATAATTCTTAGCGAATTTAATAAGTTATAAGATGAAGATTATGAAGAAACATACATAATACTAATTTTCGCCCTAACGAAAAGAGTTACTTAGAAAAGTTTCTTATTTTATGACGTACTGAGTAGAAATTTTTCCCCAGGCCAACCTTTACAATTACGTAGTATTAAAAAATTTTAATGCAAATTTTTTATTAGAATTAGATGTGCATACAATAATTTATTAATAAAATTTACGAAGAGGGCCATTAAACTTTATCATGTCATATTAGACACAGCAATTAATAAGAAAAAATCACTCATTGGTTTTTTCTAATATTTCTTTGTATCATATGTAAATAAATTTTATTTCCTGTATTAAGTAATTTCTTTAGGGAACGAAAAAACATCAACATCTCACCACTCTCTTTTGTCTTTTTTGAGTTGTTTCTGCAAATAGCTATACTACAAACCTTTCCTCCAGTCATCTAATAATTGTATGTAACATTGTTATTTGTTATTATTATGAACGGAAAATAATAAAAACTGTTTAGCTTAAAATTATTGTTGTAAATACACAGGTTACAAACTTCTATATACTATGAGTCTTTTCTCTTTAACAGTAATTGCCAATTAGATTATACACTAAATAACTATAACTGCACGATTATAAACACAAAAACAACAAATATTTCGAAATAACTCAACAAATAAGCGCAACGTCTCACAAAATGCATACGTACAATTAAGTTTCAGCAGGCACGATGACGCGTAAGATGGCCGCCTTCATCGTAACCCCTCCATTCCGTTCAAGTTACCATGCTACCTATCTTACTTTACAACCTTGGGCCGGAACTACGAACTTAATTTTTATTTTATTACTGTGTCTAATACGGGATTGTTCATAAATTCTGTTTGTGTATTTGTAACGTTTTTATGGTTTCGTTTAGGGCCTTCTTAATTTCTAAAATTTCAAGCATGACTAGGATTCTTCCTTTGTTTGCATTATGCAATAGTTTAACACTACTACCGTTAAAAATGTGATTTTGCTCAATGCAATGTTCGGCGAAACCAGTTGATTTTTTATTATATAAAGTAGACTGTTTGTGTTGTCTTAACCTCACATCTATGCTATGGCTACTCTGACCTATATATACGGCATCACAGTCGTTACACTTTATTTCATATACCCCCGATTTTTTAATATCTTCTGTGTTTTCTTTATTATTAACCAACAAGCTACTTCAATTATTTCTATTCGTTGATATTGTATTAATGCCTAATTTATTTAGTTTATTACATACTAACTTGCTAATCTTATTTACATAATTTATATTATCCCACTTTTCTATATTTGGCGCGTTATAAAAATGTTTTTGTAATAATTTTCTCTGTTTATTTTTTATTAATTTGTCAATAAGTAACTTATCATAGCCATTGTTTTTGCTAGCGTTTTAAGAATCCTAACTTCCTAGTCTGTGTACATAGCTATGAAACGGTGACATTTTTATCTTCCAAGATTGATTACAATTTGCATGTGTAAGAGTATCAGTAAAAGTTGGCTTTCTATAAATATCAAGTTCTAGCCCATGTTCTTTACGTGTCAGCGTAATATCTAAAAAGTTTATTGACCATTGTTTTTCTATTTCAACTGTAAATTTAATTTTGTTGTTTAGGGAGTTAATAAAATGGATGAAATGTGACAATTGTCTCTCAGTACAGTACAAAACACATCGCCAACATATCTTACCCAAAAATGTATGTATTTAAGGAGATTAATAAGGATTAAGGAGATTAATAATAAAACCATAAAAACATTACAAATACACAAACAGAATTTATGAACAAACCTATACTAGACAGTAATAAAATTAAAATTAAGTTCGTAGTTCCGGCCTGTATTGTTAAATTTTAAGAAATAGCAATTCAAGTTATTATCTCCCTATAGGTGGGTAGAAGATTTGTAAGATACTGTGGACCATCACTTTCAGGTCAGTTTTTAAGACTCTTTGATAATGGTCGCAAGGCCGAAACATATGTCAGAGAAATCTGAAGAAAACTAATGAAACAATAAACCAAGTGCGTATTGTAACTATTTTTTTGAATATTTGTAATTATTCTATAAAAATAGAATCTCCATGTTGAGTGAAAACAGATTAGTTTTATCACATAAGACGACAGGTTGGTACAAATTTCCGTTTCCATCATTACTCTAACCATCGAAGAAGTTTTCACGTGATAATGCGAAACGTAGGTGAAAAAGTAAAACTATTTTATTTCCCTAGCTTCTATGCAACGTACGAAAAAATAATTTAAAAGAGTAGGTACAAATTTTAAGCAATGAAGTAGTTTCTTCCAGGTCCTGCCATGGTCGTCGAACTTGACTTGATGTTTCGCTGATCATCCTGTCAACTTCTGCAGAAGGATTCTAAAGACTGAATCTGTCGTGATACGCTCCTCGTTATATACCCAGGCGCCGCTTCGCTATATAACAAGGAGCGTAACACAACAAATTGAGTCTTTAGAATCATTCTGAAGAAGCTGACAGGATGATCAGCGAAACGTCAAGGCAAGTTCGACGACCACGGCAAGACACGGAAAAAACTACTCCATTAGAAAACCTTCATTCTACAAAATTTTAAGTATTTGATGACAGTGGTATTTCAAACCGTCTGCATTGTGTTGCTTAGCAATGACAACTAGGTGAATAATTTTACTTTTTTGCAAAATAATCACCAATTTAAGCAAGCCAGGAATTACAAATTCCATGGTTGTTATTGGTTAGTTTTATAATGAGGGATAATCAATATTATTATAATCATCAGTGCCAGTTTAATATTACTTTTTGAAGCTGTCATCAATAATGATAATTAGAAATCTAATGAAGTTATTTATCAAAATCGAAACCTGCGTCTTAACCTAGAATCAGTGTTTGTTGCACTGTATAAGCTATTTGATAACACGTCATATTATTTCCATGCTATACTACGAGAGGGTAAAGCCTTACAATATAGTGGGTAGAATAACGAGAGAAGAGAATCGCATTTCAAACACATTATTCCGTCTATTAAAGCATAAACAAATCTTTTGTTGGGCTGTGAATTATACTCGAAAAACAACAGTTGTGACTTCATTTACAAGCCATTAAAACAAGTATAATGCTCCGTAATGTTCTCTTTCAACAGTAAATGAAAAATATAGCCCATTATAAGTTATGAAAGTTGTATTTAATATAAGAAACATTTCATTTAAGAGTAACTGAGAAATGTCAAATTTCCAGCTTAATTGACCAAGTTGTATATGAGAGACAGTTAAACGAAAACATATCAAGCAGGAAATTTTACGATATAATTGAAAAATAAATAAATTAGCCGTTACGATAAATATTTTAAGGTATAATTTGGTAAGGTAGTTCTAGCTCACTAATAGCATATATCCATTAAATTTAGTCAAAACTGATTTAGAGTTTTAGGGGAGATATTAGTTTGTTTTTGCACAATCATCCATGTTAGGAAAAATACGACATAATATACGAGGGATGCTTAATAATTATTATCAAGGTTATAACTATCACTGCAACATAAACAATACTACACAGAAAATATAATAACAACAAAGGACATCGGGTAAGCTAAAAAGAATCAAGTTTTGGTGGTTCTCAGTTACTAATAAGTAATTAAACCTTTTAGAAATAAGCTGTGGGATACTAAATAATAATATATGTGTACGCCGAAATTATGCTACAACTAAACTATTTTTACTATATGCAAATGCTATATTTAAATGAAATAAAATTATCTTGCATAATGGACTTTAAAATTATTTTACTAAGTATATTACTAACGATTGAATCTAGATACAAAATGGGCTCACGATGAATTTAAAGAGTTAATATAACAACAATAACAAAATGTAGAACGTAAGTATTTTAGAAATGACCGTAACATTGTTTCATATTTTACCATGAACAATTTTTAATTATTGCAATTTTTGCACACTAATCACTAAAATCTGAGAAGTTTATAAAATGCAGCAAAAAAACACATAACAAGAAGAAATATTTTAAAAATATATTATCCACCGATTTAAATCCATAGAATTTAATTGAAAAACTTACATCGCTGTTGGAAATATATTGTTAAAAATATAAGGTAAGTCTTTCTCCCATTTTTTCCCTGTATATTGTCCTTCCGTATTAGTCGAATACGACTAATAATAATTAACGCATTTCATCTTGTTTATAACTTCTCACACTCACAAACCTGTAACATTTTTGGATCATTTTTATTTAATTCGTGTGCACTTTATTTGCACTGTAATTCAGTGCCTACTTACAAAATAGTTGTGATATTTTGAAAATTTACATTTATGATTGTACCTAATGTCTAACTTTTGAAATATAATTCGATTAAATTTCTGATAAATTCTCTTTAATATCACCAATTCTAATCTGTGGGTTAATAGCATTCGAGTTATTGGCAAACTGCACAGTACTTCATCTTTATTACTTCCGGTCATCGCAAAAAATATCCATCGAATTACAAACTTTATGCTGCTGCACTTACCCATTCAATGTAGTTATGGGGCTGAATTAATTTGGGGCAACTTCGGCTTCATAAATTTACGTTATGACTTCTTATTAATATTAAACTTACTGTTGGAATGTGGCTGTTAATTTTAGATGTCATTTGAATACTTCGAATAATTATTAAATTTTTAATAAAACTTATGAAACTTTAAATCAGAAGGTATCTTAAAAGTATACAACTTTCCGTTAAATTAATTAAATTTTCATTGACTTTTTTATGATAATTACATAAAAGATTAATTTGTATGATATTGCTTTAGTTAGAAAACTTTTGAGACAATAATTTTTAACTTTTTTCATTATATTAAAAATGATAGGTGATAACGAAGTAGAAAAATGTAATAAAATGTATTCGGGTTCTTCATAAAACGGGGTTACAATCATGTTATGGATAATGATAACCAAAATCGCTTATTTCTGGAATATTATTTGCAAAAGAAAAAGTGAAAATAAGAAATTTGCTAAATATAAAAATAACATAAAACCAAGATACGTCAGACATTCGTGAAAAAGTAATATGCGAATTAAGCAAAAAGTTCAACCAAATGAGAATTACAACAAGTTCAACAAATTAAGACCATATTTAATATAAATATGAGAGAGGGAAGAATAAATAAATAAACAAATAAATACAGATCAAAATTTTGTCAAGATAAATAAATTAGTCATTGAAATTTTGCGCAAAAACCTAAAAGACAGCCATTCAATGAGTAGAAGAAAAATGAATTACTAATATGTAATAGATTATTTCGAACACAAATGAATATGAATAAATGCAAAATACTAAAAAGAAAATACAGAAAATACAGCTTATCTGCTTGATGTCGTCTTCGCACGAGATTACTGCAAATGACGGCTCCAACGGTCGATTGTCTGCGTTTATCTCAAATATTTCAAAATAACTAACTAAGTAAACAATTTCTGTCTGACTCGCCCAAAACAAAAGTCATGTCTACAAGTTCCGCTTTATTAAAATTCATATTGTAAAATTCCAAATATTTTAAATTCAATACAAATTGTAACGACCGATAAGTGTGATAAATGCTCCTTTGTACACGACAGTTTATACCAAACTGAGGTTTTATTGCTTGTCGAATAACGAAAACAGCAAAAAAATTTACAAAAAAATATTACAGTAAAGGATCGGTTATATACTATTTACTCATATCAATGAATTGGAAGAAATGGTCCCACTAAATGGCCTCGTCTCAAAATTGCATAAAGACGTGTATCAATCAAAATGAGCAATATACTATATGTCAATGAAAGAATTATGTAAATACAATTTCCCCTACGAGAAGTAAGAAGTAATAACTTCAAAGGAATGATAGTAAAATTTTCATACCCTCAATGTTTAATGTTTAAGGGTGGCGGCGTCGATTTAAAATGATGCTTACGTAACTCTACAACTTCTCATGATGGGAACATATTTCAAGGGGCGGAAATAGCGGCGAAATGGGTCGTCTTCAAATATGTTGAAAAGCAAAAGTTTCACCAGTCTGTTTTGAGGTTTATGAAGTGTCACTAAATTTGACTGGTATACAGCATTTTAAAGTTATATACATTTTTCTCAAATTCCTATACATTCGGCTCAGTGGCTCAACGCTTACATGTTAGGCTTGCAACCAAGGAGTCATGGGTTCGAATCCTTGCTAGGGTATGGATGTCTAGTGGCATTTTTCATGTGTTACCGAGTTGGCAGCGGTAGACTAGATGGGGACGTGTGAGACGCAATACGGCTAGTCGCTGTACCACCCCCAAGTTCGAATCTCAGCTGCTGCAGATGGAAATGGTCGATGTATAATTGTATGTATGTATGGGTCCTGGTTGAGTGGTGGAATAACTAATGCTAAATTCCTCCAGGACGTTAATTTAAATAAATACGTAAGTAAAAATAAAATATGTTGAATAACGTTTATAATACGTATCCGATAAGAACGGTGTGATCTTTTCTATTACATTTTCATTGGAATTTGTTTAAATAAGTATGAAATGTACAAAATCTTCATTGCGTAGAAAAGTTCAAAGAACTATTCCACTTATGCTACACCCCCGAAATTCATTTGTCAATTACAGATTTAAAAATAATCATTTGATTATAACGGAAAATCTGCAAAATAGGTGAAAATTCCACAATTTTGATTAAAAAAAAATATTTTTTTGAAAAATAAAATAAACTTTTTTATTTTTGATTTGCTGAGAGAATGTCAATCATTTAAATAATGTCGATGCTACTACTATTATTACAAATAATTTGTCGATATAGAACACGCTAATCTGGATTTATTAATCTTAAATAAGTATATTTATACTTATCACTTTAAACCCGAGAACATTCATGTACCTATTGCATATAAAATTTTAGTCTGTGAAGTGGTAGGCACTGTTCGTTGAATATGAATGTACTTCTTATACCAAAGTTGATTATAATAAAGCTTGAAATTTACCTTCCTACACCTTTTCCAATTCATTGATATTTTATATGACGTATAGTATATAGTATAATCCGATAGACGGAGAGCTGCTAGCTATTCTACCTATACAATTTTCTAATAATTTTTTTACGACGTTATCCTGATATCATTCATGAATGAAACGAAAATTTGGTGGCTAGCCCCGGGGAAGATTATCCGGTGCGAGGAATATTTTCAACAGAACGCGTCTTGCAAAAACTCGTTTTATTGTTGTTTAGTTTAACAATTATCTAATTAATTTTATTTTCCAATTAGTATTACTGAATATATGCTACAATTAATTACTCTAATTAAAAAATAAACTCCACTACACAATATTTTATAGCTAGTAATGGCTATAAATTATTGTTTCAGCTGTAATAAATGTCATTTACATAGCGCTGTCCATTTGATAGTTATTTATTATCTTCGTGTTTTGCGGCTATAACAAATGATGAAATCTTTACAAGTTTACAAAGCAAAATAACTTTTTAGATTATATTTCTGTAAACGGAATCGCTGATAATTTTATTTTCAGATTTTCACTGCATGGTGCAGTTACAAAGGATATAGCAATAAAGAGAACATACCATCCACTCAAATGAAGTACGGAAACAAAGAGAAGTGATAAAGATGAATAAAAGCAAAGGTATCAAATGATATCCATTAGATCTAAATTTAGTGTTTAAAAATCAAACAAGAATCATT
Source organism: Leptura quadrifasciata (assembly GCA_963675555.1). Lineage (NCBI taxonomy): Eukaryota > Metazoa > Arthropoda > Insecta > Coleoptera > Cerambycidae > Leptura > Leptura quadrifasciata. The sequence goes on along the minus strand of OY776678.1, from coordinate 94,878,017 downwards.
TGTTTATTTCAACAGTAAAAATATTATTTCCTATTATTTGTGTTTTCTACCACATGTGTTATTATCCTCTTCAAAAACAAATCACCGAATCTACAAAATAACAGCATTATTGGAAAAAAGCCTCTGCGTCCGTGATGTTTACGCCAAAGGAATAGTGAGAGGTTATGTTTCGCAAATAATATAAATCGGAATAAACACAGAAATAATGTATTTTGCTGGCGTTTCGGAAAGCAATCTCTTTCCGTTTTCAAAGTTTTTTTTGGTAGCCAGGTTGTACAAATATCTACAGAACAATTCGATACAATTCAATGTTAAAAGAAGAACTTAACAAATTCAACATTATCTAAAAGAAAATATCATCAGTTCTATGTTCTGTGTAAGTAGTAATTATCTATGGAAATAACATAAACAGAATCTTAAAGCTGTGTCTTTGACATACACAGCAAAATAAGAGTTCTTCCAAAAGAAGCTTTGAAAGCGGAAAGAGATTACTTTCCGAAACGTCAGCAAAATACATTATTTCTGTGTTTATTTAGATTTACATTATTTGCAAAACATAACCTCTGACTATTCCTTTGGCGTAAACGTCGCGGGCGCAGAGGCTTTTTTCAATATTTTTATTATTTTGTAGATTCGGTGATTTGTTTTTGAAGAGGATAATAATACATGTGGTAGAAAACCCAAATAATAGGAAAGAATATTCGTAGAATGCCAGAAATAACTTTCAGACAATATAACAGTAAAAATAGTACATAACTGCATATCTTTTGAACAGTTTTCAAAATTATTTACAAATACATTGTTTAAAATAGGTAATTTTCACCGCTCGATGTCATTCCCGTGACAGGCCTAGAAAACTATTTTCAAATTGATAGAAAATATTCTGCGTAATTATAACTAAACATATATAACGTATTCATTACATATTTCTTTTTATGATCCAAACTATTACAAATAATTATAGTATTAATAAGCAATCTAGGAATGACAATATATGTGGTGCGTAATTTTAATGAAACATTTATACAATAATAATCATAATGGGCAAAAGGGATGTAGAATATGGTCAATGGGATGTAAAGAATAACTGATAATTGACTCAATAGTCAAACCAAAAAAGGGAGAAAGGGTCACTCTACACAGTATACATCGACTATCAGAAGACTTATGACAGCATATCGCACTCATGGCTTGCGGAAGCTCGACGTATCTACAAGGTTGATGAGCATCTAATACAATTTCTGACTTATATTATGAACAACTGAAGTACTAATATCCAATTAAATACAGCAGCAGCTCAAATAAATGGTGGATATATCAAAAATCAACGAGGAATCTTCGAGGGAGACGCATTGAGCCCACTATCGTTCTACTTAGGTCTAAAACACTTCCAAGTCGGCTACTTGTGGTATATGGACGATTTAAACCTATTCGCTGAAAGCATCTTCATTACATGTTGGACTATGTGGGAAAATTTAGCACAGATATCCGAATGAAATTTAGCTTTGGAAAAGTGTAAGATAAACCTATGGTAAAGGGAATTTGGGCGAAACATGAAGGTTACCAAGTCAATGAATGGCAACAAAAAATCGCCAGAATTTAAGATTCTGAATAATGAGTGGGCATCCAAGCATGTCCAGTCCCTTACGTTCTTCAGCCAGGAATGCTTTCTTCTGCCAATACCACGCCGGCGCTCAATTTTGCCTTCTATTATAAGATTCAACAATTTGTTACCGGTGCGTATTATATTAACTAGATATGAAGCCTTTCTTTCTTTTATTATCTGCAGTAATTGTCTCTCACATTCTGCTCTTTCAAGAATTTCATTGTTAGAAACTCGGGCCGTCCATGGAATCTTTAGGAGTTTTCCTAATACCCACATCTCGAAGGTTTCGATTGGGCACATTGTGTTAACCTTTAATGTCCACGCTTCACTACCGTACAACAGCACTAGATATGTATAAATTTATCCACCACCTCTCTATGTTTTTTCCGTATGTGCTGATCTGTATGGGAGGTTCAGTAGTTTTTGAAATAATCAATATCTTTGTTTTTGTTGTATTGAATTTAAGTTATATTGATCATCAACTTATTATAAGTCTGTTCAACAAACGTTGTAGAGCTTCCGGATTATCTGTCATTACAGCGGTATTATCTGCATAACGAAGATTGTTAATCGTTTTACCGTTGATTCTAATACCGGCTTCTATGTCACTTAATGCCTCCGCAATTATTTGTTGGGAATATGTGTTAAACAGGAGGGATAGTGGCTTCTTTCGTTTTTGCGCCACTGTATCTTACAATGGCTGTCTGATTCCAACAGAATATAATCGTGATATCATTTTTATCCAGTCCCATTCCTTCCAATATTCGCATCAGTTTAACGTGATTTACTTGATCAAATACTTTCTCGTAGTCTATGAAGCATAAGTATACTTTCTTTTACTGATATTTGCATTTTTTAAATAAAATGTTTATGCCATACAGGCCCTCCCATGTTGCCATATCATCTTGGAATTTGTGTGTCGCCAAGATCTTGCTCGCATTGTTTGTATATCATTACGTGAATGATTTTAAAGAAGAGTTTGAGTATGTGAATCATTAAACTTATGAGCCGATATTCGTCACATTTTTTTGAGCTTCCCTTTTTGGGAATAGGAATAAATTCTGAACTTAGCCACACGGTAGGAATCACAGCTAAGGAGGGGGTTACCAAAACGCGTTTAATTGAAAAGCGGGCTAGACGTCTCTGCCACAGTTAGTGCTATAAATGAATTGGCAGCATCAGTCCTCACGTATTTTTGGTATTGTTAATTGGACTGATACAGAAATCAATAGTTTAGACATTAAGGCAAGAAATGAGTTTATCAAATTTTGAGTTCACTACCCTAAGTGTTCTACAGAAAGATTCCATCTACCACGCAGCGCTGAAGGTAGAGCAATCCCAAACGTAGTTAACAGACATTACATCCAATTTAAGAGTATCAAACAACACTCCTTTGAAAAAGCTGAAACGAGTAAGGTACATCATGTTGTTGCCAAATTAGACAAAAAGATAGTACCATTGAATTTAGCAAGCACAGTCCAGGACTATGATGGAAAAATCTAAAGTATTCAAAACTCAAGGACCAATAGAAAGCCAAACCGTTGCGTGGCACTTACCTCAGCGAAATAGAAAACGAGTCAGTGGATACTAAGGTTTCAAATTCATGGCTAAAAAACTACGCTTTATTTATAAATACTAAAGGCTTCTTTATTGCAATTCAAGACCTATTGATCTCTATGTGATCATACAACAAAAAATTCTCAAGAAAAATATCAATAACATAAAGTGCAAGACTGTGAAATCAAAAGGAGTAGAGTACAGATCACATTATCACAGGATACCCCAGTTTAGCACCTAAACAATACCTTGAGGGACACAACAACGCGGTAAAGATTATGTACCAGGGTGTAGAGAAAGTATATTTGCTTCTCATGTATATATAAAGCATTGGCGCCATGAAAAAATCGAAATTCTAAATTTTGATGAGAGTTGACATTTTATAGCGAGTAAATACGATTGTAATCAGATCGGCATGCCGTCTGTGCGTGTGTCTGTGTATCTGTCTGTGTGTGACACATTTTACTCGAAGATGGTTCATAGTCTAAATCTGAAATTTTTAATATAAGACCTGAGACGTTCAAGAAAGAACGCTACTGAATATTGGTGAAGTCGATACACCAGGAAAGGCTTTAGGAAGGGTGAATAATGGCTCATATTGCAAATTCCTCGTCGAGGGCTAGGGAAAAAAATGAAATCATGGCTTGGTTTGAATCAATTATGTCTTAACATATCAAAAACAAAGTTTATGCCTTGCTCTATATAGAATTTGAATTTACCTAATTTTAATGATAGAGATATTCAAGGCAGTAATGAAAAAATTCAATTCACTAACAAAGTAAAATATTTGGGTTTAATGATAGACAAGCACTTGAGGTTACAGAATTAGAAAGTTGATATAAATTTTTATCTGCTCAGAGATATTTATTATGGCTAAAATGCTTTATTTAGTTTAACTGTATGATAGTAATTGTCTACATACATACAGTCCACATATTTCCACCTATTACTTTAATCTAAAATAATGTTTTGTCTTAAAAAAACTATATTAAATATGGTAAATTTTTTAGTGGGATCCATCATACAGTATACCTTAGTCGTATGGAGTGGGGCAAACGAAAATACTCACAATCTGGTCAAAGTGATACTAAAAACAATTCTGAAAATAATACTAAAAAAAGACGCTACTTATTCAAGTGATCAGTTGTTCAGATAGTGTAATAGTCAAAATTTAGAATAGTTATCTATTTTAGAATGCTCCATATTTATGAAAAAAATCTTTCTAAATTTCATTTATCTATACATTTACATATACAGATCTGTTGCAAATAAAAATATAGTGGTTCTTAAAGACTTAAACAAGAAAACTTTATAGATTACCTGGGATCTAGCTGTTATTATAATATACCAGTTTATATAATATAAAATAGAAGAAACAGAAGTATTGCTATTAGAGGAAAATATTGACACTCTCTGTATCACAGAAACTTGGATTCAACCGCAAGAAATTGTACACACACGTTTCTCTGGCTGTAATATATCAAGTTACTACTGCAGGAAATTGTTTTCACATGGAGGAACCATGATACTAACAAAAAATTCGCTATATGTAAAAAAATATTTCCCATCTTTTAAATTTGAGTGTAGATAAAGTTTTTGAGTGCTCTGCTGTAGAAATTGAACTGAATAAAACTGTATATTGTATTATATGTCTGTACAGAATACCTGATTCTGACCCAAATATTTTTTTATCTAAATTAGAGGAAACCTTAAGTTTCATATTTAATAAGTCTCATACCTCTTATGTAATTCTGTGCGATGATTTCAATATTGATTTCTTATGTAAAGACAAAAATACTTTGGAGCGCAAGGATCTTATCAATACTTACTGCCTGTATTCAACTTTTGAGGAACCCACCCGAACTATAAATGAAGAAGGTACAGCAATAGACTATATACTTACAAATTTAAACAACCAAATTCTACAAAAAAACATCTTACATACAGGGTTACCGGATCACTCTGATCAAAAGAATATTATCGATGTGAATGTCCCATAAAATATAAACACGTACAAATTCAGGTCATTTTCCAAAAACAATATTTCAAAATTTAAAGAGGCTCTAAATATGGAGACGTGGTATAATGTTTATAATAACCAAACAGTGGAATATAAATACTTAGCTTTCCATAATATACTGCACAGTCACTATGATCTATGTTTTAAATTTGTTATTAAAAATCTTGACTCTAAAAATGATAATAACTGGTTTACACCAGGTATTAAAGTAGCATCGATACATTTAAAAGAACTATTTGCGTTACAGAAAAATGGTATAATAATTCCCACCGAATGCTACAAAAATTATAAAAGAATTTTGCAAGCCAGAAACATGTATTTCGACAACATAATAAAAAACTCTGCAAATAAACCTAAAACAATATGGAAAATAATTAATAGCTCTATAAAAAATAACTTAAATGAAAACTCAAACGAATTAAGTACAGACAAACAAAAAATCTCGAATGAATTTAATCTAATAAATTTACCAAAGACCTATAATAATACGTCTCAAAGTAACATAACTCAAATTCCAGATTTACCTAATAATAAGAATTCAATATACTTACAACAGATCACAGTTTCAGAAATGGTTGAGACTATAAATAATTTAAAAGATTCAAATTCATTAGGCCCTGATGATATTTCTACTAAAATAATAAAACTCTGTGCCCATCAGATAGCCGCATCACTAACTCATATCATCAACCAATGCTTTAAGGAGGGCACTTATCCTAGCTTATTAAAATTATCTAAAGTTCTTCCCCTAAAAAGGGCGACCGCAAAAAAAATTGTAATTATCGACCAATAGCAATATTATCAGTATTCTCGAAATTATTCGAAAAGTTATTATCTAAACGTATAAAATCATTCCTAGAATCTGGCAACATTTTGTCTCCAAACCGGCATGTTGGAGAGTATCGGTCAACAATAACATCATTATTAAGCATTTTGGACTTCATATATAAAAATAGATGAAGGACATAAGGTAATTGCATTATTTATAGCTCTCTAAGGCTTTTGACCTTGTGGACCATGGCGTTCTTTTGAAAAATATTGAATATTATGGTATACGAGGTTTATATAATAAAATCTTGAGATCATACTTAAAAAACAGGAAACAGTATGTAGATTTTCTCGGTGCTAAATCTGAGAAGTTGCCGGTCGAAGTAAGCGTTCCACAGGGTAGTGTTTTGGGACCACTGTTGTTTACTCTTTACACAAATGACATAGATAATGACTTGTCAACATTCTATGTGCTTTTGCTGATGATATTACTATTAATGCAAGTGATCAACTATTAAATGATTCTGTCCACAAATTGAACTTAAATCTTCTTGCGTTATCCGATTATCTCAAAAACAAAAAAATAGCAATGAATGAAGATAAAACTTTTATTGTGCAGTTTCATCCTACTAGTAAGAAATATACATCGAGTGTACTAATTAAGAACAATAAGAAATCAATTGGACAAGTAACATCACATAAAGTTTTAGGAATTAATATAGACCTATCATTGGATTGGAACACACGATTGCGATTGCGCCACATCATCAGTTTAGATACTCTTGAAACGTATTATTTTTGTAGTTTTGAATCACGAATTCGATACAGTATTATTTTTTTGGGATATTCAGCATCCGCGATTAGAGTATTTATTTTAAGAAAAAGAGCCACACGTTCCATGTTTGGAATGAATATAAGAAAATCTTTTAGAATGGCATTTGCCCGGAATAAAATTTTAACATTGCCTAGTCTATATATTTTAGAAGAAGAAGTAAAAGAATTTGTAAAGAAAAATATGAATAAATTTAATACACAAAGTATGTTTCACGATTATTCTACACGTCATGGCTCCGATTTGCAGTACGATTGGCATAGATTAGAGTTATATAAATCTAATCCATACCATATGGGATCTGTGTTATATAATAAATTAAGTGCAAATATAAGAAATATTGTAAATGTGAAAACATTTTTGTCAACTTTAAAATCATTCCTTGTGGCAAATATATTTTATTTTGTGGAGGATTTTCTAAATTATAGGTACTAATTTAAATTCTGGTATTTGAAACATTTGTTAATGAATAATACAATTAACAATTACTTGCTATTTTTGGCAGTTTAGTGAATGTGTGTGAGAGACTATATATATAATTAAATATAGGTATATATGGTCTGGTCGATAGCCGAGTTGGTTAAGGCACGAGGTGGCAATCGCGGTTAATCACACGGACATCGCACCACCGGGTTCGAATCCTTGCTCCGGCATTGACACTGTCGGAGGAAATGGTTGTATGTCCGCGTTTTTTCAATGTGTAACCCCCTTCCGCACAAGCCCTGGCTTCTGGAATTGGGGTTGTCTAATTTATGTGGTGTTTATTTAAGTAAATAGCTTAATGTAAAATAATGATCTACTATTGTGTTTAATTGACTTGTCCTATGTCATAATTTATGATCAATTGTATTAATAGACGAATTCTATTCTATTCTATTCTATTCTATCCTATTTCATTCTATAAGAAACATAAAAAAAATAGGTAAATTCAGAAAAATATTGAAAATTTTTATTACACATATTTTTAATACATAATAATAACATAATTTATTTCAGTCCTCCATTTTATTCACTTAAGGTGCCCACTCGATATGTTCCTCCTTTTATTAAAGTATCATTTTAAAAATTTATAATTATTATTGATAAATGTTTTTAATTTTGATTAATGCTATTAGTCAGAATATTTACATCAAATTAACGTATTTTTTATTTTTTATCATGTATAAACTCTTTGTGAGTCAGTCACTCTAAGCTTATAAACTCAAACTATAGCCCTCGTAATTGGACGCGACGAGTGGAGTGTTTCAGAGTGACAGGAACACGATTATCAAGGGTAAATCCTTTTCTAAAGAGACTAATCGGATAAATATTAAAAAAGGCAGACTGCACCACTCATATTTTGCTAATGAAAGTACTTTCAGCATCTGCACTATAATAGTGTAATTAACTATTCTATTTTTCTGCATTATTAAATATTGTTTCAAGAAAGTGTATTGTAATTAAAATTAAAAATTCAAACCCACAAAAAAGGTAATCATTATTCACCACTAAGCGCAATGTGTTCGCCAGATGCTATATTTCGGTTTCGTCTGGCAAACTTTCTATCTTAGAAAACACATCATATCCGTTTTCATTTAAATACAACTCTCAAATACATAATTTAAAACTTTCTCTTCGCGGCGAAAAGTATTTTAATGTTGACTGTGAACTCCCTTCGCTTTTACTGCATTCGAAAATCCATTTAATTAATCGCTGCTTAATTGTGAATTAGATTTCGCTGTGATTTTATTAAATGTAAGGGCTGTTGAATTCTTTCACAGAATGTATAGTGTTCTAATTAAAATTATTTTTAATTTGTCCAAATAATTGCGTTATTTTAAATCTTTCCATGCCCACCTCAAAGCTCGTCAGTAGACAGTTTCCAACAGTCTACTTCGATTTATGTACGAAAAACATGGTACAACTCACCGAGTATAAAATAAAAGTTCCTCGACACACTCACAATTCAGACACAAACTTTTTGTTCGTCAAAATTTATTAACACAGCTACTGTCGCTCTTTTCCCAAGCTGTCTGCGAAAATGGGCGAAGTGTCAGTTGTTTCCACGAAAGGTAAAATATTATTCGATATTTATGCCATTTTAACATTTTGGTTTGGCTTAAGAGGATAAAAGATTAGATGTGGAATGAAAACACAACAACGTGCCATCCAGAGTTATATGATAGCAATTTGTTTTAATATCTCGACATTATTTGCTGGGGCTGTAGTGCGGTTAAAATATATACCTAAAATATGTACCATACAATTTGAAAGAGGTAGCGAACTTCCAGTAGAACTCCACAGGAACTAAAAAATGTGAAATATAAGTATTGTTTATCGCAATCATATTTTACGTGACATTCTAAAAGTTTCCTTATTCAAAGAAATTTACCGTCATGTGGAATGCATTTCCTTATTAAATAATTTAAGTCTGCAATTTTACTTTCCTCGTTTGTCAAATGAGTGTTAGTGTTAGTTAAGAAAAGCGCTTCAAAATTGATTTTATTGGGATCCAAAATGCTGAAAACTGGCATATGACAAAATCGAAAGTTAGTTCCTAGTATAAATTCAAATTGACCCAAAAATTGTCCTGTTCAAAAGGCCTTATTCAAAATGGTCGAGTTATTAACATTTTGCAATGTCTTTAATAATATTTTAAGGAATATTTATACATATACGTAAATCTTATCGTGTGTGGGGATTTTAACTGTGACTCCTATAGAGTTCGAAGAACTTGACAAATTGACTAGTATATTTTCTTGTTTTATTATGCGTCATGTGGTGGGGTTATCCTCCCTCACCCAATGGGATCCTTTATCAACAATTGATAATATCTCTATCAATTTCGACAATGATGGGCAAGTAGGTGTATTTGATAATGTCTCTGATCACAGATATGTTCTCCTTGAACTACAATTGTCAAGAAATCAAGATCAAAATAATTTATATTCCTATAAACGTAGTTACCATGAAAATTCTCTCAACAAATTTCCATCGCCACTCCAAAAAGAAAGAGTTACATTTGGACACTTTATTACACAATTTTTATAATAACTGTTTTTAAATAAACACGGCTTTTAAATGTATCAAATTATTATGTTTAAAATTTTCTACAAATGTTTCGACTTCTTAGGCCATTATCAAGGGATTATAAAGTGTACTCTCATGATAAAGGCCTAAAAAGCCAAAATAACATTTGTAGAGAATTTTAAACATAGTAATTTTGTGCATATAAAAGCAGTGTTTACTTAAATACAATTATTGTTAAGATGTTTCACAAGGAAACAACCACAAAATCAGTTCAGTACAATTTTTATTTCACTTTAATAATTGTTTTCCATTGCTGCGGTACAATACAAAAAATAATCGCAAAAATTGGGTAGATGCTGACGAAATATCATCCAGTAGAAACCTAAAAGAAAAAACTTTTAAAAAACTTAGCGCTCTATATAAACACGCACACATTGGTGAACAACAAAAAGAAGAAATCTTACAAATATAAAATTACCAAATCAGATGATCCGAAAAAAACTTACATTTTTTAAAACAAAAATAAAATTATTGCTTCTTAATTGGTTCTTATTTAAACGATTCTCAGTAGAAAAAAAAATCGGCAGCTACTGGAAGCGGCTGGAACCTCCCCACTCGGTGGATCTATGAAGCCGAAAAGAGCATTAAATTGTGTAACAAAACGGCACTAAACGTAATCCGATCTGATCCAAAACCTTTTCAGATCTTCTGGGGCACTAAAAAACCCTCAACTTAATGAATTTACAATCATCTATGCGAGTTATTACCTACATGATCGCTCGTTGAATAATATACTATTAGGATATTCACAACTTTAACATCACTTGAACGACTAAGAAAGTCTAGTTATCCTAAATACTACAGATTTGTAAAGCAACAAACTGAAAATTGGTAAAGTGATAATCTATAATAAATTCACCAACGAAGGTACAGAAAGCATATGATATTGATATTGTTACATCTACCTTTAAAGTTTGTGACAATCCACTAAAAGTTACAAATGTGCCGAAATCTTATTAACATGACATGACACCAACGTTATCGGATGACAAACGATGACAATGACAATCATCAAAATTTGCTCATTGCAATCCGATCGCTCGCGGCTGTCTTTGTTAAATCAAACATTAGCATTTCAGTAATTTTACTAGATTTTAGAGGAATATTTGTAGTTTAATTCTTCGATTTGTCTGTATATATATTTAAAAACGGCACTAAACGTAATCCGCTCTACTACTAGAACAGTGAAGAAACCCTCACACGTGAATTGGCACGTGATGTGACGAATTTCATGATGTAACGGCTACGCGCATCGATCATGTCATGCGAAATGGGATCTATGCCATATTTGCTTTTGTTTTTAATTTTTTTCACGGAAACCAAATCGAAAGGGTGGAAGTGTGATATATCATTGAAATCAGAATTTTAACTGCTTTTCAATGGTTCCATTGCAAATTGAAAGTAAATATAAAATAAACAACTTGTTGCGTCAAAATTGCACTAAACGTAATCCGATCTCAACCAAAACCTTTTCAGAACTTCTGGGACACTAAAGAAATGCACACGCAAAGTTTCATTCAAATCCGTTCAGTAGTTTCGGCGCTATCGTGCTAACACACATACACACATACATACACACATACACACACACAGACATTTTTCAAAAACCACTTTTTTGGGTTCCTAGGACCTCAAAACGTAAAGATTTGATGTTATCTCAATTTTCGTTTCTGAACCAATTTTAGTAACCTCTCACAATTTTATTGTGGAGAGGTTAAAAATATTATGATGATATCAACTTGCCAGACTCTCGATTGAATACATAAACGGCCATCTTTAAGGATACCCGGCGCATCCGCCAAATAATCGAACATAACGTTTGTGTTGTTTCTTTTATCAAATTTATTTTTTCTCAATTCCATAAAAAATATCTCATCAAAATTGAGTCGCATGCTACAAAATTATACATGAACATACCGTACATACACACATATGAGCCGAACTGCCTCCTTTTTTTGGTTGATGGTTTAACTTTTAATTTGAGTGTGAAATTTATTCAATAAATACTTTGAATTTTTATTGTAGATATTTTTTTACTCTAAAAATTCTGTTATATAATCCAATTTCTTCTAGTATTACCTAGGATGAGGTAGCTGCCTTGATAAACCCTAAAATGGCTTTCTTTTTAATGTGTTTAATAATTTTTTTGTCTATGCTTTAATGTTGATAAACTCAGACTTAAAATCGGCAGCTACTGGCTGGAACTTCCCCACTCGGTGGATCTTTTAAGCCGAAAAGAGCATGAAATTGTGTGACAAAACGGCACTAAACGTAATCCGATCTCATCCAAAACCTTTTCAGATCTTCTGGGGCACTAAAAAAACCCTCAACTTAATGAATTTACAATCATCTATGCGAGTTATTATCTACATTATCGCTCGTTGAATAATATACTATTAGGATATTAACAACTTTAACATCACTTGAACGACTAAGAAAATCTAGTTATCCTAAATACTACAGATTTGTAAAGCAACAAACTGAAAATTGGTAAATTGATAATCTATAATAAATTCACTAAACGAAGGTATAGAAAGCATATGATATTGATATTTACATAAAGTTACAAATATGCCGAAGTCTGATTAACATGACATGACACCAACGTCATCGGATGACAAACGATGACAATGACAATCGTCAAAATTTACTCATTGCAATCCGATCGCTCGCGGCTGTCTTTGTTAAATGAAACATTAGCATTTCAGTAATTTTACTAGCTTTTAGAGAAATATTTGTAGTTTAATTCTTCGATTTGTCTGTATATATATATTTAAAAATTGCACTAAACGTAATCCGCTCTACTTCTAGAGTAGTGGAGAAACTCTCACATGTGAATTGACACGTGATGTGACGAATTTCACGACGTAACGGCTACGTGCATCGATCATGTCATGCGAAATGCAATCTATGCTTGATATTTGCTTTGTTTTTAATTTTATTCACGGAAACCAAATCGAAAGGGTGAAAGTGTGATATATAGTTGAAATCAGAATTTTAACTGCTTTTCAATGGTTCCATTGCAAATTGAAAGTAATTATAAAATAAGCAACTTGTTGCGTCAAAATGGCACTAAACGTAATCCGATCTCAACCAAAACCTTTTCAGATATTCTGGAGCACTAAAGAAACGCACATGCAAAGTTTCATTCAAATCCGTTCAGTAGTTTCGGCGCTATCGTGCTAACACACATACACACAAACAGACATTTTTCAAAAACGACATTTTTGGGTTCCTAGGACCTCAAAACGTAAAGATTTGATGTTATCTCAATTTTCGTTTTTGAACCAATTTTAGTAATCTCTCACAATTTTATTGTGGAGAGGTTAAAATTATCCTATAAATGTTGAAGAATGGGTAATTTCTATTATTATTGTTTGTTAATAATGATTCTTTAAATTTAGTAGGTAATTTTATATTGCTTTCAGATGAAGGGACATCTATATAAATATAAAAACAAGGAAGTTTCTTGTAGGTTTGCTTGAATAATTCCTAAAGAATGTACTTACCTAATACTCATTCCTGAGTTATCTCCCTAAAAAAGCATGTCAATGACTAAAGTATATTAAACTGAATCCATACGTTAAAGCTAATATAATACTCCCACTACCTCATATGTTATTTCACGACAATTAAAGGAGATTACGGAGAAACCAAGAATACTCCTAGACAAAGAAAATAATATTGTTAAAGAAAGTTATCAAGCTTGCCATGCTTTATGTATGAAGATTCAAGTCATAATTGCAACGAGAGCTTACTGTTCATTTCTTATTCACTGTCGAGTATATAAAAGGAAGTTGACTGCCAGACGACTAGTATCTCCTAAGTAAGCTTATCATTCTCTAAAATATATTATTAGTTTAAGTTAATTATAAAACTAGACATAAAATATGCACAGGGTATCTTACTGTATATTATGGTCTGGATTTTAAATGCTTTCATAAAAATATATCCTAAAGAGGCAAACCGTTAATATACGACAAAATCTTGGACCAATTTATTGACTATAGTACCATGACTGTTATAGTGAAAATATTACTTATTGTTGAATATTCTTCAGTATATTAAATACAAGTCTCCAGCAAGTTTTTGAAATTCTAAATAAATAAAAATAAATTTGTAATTACATATCTACATACAAAAAAGAGAATTGTAACTCCAAAATAAAACATCATTTTATGTTAGCCTTGTCGCTGAATACGAATCAGTAATTAAAATAGACCTATAATTCATAAATTATTTTCAAATAATAAATAAATTGCTGCTTATCCTAGATATTGTTCAGAAAGTACAAGAACTTGAATATTAAAAGCTAATGACACGCTGAAGCTACTTTAGATATCTTTCCCATAATTATTTTTTCCATAAGTCATATATTTTTGAGAAACAAAAGTAAAAATATTTAATACTTTTAAGACAAACGTTAGTCTTATAGGGATACTACTTTTTTAGACCTACCTGACACATTTATCAGAAAATTTATTTTGTTTCAATTTTGGCACTTTCAATCGATGTTTTCAAGTTGAAGTTAACATCATATCACTATTATGATGATGATTTTTTATTGAATCCATGATCTATTCAACAATCTGTGATACATAAAGGACAAAACGTGACTAATGTCCGATTAAGGCCAAATATTACCGATGTACCGAAAGTATGTAAGTATTTTTGTGTTCTATAATGTTATCTTCCGCAAAGTCGTATTTAGGGAAGCATTGTCAATCTATTCTGAAGTAAAAATTGGTGCAAACTAGTTCCAACGACTACAAGTAAGTCTTCACCGACAAGACAACTAGACCAAATTGTTACAAATGTAGGTTGGCACGACGTTGCCTGTACGTCGCACACCGACTTTTCGTTGATATCTCCGACGTTGGTTCAACGTCAGAATGTTGCGAAATGCGAGACACGAGCAATGAATTATGGTAGATTTTACGTTTTGTTAAATTCTATTATTCAATAAGTCTGTTAAGGAACAACAACTAACGATAAACTGAAATATTAATTAAATTAAATATGTTCGCTATTAAAATAAATTGATAGTGTTATGCGGTATGGAACTTCAGAATATTTATTTGTACATGAGTTATTTACAATTATCATAGTTTGCAATTTTATGTGTATTAAATTATATAAATTTCATTTAGTTTACAAATGTACAATTAAAATAATTATATTCCACAAACGAATATTTGAATGTTGAATGTTAACATACGTCAAATAATTAATTAAATGTGAATAGGTAAACAGTGATTACAATGCTTGTAAGCGTAAATTGCTTAAAAATGCTGATGCAATGGTGAGCCAAACAATAATAAAAGATTATTGAGTTGGGCATTATGCAGGATAATAAATTCAATTTTATCGGCTGTCATCCAGCAAAACGAGCAAAACATGGAGAATAAGAGAGATTCAAATAATAGGTTTCGACAATATGGTTTTGTGTGACGAATATCTAACAATTATTTAATATTGTGTTTTGAGCATTCAATGAGGCTTCGCTAAAGAAATTTTTTCTAAAATAATGCTGTTGCGCGAGTAGAAAGGGCGTAATAAACGATTCATTTTTCATATAGTCTGTAGCTACGATTTCCATAAACTGACACTGAGCGTATTATTGGTAGAAGATTTTCAAATAAATTATTTTAGTTTCAAGCTTAAGTCCGTAGGCCAATTAAAAAATTGAATTTAAGACTTAGTACAGAGTATCACGCCTACACGCGAGGTGACTGTGTTACGGGACGAAATAGGAATATAATAATACAATTACATAAAAATAGATATTTAACATTTGCAACATTATTAAGGGAGAGCGTTTTTTAGTCAGTAAGAGTCTGACACTGACCCAGCTCAGGTTGGGAGCCCATGAGGGTTTCCCCTCCTCGTCAAAAAAAAAAAAGGAGAGCGTAGGTACATCTTTATTATATACACATTTTGAGATGTAATCTAATGTTAGGTGTGGTTAGTAATTGGATGGGAGACCGTTTCATATGTTACAGTACCTTGTGCGCATCTGTCAAAAAATTAAATTAAAACCTAGGATAATTAGCACAAAAATATCTCAATTCACATTCACCTTTGTCACAATATAATGAAAAAGACTCCTTTTCAATTTAATTGCAAAAGAACTACAAATCCATAACAAAAAATCTGAAAAAATTCACTTAAATACTGTAATTGCTCATTTACTTACCTTTATCCATCGCAGTAGTTAATAATCAAATTTACACATTTTATAGCCTTATTTTCCCAGAAAATAAAGTACTAAATTTCACTTCAATAACATCAACTAGATCATATAAGTCCTAAATAGTTTCCATTAATTCTTGAAATCATGAAATTCTATCAAACACAAACAATTTCTAAATTATAATTCAAGTTCTCTACTTTAATCCATAAATATAAAAACTTTCAGATCTATCAATAGCAAATTCATATTCAAAACTTATTTACAAATAATTAAATTTTACATTTCATGTTCATATCATGTATTATTAAATCAGTATCAGTATATCAGTGTATGCGCGGAAGCTATACAACCTTAGGCGAGGGTTGTATAGGAGATATACCATCCTTCGGAGGGGATGTAAAGCCGTTGGTCCCTTGTCTATTAAATGTTAGGCAAGTAAAAGATCCCTTCTCTTCTTAAGAGAAGAGGTTCGGCAAAAATTCCTGGTTGGGGGTAGCTCGTCGACAGGCGTCGGTGTTAGGCCTCAGTAGCAGAAATAGACCGACGTTAAATAAATGTATAAAAAAAAATTCATAACTTTCTAAAACGCAAAGTTCGTACACGGTCGGCCCAGCTTAGGCAAATAATTAAATCTGCTCCTTCCCATACAACCTCTCTCCTTTATAAGTCCTACATCATCTCCCCATCCTCATATTTGCATTCCAAGTGTGGTATCCCTCATCTAAGATGGGCTACAGACCTGCCAATAAGAACCTCTATCAACACAACATAATAGGAACATCGAAACTGGACGAACATATAATCCTACAACTAATCCCATTCTTCTCCGAAGAATTAGCCCACCAGGAATCCCTTATAAACACCTCCCCCACCCCAAGCAAACTAGACGAAAAACAAAAAACCAACACCATGATCGCATAGATAGCGCCCCAGGACGGAAACCAAACTGCAACCTATATGCGCCTCATACTACTGTTGTTATATTCATAACTATTTAACGGCTGGACTACCCGATCCGCTGAACGCAACTGGTCTTGGGCCTTTTCCCCACAGAGCGCGATCCTAACGCTTGCGATCTCGTGTTATAATTATCACATTTGTACTCAGTATATCCCCTCCAAAATATTAGAAACTGATCGTGACGATCTCGGTGGAACGAAAACGTAGATTGCGCTCAGTGTGGAGGGGATATACTGAGTACAAATGTGATAACTACAACACGAGATCGCAAGAGTTCGGATCACGCGATCAAATCGCGCCCTGTGGGGAAGAGGCCTTAGGGCTTTTCCACACAATGCGCGATCTGATCGCGAGATCCGAACGCTTGCGATCTCTATCGTTTGACTATCACATTTGTACTCAGTATGTCCCCTCCAAAAGATTCGAAACTGATCGTGGAGATCCCGCTGGAACGCGCACGCAGTTCGCGCTCTGTGTGGAGGGGATATACTGAGTACAAATGTGATAATCAAAAGATAGAGATCGCAAGCGTTCGGATCGCGCCCTGTGTGGAAGAGCCCTTAGAGCATTTAAGCTGAAAAAATTTTACAGTCTCAAGTTACCTCAAGTCCGTTCTCCGAAGTTAGTGTGACATCAAGGACTCTCGCGAAACAAAATTGAAATTGAAGTAAAATCAAGTAAAATCGTTATAAAATCGTTTTTCCGAAAATTCAAAATTTTATCATAGACATTTTAAAATTTTAACGAAAACTAAACGAATTAAACAAAAATCGTTGTTAAATAAAATATCTGAATCAATATTACATAAAAATCAAGTGTATATAGTGCCGAATAACTATTTTCGGTTCCTTTTTTTAATCCTGCGTAATTTTTTTCATCAATCAAGGAAACTCGATATACAGGGTGATTAAAAATATCAGAGCTATCTACAAATATATTTTCAACCCAATTTGAGCACGAGAGCTTCTCAAAGAGTCTGAAGCTCTGAATTTTTTAAACTTCTTTAACAAGGGAGTTTGGTTCGTGTTCACAAGGAAATATGTGTCCTTGCCTCACGTCAGGCAACGTCAGGTGCGTTTAGCATTTGGGTGGGTGACCGTTTCAAGGGAACACGTGTCCTTGTCCCGCATTTTCTAGAGGCTTGTATACCAGCGTATACGCAGAAGCTATGCAATCTTAGGCGATTATTGTGTAGTGGATATACAATCCTTCGGTGGGGATATAAAGCTGTCAGTCCCTTGTCTATTAAATTTTAGGCAAGTTAAAAATCCCTATTCCTCAAAAGAGAAGACGTTTGACAAAAAAAAACATTAACATAAAAGCGAACGATCGACAGGATTTGATAACTTGTGAAATTAGTAATGCAGTTACAGAAAAATAAATAATAATATTTTTACTAATACTAGTAGTAATAATAATAGCTCCTTCCACCGACTACATCTCCATGCAACTAGAATATAAAGTATTGGCTAGGTCATGATTGCAAGGCTAATAATTGTAAGATGAGAAAAGTACTGGATTCATGCAAATTATGAACAAACTAAAATAATATAATCTTTAGAATCCTTCTGAAGAAGCTGATAGGATGATCGGCGAAACGTCAAGTCAAGTTCGACGACCACGGCAAGACCCGGAAGAAACTACTTCATTAAACAAAAATAAATGGAGAAATGGTTATAATGAAAAAAAATAAATGTGTATTTTATTTTTCTATACCTCTGTTCTAGATCGGAAATAGTAGAATACAAACTAGTTTAGAAAATAAGAAGGCTCCTGGTTTTGACCACGACAAATCAGAAACACTGAAGGAAATACCAGAATACATTATCAATACATCCATATATTAAATAAATAACCCCTTTAGTATGGGAGTTTTGTCATTTTAAAATATCTGTCAAAGTGAATTTGTAAATAGGGAGACCAGACGACACTTTTGAAGTATAGACCAATATTCCTTATATCTAGCATAATAAGTCTTGAAAATGGTAATAAAAAGCGGAATTTTGAAATTTCTGAATAAACACAATATTTTATCACCACAACAGTATGGATTCAGGGAAGGTAAATCAACAGAAAATGCAATTTATTAGCTCTTTAGAAGATGAATTTATGAAGCTCTTCTTCTATTCTAGTGCATGCAAACTGTCGAAAAGAACCTTGAAAGAACTGAATCTAAGTTATCTCGTCTTTTGAGGAGTTGTTGTTTATAATGTATATAATCATTTTTTGCCGAATCACCTGCCAGTGGTGCATGGGCAAAATAGTTATAAACAAAAAAAAAGTTTTTTGTTCATATCTCTCTAATTTTGCCCATAGCCATAAGGTTGTTTATAATGGTTCGCAGGGGTAAATTTTGGTAAACTTTTCTTACTTACTTTCTACTAGCAAAAAACTGACCTTTCATGAAAAAATTAGCGAGGTAACAATTAATTTCGACTTAAAACCCTGGCAACTGGGCTGAAAAGAAAATACTTATAAATAAAAAAAATTGAGAAACAATTTTGTAAATATTTACCCAAAATATGAATTAATTTTATGCCTATCTAATCACGCCTTGAGTGCAGCTTTAAGTCTACTCTATGTATATGATATATGTGTGTGTATATAGACTTAATGCACTATGAGTAAAATAGTGTGCATAGGTAAGATAGATTACTATTTTCAATTGATTTATGATAATTTTTCGTTGTGTCTTTTTTTGTCCCAGACAAGCTTTTACCTGAAACTTTTGAGATTTTTCTTCATTTTTATTTGTATTTATTTGGTTTTACCTGTCCGTGTGATATTAACTATTTATATTTTGCTAATATACGTTATTATTATATTTTTAATTATTTTAATAGCACTTAAAATTTCTATTGGTACCATAGATGAAGAAGACCTTAGTTTGAGCATAAAATGTGGATTGATGAGGTTAAGCAGTGTATGGATCATAGAGTAATCGAACATAAACAAGCTGATTTAAGAAGAGCGAGTAACTTATTCTTTTTACCAGAGAAGTATCTCTTTGTGGTCTTTAATTTGTACTCAGTTGAAAGACGCTCTCTAACCTGCCATCATTGTAGTATCAGAATACTCTCAATAACATAATAATATGTTGGTGAAGTCTCTCACTACTACTCACTGATTTTACCAAGATGTCTTAGAATGTAACCAATTAGTTAATTATAATTACCTAGTAAAACAAAACCCATTTTGCTTATCATAACTTAAGCAAAAACAATCATCAATTTTTTTATATATGGCACCTTTTCTACTGCTTTTATAAAATTACCCACTTGCATCTTTATCCACAACTGTTCTATATACTAAAAAGCTGTCGCTAACAAATGGGGCAAACTATTTCTCTATCCCCACATTTCATAGCCATAAAGATTAGCACCCTGTATAAAGGGCATTCTGAAATATTCAATAAAATATTTGATTTACGTACCTCAATATGTATCCTTCTTTTCCAGGTGCCGTCATATAATCAAATACTCGTCAGTGTCTTCATTGTCGACGATTAACTTGAAATAGGTGTACAAGGATGGAGAAGGATTTCACGTGATGGACGCATAACAAAGTAGTGAATAGTGAACTAAATTTGACAAAAACATGGAGTGGAATGAAACAGTGACCGCGTTTTTCAGTGGTAATATTACCAATGTTAATTTGACACTTTCAACACCGGAAGCCGACAATGCCACCACAAAAACCGCCGGAAGTTGGAGACCCTGGTACGAATCTGGACGTATCCAAATCCCTCTATACGCAGTTATCTTCATGCTAGCTGTCATCGGAAATACCCTTGTTATTCTTACATTGGTAAGTGGATTAAATGAATGAACTGAACACCCTCAAATAGTTCTGCAACAAAAGTTTATTACATAGCAAGCTAATTTAAATTATTTTTTGTTAATTAGATTTTCTATTGTTCTTACTTGAATTCACAGTTAAGTAAAAAGCGTATCAAATATTGGTATAGATATGTGGACGACGTGTTAGCCTGCTTCACACACATAGAGAGGCAACTAAATATTTTTTAAATTACATAAGTAGCATTCATTGCAACATTAAATTTACAGTTGAGATAGAAAAAGATAACAAAATTTCTGGATTTCTGCATTCTGGATTTAACCCTAATCCACAAAGATAATAAAATTTACTTCAATACCAAACCAAAACCAAACAGACACTATCATTTCAAATTATTCACTAAGCCCCACGTCACATAAACTTTATCACTAAAAACAATAGCACAGAATAATGATTTTCAAGTCAGAACAATAGAAAATCTAATTAACAAAACACAATTTAAATTAGCTTGCTTTAATATATATCCACATATTAAAGATCACAGTAACGATAAATATGTATCCCTAACGTATTATGGCATTTCTGAAAAAATGAAAACATTTTGTTATCATATAATCTAAAAGTTAGCTTTAAGTTATCACCTAAACTGTCAAATATATTATATAACGCCAAAGATGAAACCAACCAACTTAAAAAATCGAGAGTTTATAAACTAGTATGTCTGGATTGAAGTGTCTCCTATATAGGTCAAACTGGTCGTTCATTTGAAATCAGGTACAAAGAACACCTACGCTCTTTTAGATTTCAAAAACAGATTCAACTTTTGCAAACCAAGAATAAGTATTTTGAATACATAGTTAATATCGCAAGTAATGTTTTATATTTGTACAGAGTTTATATAATCAATAAGTAACTTTTAAATAGATAGGTACAAAAATCTATTGATTAACTGTGACTTCATTTGATAGGGAACTGAGATATTTTAAGGCCAAGTGCACAAATAAATTGCTTTTGCTCTCTTTAAAAAAAGTTTTGCCCTAGGAAAACTATATTATAACAATTTTATTTTACAGAATATATTTCAACAATCAAGAACTGTTGTAATATACAAGTAAATTGTAGTGAATTTTTAAAATACAAAGAAAATATAATAAAGTCGAATTGCACAGATACCGATTATCACTAATACACGCCTTGAAATAAGTGAGTGATACGTACTACATTGCACAACACTGAGAATTTCACTTCCGCGAAGCTTACCTAAATTTAAATTATGGATATTGGATAAAATTATTACTTGACGGGTAGTAGATCATATTTGGTGTATACTCAGATCCATAATTCTTTCATTATATATTATACTCGAAATGGATTTGATAAGTATTGACGTAAATGCATTTTATGGTTATCTGAAAATTCTGGATATCGTCAATCATGGATTTCCAAGACAAATATTTATCAGCACTGACATTTTGCATTCATACGGCAAGGTCTTTTTTATTATTTTTTCGTACAATAGAGACGGTTTTAAATTTATTGCTGAATTTAAAGTTGTCCTATGATTTTACTTTTTTACTATTTTAATGATAAAAATGTTCATTTCCAAGCAGTTGTTCCAGAAACAATTTAGTTATACTAACAGTCCTACTGTTGATCATAACGGGCCCGTCACAGTGAAGTATCTGTTTAAAATTGGGTTGTTTTTATTACCAGGTTCTTGGAGAAACACGGAAATTTTATTTCTTACATATCACATCAGTCAAATGGCATCTTCCTCGCTGCTGCCGCCCTTGAGGCCTAGCACGAAAGTTTTCATCTCCCACTCCAACATTTCAATTGGGAAAATCTCTTTCCGAATATTATATTTTAGTTGTTCCAAAGTTTGCAGTCGATTATAAAACACGTTTGATTTTAAGTAGTCCCTTAAGAAGAAATCACAAGCTAAGAAATCCGGTGACCGTACCGGCCA
Organism: Leptura quadrifasciata; assembly: GCA_963675555.1. Lineage (NCBI taxonomy): Eukaryota > Metazoa > Arthropoda > Insecta > Coleoptera > Cerambycidae > Leptura > Leptura quadrifasciata. Next base: position 94,855,245 of record OY776678.1, on the reverse strand, counting down.
CTTGATGTACTCAAATTTCGAAATGACTAGGAGACATTAAACATAATATTTTTAGTCGCAAACTCCTCTATAAATCCTTATTTTACTATAAGGAAAGTAACCAGACTGCAACCAAAGTTACAAGTCTGGCGCGTTAAGTGTAATAATTGCATATTACCATTAAAACGCTAATGCTTCGATTGCAACAAACACCAGCCGAAAGACTGAGACATTATTTGCAAAATTGTCATAGAATCGCAGATTGGAAGATGGGAAGTTGTTATTTAAAGTTATGCAATATCTGTTGAAAACGTCATATTGTAACAGTTGAAACAAATTATAATTCTTACTATAAATTTCTTTTAAAATGTCTCTACTTCAAAGCACCTAGCTAGGTCAATATCAAAGGGTGAGAGAATAATGGATTAATTAGACACAGACAATGTAAAATCTAATCCTATATTACAAAAATGGGCGACTCGGAGGCCATAATACATAAAAAAATTAAATCAATGTCAATAGCAAATCAAGAATTCTGCAAAATCTACGGTATTCGAATACGCATTTAAGTCATAGAAAAATAACTAATACAGAGAATTTTACCACAACAAAAGTTAATTTACAAATGTGAACAAAATCTAGCATTCTAAATGTAACCAAAGTTAATATACAAGCTTGACAAAATCTGGAGTATACCAAAATAAAGTTAGATAGGTACTCCGATATTAACACACATAATAATTCTTCAAGTCAAAATCTCGAAAGGAAAGTTGGCCGTCACAGATTTTATTTTTGGTAAAAAAAAAGAAAACCATTCAGGGAACTTAACTAGAGCGTACTAACAATTCTCGTTGCACTTTGTCAATTGAGACACTAATTAGGCACTGACAGGCATTAAACAATGGTCATTTCCACAGAAACTCATAAAGATTTCGCTGAGAAAGTTTTTAGGGTTTACACATTAATAATGCAGTACGGTATACAGACTAATACTGTAAATATAACAGAACTGAACGTGAAAATTTCGCAAAAAGTATGGCCGATTTGTCGTTTACAGCAAGGATCATCATTTTTTCACTAGTCAAATGAAACTTCTCTACTAACTGCAATTTATAATGTAATATCGACAGACTTGAACACCAAACGAATCTACAAGTAATTAACTTTACACCTTATTTCTTGGTACTAAAATATTTGCAACTCATCTTTTTAAACATTTTTCTTCTTCACTCCACCTGGGGACAGCTGACTCCAAAGGGAACCTCGCCTCGCCCGCCCGCCCTCTTTTAACAAAACGACGTTAAAATATCTAAACCAATCAGGGCCTCGAATTCAAAAATGCACCGATTATGACCTTAGAGTGAAATATAAATGGATCGCACACTATAGGCTTTATTTGAACAGATTTGTGTATGACATTTTACTAGTATTTCGCTAAATTTACACACGCTAAAAAATGGACCGTTACACAGTAACGTCAACTTATTTTCCTCAAAGAAGAACAGCCCAAAAATTCTAAAGGCGGATATTGCAGACAGTAACCTTTTTGCTATGAAGCGGTACTTCGTGCGATTGCAGAGGATTTTCCATCGCCCAGTAGGTTAACATATCCCAAAAGATGAAAATGAGCTTCATGTGACATCAGCAAGCAATCAACGATGTTTGGATGATGAGATTTACCTTAAATCGACATAAAACCACGTCTAGTATTTGCAGTTTTCGTTTTCAGGATAGTTTCTGGCTATATACGTGAAATAAAATAGCAAATAGGAAAGTTAAACAGATTCGTCTCATTCAATATCGATTTTTATATTTTACACTACCATAAAGGAAGAAATGACTTTTTGCATTTAATCGAAGCAAATATTTGATAGTCCCTTCCGGAATTTCATATACGAATGGTAGAGTAAATAATAAATATTCTCTTTTATTGAAAAACTTCAGCCAATAGATAGTGTAAACCTTTGATGGTAGTTTATTGAAAAAACATGTTAAGTGTTATTGCGTTAATGAAATACAAATCTACGAAAATACAAAATTTAATAAAATGTGCCATAATACATTTTTAACAGTTGTCATTTTCGGCGACATAGTTTCAATTGGGAGTGACCGGCCATCAATGTACAGTGTGCCTCCGGATGGGCTACAGCGCTCTTGAAAACTTTGTTATTTTTGATTTATCGAAAATAATTTATTGATGATAAAATCATATCTGTGCATGGAGAATTCACAAAAAGATTAGAAAAATGTGTGCTAGTAGGGCGGCCTACATGTAGAATAGTATTCAAATTTGTTGAATAAAATGTAGTTTTTTAGTACATTTTTCCATATTTTGCAACTAAGCTTGGTATTTAGGTTTTACTTTACTATTGAATAAATCTTGTTAAATAATATTTTCCATAAAAACGTAAAAATGTAGCTTGTTTAAAGGTTATTTGATATTTTCTGATTTTTATAATAACCAGTATAATTTATCTTAAATTTGACAACAGTTTATAACTTCTTAAGACCAGCAAAACTTTCTATGATAATAATAATGGTATATTTACCAAAAAAGAGATAGATTTATAATCATACATACATACATATAATCAATTGATAGACTAATTTCATCTAAACTAATTTTATTTTCTATTAATAACTCTTAATAGTAGATATACGGGAATACTTAAGAAGTATGTAAAATAATTGTTCGTGACGAAATACAGTACAGATAGAAAAGGTGTGAAGTAAGATATAATAAAATAGAATATACTAATATAAAATAAGATAGTAGCAATGTTGTAATAGAAATAACTAAATTAAGACATTTAATGTGAATTAAATTAAATTGAATGAAGAAGGCCGGTGGTAATCCATTCTTTTCTAGGGGTTTCATGTCTTTTTAATTTCGTAGTTCTAGGATTTTTGTTTATGTAATGGATTAGTTCCTAATAAAGTTATCTGCTATTTGATCAAAATTATTATTACTGTTGTAAATGTTATCCCATCTCTCGTGTTCAAAGTCTATTTTCAACTGTTTATAATCTGTATAATTTTTATAGCACAATTTGTTATAATTTACATTATTGAGTTTATATAAAGAATGACTTTTTCATACAATGACACACTGTATATAGGTATATACATTTTGCTCGAATGTGAAGTACGTGGATAAAAGCAAAGTGTCGTTAGTGATTAGGTATGTAACTTTCATTCTGCCCTCAAGCCTTTTTATTTATGCCCTATCCGCGTTCTATCTTAGTTTACTATGCTCCTATCTAGTACTCTAGCACTCTCTTCGATTACCAACCTAACAATACCATCCTCAACTCTTTCAGAATAACACATTTAAAGTTTCCTCTACCCAATAGCTACATTATGTCATTATGTTAAACAGGAACCTAATTTCAATTTTTGTCACATCTCACTGTTTTACTTCCACTTACTTCAAAATTTTCCTAAACAATGTACCCATCACTGAATTATATTTATACTCTCTAAATCAATCTTGCACTTTAGTAATTTGTTCTTCGAAAATATTTGAAGAGATACAAAATATCCCCTCTTCCAATTAAAGAGGAAGATCTCAAAAGAACCATAGACCACTAACACTATAGTAAGATGGCCAAAACCAGCACTGTTTATGGTAACAAGTCCTTAAAAAGCACAATTTATTGTATGGTAACAGTTCTCTGCAAGAAATAATCATAACAAAGAAGTTGATATCTTATACAAATAGATAAATCGGTATACTGTTGAGGATTCTTAAGGCCACCACCAAACCTGAGGGTCACATCCAAACTGGCATGGATAAGCCGAGAAAAACTAAGCGTCTTGGTCGAGTCAGACAGGGATGACGGGAGAATGGTCCCCCCATAACATCACAAACTGGTGCACTAACGGCTCCAAGACAGAACAATAAGTCGGAGCCGAGATTTGCGGGACAAGATCAAAAGCTAGTATCCTGCTGAGTCTAGGAAAATACGCAACGGTGTTTCAGGCTGAAGTGATCGCCATACACTGTTGCGCAAGGGAGATAATAGGACAAGGCACTGTTAACCAGTCGATTGCCATTTTTCTGATAGCCAAGAGACAATAAAAGCAATCAGTTCTATGCAAATCAACTTAAGATTGGTGTTGGACTGCTTGGCGGCCCTTTCAGAGCTGGGAAGTCAGAACAGAGTGACCTTAGCATGGGTACCACGATACGAGGAACACAGAGGAAACGAAAATGCTGATCAACTGGCCAAGAAAGGCGCACTTAAAGCCTCAATAGGACTCGAGCCCTTTTTGTGGCATGGCAAAGCCATGCATGCGAGCAGCCATTAAGGAATGGTGGAGGAATCTCACAAGACAGAGACAGACCAAAGAGTTCATTAAAGAGTTTCCGCCAAATTTACGGAAGATCTACTAAGCCAGAATATGAAGGCCATCACAGTAATAGTAGACTTTCTAACTGGGCACTGCCGGCTCAATAGACAAATGAATCTAATGGGCCTGGTAGGGGAGGCAACATGCAGGTTCTGTCAAGAGGAAGAGGAAACCTCAGTTCACGTATTGTGCCACTGTGAATGCCTGGCGAGACTGAGATCATAATAAACTTTTTCGAAATAATTTTTCACTTCGGAAATTTTTTGTATAAAATGATTTTGGATTCAAGAGCCCTGGAGTATCTTAAAAAATTTATTACTTGGTCCTCCTTGGAGCGTTCTCTGATGATAAATTTGTGAAAAACTATTGCGATAAATTTCTCCAACCCAAGAAATTTTTATTTGAAACTTTCTCAAATTCGCCGAAAAATTGCTTTTTGACCTTGCCACTTGCAGACAAGTTGGTAGACGGACGGACCTACAGATCGGCAGATAGATAGACAGTCGCACAGTGAAATGTGTTTTCCTTTATTCTAAACATAAATAGGGTATTTCAGAAAATATAAAATAAACAGATATTTGTTTACTGGAGCGCCATCTATACAAAGAAAAATATATTCCCTAATGTAGCTGCAAGACAAATTTCTGTAGATAAATAAGAATATTCTTAAATAACCAATGAAACAATAAACTTTTTTAAAAAATGTATATTTAAAGCAATGAAGTTTAGCAAGAAAAATAGTTCAATAGAAATATATGTGAAGATAATGAAAGAAATAGGTATCACCAATTGAAGATGTCTAGTTTACTTCAGCGGAATGATCCTCGAAAGCATTCCAGTTTAACCGATTGTTACCTCCTTTCTCTTATTATTTATTTTTGAGAAAGAATTGAGGCAACATATGCGGACGACTAGCTGGTTTAAGTCGGAGCAGAGAGTCGTGGGTCCAGAGCATTCGTAAGAGTGGAGAAACTTACCCTTTCTGACATGTACAGCATAAGCGACAGATTTCTGTTTATTTCGAGAAAAGGAGGCAAAGAAAAATTGATGTTAAATTGGGCACCATCTATAGTAAAATAAGCAAAATTGTCTCTTTTTCTCGAATAACCAGTCTACTATAGATCAGACTGAAATTGTTGGTAAGAGAAATAAAAAGATAGTTTAAAATGAATGTTAAAATATATTACATGAAAAATAGACAAATCGGTTTGAAAGATAAATTGAAATTTAAGAAAAAAATATATATATAACAACTTTATACCAGTATCCTATATTGATTATGGTTGAGGTGACTGGTTCTGGGACAGCAATCCAGGCCCACAATTGTTTGTTGTTGCAAGAATGAATTCTATAGTTTCCTTGGCAATTTACGTCTCTCAATGAAATGGGGTGAAAGTTCGAAAGTTGTAGGAAAATTAACCAACTATGTGGTTTAATGTAAAGATAACGAAATTTTATCTATGAAAGTTAAACTGTGCAAAAATTATGCAGGAATGTAGAAGAAGTATCTCAGAATTTAAATATCTAAGAATATAAGCATCTAAGCATGTAAGCATGTGCAAAATTTAAGCAAGTTAGCTATGCAATAATAAGCAAGTTAGCTGTACAAAATATATTTAAATTAGCTGCACGAATATAAGCAAGTTAGCTGCACGAAATATATTTAAGTCAGCTGCACGAAAACTGATTTCATAAAAACTATAAATTGCCAAAAAAATGAAAAGGAAAGAGAAAAATATTTTTAAAACCATGTGGTACATATAGTATTTTAACTACTTATTAAATTAAAAAGAATTGACTTTGAATTCAAATTTATTTTAAAAATAATTGAAATTATATCAAAGGCAAAATTAGTTACATTTTAAAGGAGTAATAAAGGAAACTACCTGTATATTAAACACTTTGTAACTGGGATATAAAAATTGTAATTTCAATTACTGAAGTCCACAGTTAAAAATTATATATGTTTGAATCAGTACAAAGGCTGTAAGCAAATGACTTCCTGGTGAGTTTTACTGATAAAGTAAACTTTTTTGTCCTAGTTACTGGAAAACAACGCTACCAAATAAATGTGAGATATCTAATTTCCTATTTAAATTGAAAGCTATAAAATCTAAAAATAGTACAAGTATGGCCATCTGTCAGTGGTTAAGTTAAGCGCACCAACTTGCAGGTCGCAATTTTACAATTTCCTTTACTCACAACTAAAATAGTGGCATATAATCGATAAAGGGAATCTATAATAAAAGTTTTTGTTCCATACCCAATGCCTTTGCCACGGTTTGTAATTTCTATTTTATACATAACCACAAATATGAACAGATGTAAATAAATAGTAAATTGACTATGGTGTGAACTTAGTAAATATATTACATCTTATTGGATATACTAATATAGAATGAGAAAAGGTAAGGAAAATAACCATATGTACTCCATAGTAAACAAAAATATAAAAATTGAAAAATAGATATTTGATGTAACTAAATTTTGTAGACAAATTGTTCATTGTTTCCTGGGATGCTGTGTAGAACGAAATACATAATAGTTAATAGAAAAGAGTTCCTAAGATATAAAGCTAAGTACATACATTAACAGTGTGAAATGGTTTAGCAGTTATACATGTAAAATTCTGTTAGTTGGAAACAGTTTCACTTATCGAAAAAATGTTATACAGATCGTGCTAAATATCCACAAAACACTAGTTTTTAAATAAAACTGTTAAATGGGCATAGGCCATGTAACACGGTCCTCAAGGAAGTTCTACTGAATGATCCCATTCATACAGTTAGTTTTTGCGGCTGATCCTTACGTGTAAAATATAGTTTATTCAAAAGTAGATTATAAAATAATATTATGGATTATTTGAGTGACAAAGAAATATAAATTTCCAGATGAAATTATAAATTGCCAAGATAATATACATATATATGTATATAGGTAATGGAATATAAGAAAATTCCAATAAGAAATATAATTATTAATAATTCAAACAATAATCCAATCAATAATTGAATCGATAATTCATTCGATAAGTTAATCAATAATTCAATCAATTATATAATCAATAATAATTTAATAATTCGACAATTTAATTGGTATGAAACCCTAGTAGTGTTAGCACAGCCCGTTAAAAATACGACATCAAAGTTGTAATAGTAGATATTACTATAAAATCGTAAATGAATTCTCAAGACTACCAATCTAAAAAGTTGAATAGGAAATGAACTTTCCAGGCCATTAGTTCTATAAATAAATCTTTGACGGCATAAAAAATAGTTCAAAAGATTAACGTTACAAATAAAGAAAAAATTTAAAAAAATTTTTAATACGTGCTTTTTCTTACAAAATCGTACTAAAAAGTAAAAAATAATTTTTCATGTACGACTGAAGAAAAGCAAGGCGTACGGACTTTATATTTCCCATACAATCATACAAAGTTAGCATGCCTTGCTTTTTTTTCAGTCGTAAATGAATTTTCTATTTATTTATTCATTTTCTACTTCTTAGTCATACTCTAATTAAATTATTATCATACATGAATATTGTGACTCTCCCGTAGAAGTCTCTAATCACGCGAAAAAAAACAAAACCTTTTGTATTCTACATTTTGCCGAAGGTGCCGTTTGGATAGAACATTTATCATTTTTTTCACCTCCGTGCCTCCTACATGAGGATATTTACAAAAGTAACGATGGGATACTGTATCGTCATCCGATCATAGTAACTGTGCAAAATTTTATCAATTGATTATGTCAGGAAGTGTGTTAAATAAAAGATGAAAGATCTGGACAAACGTGAAAAATGTCACATTTTTATTTAAGGAAAAGCAAGTAATAAACTAACAAGAAACATAATGTATAAGCATAAATAATTACAACTTTGTTGTCGTAATTAAGGATTTATTTATTTATTCATTTTTTAAAATCAGAGGTAGCTCATTTAAATTAAGTGTTAAATGTAGTCAAACTGTGACAAGGAATCCCATTCCGCGTCAAACGGTAACTAATTTTATAAGTAATTCAAATACATCTGCTAGGTAAATCTACCAAATAAATTACCTAGAGACCTAAGTGGAGATTTTCAGGTATAGGTCATTAATATCGGTACCTAATTTCTTTAGTAAATTAACTTTACGATTCTCTTCGGAGTAGTTGTTGAGGATACCAACTAATCTCTAAATTTACAAATTCTTCACCAAAGAAAAAATACAAACAACAAGAGTTATTGATATTTTAAGGTTACATATTCATTTTTCCTCTATTTTTTATTATATTACGGAAATATTTTGAATTCATAGGAATGCCAAAATAAACCTCTTATATATAAGAGTCGAAGTATAAAGTATAAGAAAGAAAACAATAATAACTTAATATTAATAAAACATACCGAAGAAGGGAGCCAGCTTCAGGGTTTCACTTGAAATAATCCTATAAAAAGTTTTTCTCAGACATATTACTTAATCTGAAACCAAGCATTTCGTCATGACCTTTCATAAACATAGCGCCGGGTAAATTCCAGTCTCAGCTTTATTTATTTTTAGCGACCCATTCAACTACTAGTGAGAAATAGGAGGGGCGCATGCATCGCGTGATAATATCTAAATAAGTTAATTACATGCTATGTAATATGAAAATATAAACAAATCTTGCATTGATAAAAGATGGCTAAAAATATCTCGCGTAATCTTTAAAAGTATCTGTAACCACGTCAATAGAGTCGGATCAATATCTCAAACAGTATTGCAATGATCTTTTGTAAAAAATTGTACCTCGGGTTATTGGTAAGGTAATTTCTAGAAGCCCCGCTTAACTTTGCGCTATTTATATAGGGTGTCCCAAATATAAAGGACCCAGTGAGATGAGAAATATAGCACACTTTGCTGAATTCAAAACCCACGCTTATCCATAAAAGTAATAAGATTTTGTACAAATATTACACTCTTTTTAGCCCTCCTTGTCGTATACTTTATTATGTACCTCTGACTTTAGGTGGCCCCATAAAATAGGTGTAAGATCAGGAGATCTTTGTGAACAGTAAACTGTAGCTCCCGTACCAATCCATATGTTCAAGCAATGCTTATTTAGATGATCTCTGGCCGGTAATGCAATATGAGGACCAGCACCATAGTACTGAAACCACATGATCAATGTCTCCCAATAAATCGGACAAATCATCTCCTAGAAAGGCTACATAAACTTCGCCAGTTAATCTTCCTTCACAAGTGCAAAGCCGTATTAGATGGTTATTATAATTTTCACACCACACATTAATATTAAAACTGCATTGGGCATTAGAAATTTCTTTGAACCACTGAGTGAGGATTTCCGGTTGCCCAAGTATGCTTATTCCTACTTGTTCCTAGCATCACGTGTGAATCCGTGAATTGAACTCTTAACATTGTACTTCTGCGAGTTAAAATCCATCTACGCATTATTAAGCGGGGAACGTCGCCGTTGTTGCCATTTTCGCGTCCTTCTGATATAAATTATCCTTTTTTTAATGCTCTCCATCAAGCTCACTGCTTCTTTTTATGAATTATCACGGATATCCCGTAATACTTCCTCTTCCTGTCGAAGAAACCTGGGCGCATGTTTATATTTTACTGTGAAGCCTATTTTATAAATTGGTGGAACAGCTGCTACTTTTAGGATACGCGAACAGTGTTAATGGATGTCTTATAGATATAAACAAGAGATGGTCAATTGCAATATCTTTCATACTAATGTTTTGTCCGTTAGCTTGTCGAAGACAACGGCTTCATTAACGTCTTGAGTTGTAATAGGTGCAACGTAATTGATAACAATGAATATGCTGATATGGTACATTATAGTGAAAGATTTGCAAAGTGTAGCAAATTAGGTACTCAATAGGACCTTTATTGGATATAGAGGGTTGAACTAGCCTTGTTTGCATAATGCATACTCATTATAAATGAAGAGATACTGGCTGACGGATCATCCAAAGCCAACAGAGAGAGAAAAAAAAGTGCAGCAATAGTTTGTTGTGTGGAAAAAGTTAGCGAAGGTGCTGGATGTTTCTTTTGAATTATAGAATACTTTACTACGATACCCGAGTGTTACTTTGAATCTTTTATGTTAGCTACTGCCTAGTTTTGTGTTTATAATATTCCATGTTTCCTTTGTTGTGTTAGTTATATTGCTTTTTTATTTTCATAACAGTTTTGTTTGGTATTTCTTATATTATATTTGTATTTTATTTTTTCAGCATCATAACATAATATTGTTGCTTCCGCTTTTGGGAGATTTGTCATCAGTCAATATATGTAATGAATTGTTCCATAAGTTCATCTGATATCCATTCTTTTTAGAATTAAAGTTTTATTTGTATTTATTATTTTTTTAGTGTGACGCTGATATAGTAGCATCATATGACAATGTCCATAAAAAATGCGAAAAATACATTTACGTCTAGTAGATCCTTGTCAATTTATGCGATTTAGTTCAAAGTTAATATTTCTTATATTTTTTGTTTCATTGTTTCATTTTGTTTCAACGATTATTCAATAAACATTACATAAGCTAAATCTCACTGGGCTTTCTATACTACTATTAAACTTATTTAAATCTTATCTTAGCCAAGAAACATAATATGTTGAATGTCGGGGAGTAAAATCATTCGAAATACGAGTTACACCAGGGGTTCCTCACAGCTCTGTTCTGGGGCCTCTTATTTTTATACTATGCCTTTTAGATAATTTAGATGTTATGTTATTTACTTTATGCGGATAACATGAATTTGTTTTGCAATATTAACTCTGAGGCAGACTGTAAAAAATTGCTTCTATCACTAAATGTTGAGAAGCGCAATGTGATGTCTTACTACAGAAAACAAAGTCCACTACTAAAAGATTATCAATTAAATACCAACACATTATACCATTCTAGGCATATGAGAGACCTTGAGATCACCTATGGCAGTGTGAATTAATCTTTAATACACATGTCAATAACATAAGGCAATCTTTGAAAAATTTGGGCTTTATAATAAGAAATTCAACCGGCTTTGCTGACGTGAATACACTAACACTGCTTTTTAATTCTTTGGTCAGATCAAAACTTGAATATGCTTCACTAATATGGAATCCTAGCTATTGGACCTATATTGTAATTTGTGATATTTGTTCATAATTCTGTATTCTCCCATCCAGTAATTGACCTTGGCTGTTGGATGGTGTATGTAAATAAATAGCCGTTTTGCCGCGGCAAAATTCATATCTTATGTTGAAAATAATGGACATCTACCATTTTTAGATATAATACAGGAACAATGAAAATAAATTATAATTCGATGTATATAGAAAAGATACCAACACTATTAGACTAGTACTCACTATTCTAGTAGTCTAGTCTGAAGAAACCACTGTGCTGGCAAAACAATTTTCATGTATTTTTGTATTTGAAAGGATGTGTAAATAAACATTTTTTTGGTAAAATCATAGAACAAATTTAAGTTTTATTTTATGCAATTTAGCATAGATTTGATCAAGTAAGGATGGAATCAATCAATTACTATCTATATTTCTCGCTACTACTCTGAATATTGAAAACTGTTAGCACAATCATAATATTACTTTACTTAATTTATTAAGGCAGGGACGTAATATTAACAAAATTGTCTTGTTAGACATGGGAATAAGTACAATAATGAGTTAATAGATAAATGGTTGTCAACCACTGAGATAAATAAAAACAAGCAAGGGAACTTTAACTAATATTAAGCAAAATTTATGTTTATTAAAATTTAAGTTGTACATGAAAATTAACATATTTTTTATTTCTTAGAATACTATTAAATATAATATAATAACAACACAATTTTTATCCAAATGAACATTACTCAAAATGTTTATTGTATAGCCATGTAAGCTTTAATCAGGCAAACGAATTTAGGATAGCCAGAAAAATAATGAGAAGAAAACACGAACAAACTGAGCTTATTACCAAATAAATTTAGGTGTAGTCTGGGCGGCTGTTGCCCGTTGTTTTCACCGAAATACACGGAAAATGTTCGAAACAAAATTGCACCGAATTCGTCATTACCACTATTAAAGCGGAGGACTAATTGTGGTCGAGATTACCATTTGGCGCACTTTGGAGTCATCCCGAGCAGAATTAATCCAAACCACTGAAGGGTTTAATATTTTAATAGATGTGGTCTACAATAGTCAGGCGCTGTTCCATTAATTTCGTAGCATCTATATAAATAAATATATGCTACTTATGTTAACTAAATAATATTGCTTTTCATAATTCTTTATCGAACCTTAGCTAATAGGACTGTCCATAAAATATAGTTTATAATTAAAAATGATAGGTTTATGGGTATTATAAAACCCTACAAAGTTTTTAAAAAAGTTGTCTTTTCCCTTTGGCATTATTTATAATAGAAATTACCACAACACGTCGAGACTAGAGAACGCTCCCTTGGTGCGCAGCTAGGCAGGTCACATCACATGCCTGCTACACGATATGGGTTGCGATACTCTAGGTGTTGCTATAGTGATGTAGTTAATTTTGCGACTGTCATAAGCTAGAACGGGCCGGATATTTTGCCGATATTTGGCATAGTATTTACCTGTGTTTTGAAAGAAAATCGGATAACATAATCACGTCTACATTCGGCAAATTATCTGGAACCCCTCCTCCACATTTGACAACAATAAACAAACTATGTTTGACATAAAGGCACTGTTACTGCCGTAAATTCAAACTTTGTTCTAACGAAAAAGACACGGAATAAACTGCAGCGTAGAGATGATCTGACGCCTGCCGAGCCAGCAAACATGTGACGTCATACGCGTTTATCTGACTTAAATAAAGAATTTCTACGGCCGCTGCTGTTGTTTGGATTGACTTTTTTCAACCACAGTTCTAATATTGTTATTATTAGGTAATAGTCTTTATTCTGCATTACTGTTAATGTATATAGTTAGTTTGAACTATGCTAAGCCCAGTCAGGCTATTTATTTTTCGATTGTAACATATACTGGACCGCTAGATGGCGATTACTGACTATTTTACATGTCGCTATCCCAAAGATACAGAAATGTACTAAATAGTCAAGTGATCCTCGTGTCGGTCGTCACATGCCTACCTTGCACTGACGAGAGCCAACAGCTCGAAACTGCAGTCTGCAAGTGGTGTGTAACGACTGGCACGAGAGCTCCTTTAAGTAGGATCAGATCAATCGTTCTGCTGGCGTTTGTTGCAATCGAAGCATTAGCGTTTTGATGGTAATATTCAATTAATACACTTAACGCGCCAGGCTTGTAACTTGTAATTCAGCGCTCGGCGGGACACATAGCCCGGAGAGTAGCTGTTGGTTGCAGTCTGGTTACCTTCCTTATAGTAAAATAAGGATTTTATAGAGGAGTTTGCGACTAAAAATATTATGTTTTGATATTACGCCCTCTAAAAGCACATTTGAACAATTTATGTATATGTATGTACTTATGTATATTTCTAGCACTTGCTTTTGTACCAGGTAATATTTTTATGATATTCCTAGCTCTCGTTTTTCCAACTGAAATATGTTTGCTTATCCAAAGTGTTTCATTATCGCGTCCTATGAATAAAAAACTGTAATCATCTTCAAGTTGGCTTTGTTTGTCATCGTGTGAGACCTCCTCGATTTCTTCTGCTGACTGCTCAGCTGCTGTGTGAGTATTGTGTTACTACTTCTTCTGTGTCTATTTTGCTATCGTTTTCGTTACTATCAAACTCAAAATTAAGTTCTTCTCACAGTTCATTCTCTCTTTCGTCAGTTAATTCCTTAATGACGTATTCTAAAGCATTTTCTAACTCTTCTTTTGTTAATCCTTTACGTGACCTAAAGTTCAATCAAATCTTGCTATTTGTTTTACAAATTTGAAGTATACGTGTTTGTATTCACAATAATACACGTACAGATACATGCAAACTACTGTATACCACACAATATTATAAAACATTTAATAATTAATAAAGCTTACATAAGTGGGCGCACTGCGGAAATGGCATAAGGAATCAAATCTCTCGGTAGGTGAAGCTAATAACATAAACAAGGAATATCTAGACGCACAATATTACGCAGCTCATCATATCTTATTTATAACAGTGAAATGTAAATTTGCGGCTTTTTGTCGCAGGCGCGCCCTTCGGGTTAAGTCATATCCTCTTTTGTTTTTATGAGTTAAAGTGGTTATAAATATCACTCAGGTCCCTTCAAACTTCCTCTTTGATCAAGAAATTGAGCTGGAAACTTTGTGATTAATTTAGATAAAAAGGCACGTGGTTGCTACTGGGTTTGGTACCGGATCAAAAACTAGATTTCACACATTTTCAATTAATATTTTGTACTTATTAATTGAAATTTCGATTTATTCGGATTAATTATCGGGTTTCATCCAGTAAGTTTTAATTTTTTAGGTTTATTATAGATGCGTGCTCACATTAGAGACTAATTTTGTAAATTTAATTATAAACGATTTGATACGTCTAGATTTCGATTTAGTACACCTAGGTTTTGGGTACAATGAGGACTAACCAACTATTCTGTTTTTGATTATTTTGGATTTGGACCATTGAATCATTTGGCTATACTTTGGCTATACATTATTTTTCCTAGAATTAGCTTGGTATACCGTAGACTTTGATATATCTTGATATATATTTTATTGTAAAATTTTTACCATTAATTATTTTTCTGATTCTGACTATTTATTGTTGTAATAATTTCTTTTTTACTTGTTCCTTTATTGTAAAAACACTACAAGGATTTGTAATATCTGGGACCTCGTTTCTTTAGGTGATTTTAGTTCGTAATAATGAATTACTTTCAAAAACTGGTATTGATATAATGTTTTCAAATACTATTATAGACAATGTTTGTTCATGTTGAGGATATGCACGTCACACGTCTCGTACTTTTAATTTACCAAAAATAGGGTAGGAAAATACCCAAATTTTTGAAAACATGATTATGTATATGACTTGATGACATACATAAAATAGCGTCTGAGAATTTATTAGATATATATCAAAGCAATGTTGAAAATAATGCTATTAATTCATACTAATCCACTTTTAAACTATGGGAAATAATGACTATGATAACAGAAAACAATTACATCAAATTGTATGCGACGTAATCAAAATAGCAAAATCTCATAATGTCGTGATAGAAAGATTGAGCCAACTCAAAAGGCTTATAGACCGTGACACCGCGGTCCTGTTCCTTAATAAATTCAAATTGAATTAGGACTTTTTTCCTGAAAATTCCAACAATGCCATTGAAACAATTTGGTGGCCATTCCTAATGAAAGAACTTGACATCGTTCTGGAAGTAAGGAATTCTGTCCTTGGCGATGATTCCATTCCGTATGAAATGATTTGACAGCTACCCAAATCATATAAATAGCTACTCTTATGCTTATTTAACAAAATATAGCTGGATGGTACTTACCTGGACCAATGGAAAAAGGCAATTATTGTGCCACTATTAAAGAAGGGAAAAGATCCATAACTACCAAGTAGTCATCGTCCACTCTCACTTACTTGCTGCTTAGGTAAGGTTATGGAAAAAATAGTTAGACATCGACTAATATCATACATCTTTATTATCAGAATCATAAATGGCTTTTCGCAAACATCAACCATAAATAATTTGGTTCACTTAGAAACCGTAATTCAAAACGGTTTTACAGAGAAAATCACATAATAGTGATATTTTTAGACCTGGAAAAAGTCTTTGATATGGTATGGAGATTTGGTATTCTCAAGACACTCCATAAATGGGAACTTCGAAGAAATCTACCTTTATTTATCAGTAGTTTCCTAAATAACGGAAGCTTCAAAATTAAATTAGCTAGCACAATATCAGAATCCCGAGTCTTATAAAATGGCATACATCAAGGATCAACTTTGAGTTAAATAATAATTTATTAATGAATTTAAGCCCTTCTGTAGGTAGAATATTATATTTTGGGACCTAGTTTATTATACTGCGGAAAATCTATATGATTTGGGAGTCACTCTTCAAAGAGTGATTGGTACCCTGTTCAACTCGAATAGCACTAATGATTTTAGATTCTCTCCTACAAAACACACTGCATTTTTGTAGGCTTAGACGTAATCATTGCCATCCAGAACTCCATTTATATTATCAAACTCTAGAATTCAAATCACAGACTAAATTTCTAGGAGTAATCCTCGACTAAAAGTTAAATTGGGGACCACATATTCAATATATTACGAACAAATGTAAGAACAACTTAAACTTACTTAAATGTCCCACAGTTAAAGAAATAATGGAAACACTCGAGGAAAATTTTCCACCAGTATATAAAATTGGTCCGTGTGAAGTCCCTCCTTGGAAACTAATAACTCCAAATATAATATTGAATTATATTTCAAACAGTAGAGAACCAACAACTACTTGTAACGAATTTCTATACCGCACTAAATCAATTTGAAGAATATCATAAACTGTATACTGATGGATTTAAGGAGTGGGGTGTTCCTCCTTTGACGGAAAACAGAGATAGATATAGCTGGAGACTACCTAATTCAGCTAGTATATATACTGCAGAACTTTATGCAATATGGCTAGATTTACGGTATACGGAGATGAATACCTGGAATGACACTCTCATTTGCAGTGATGCTCTTAGTGCTCTGTAAGGTCTATCCAATTATAATGCTAATACAAAACATTCTTGCATTAATCCACTGGCTGGAAACCCATAGTAAAAGAATTGCTTTGATCTGGACTCCAGTCACGTGGGTAGAGCAGCAAAAGAAGCAGCATCAGAAATCACAAAAAATAATATTATTATAATAATTAATAATATAATTATTATTCATCGTAGTGACACAAAAATACACCTTAAAAGAAAAGTGATTATTCAGTGTCAAAACGAATGGAATAACCAAATCGCTAAGTTAAAAGAAATTAGACCAAAAGTTAGCAAATGGGAAATGACACCGTTACCTAAAAGAAAGGAACAAATGGTACTTACCAGATTGAGAATAGGCTGTACTAATTTAACAAATATATATTTGTTGACAAGGAATCAATCAACAACCAATATGTCATGTATGCAATATAATTCTAATAGTTAAACACATAATTTTAGAATATCCGGATTACGAGTAACAGCGATGGAGACTAAAAATTCCGAACCAGTTACACTTATGCCCAGGACAATCGACTAAGGACATGAAGAAAACGATTAATTTTTAAGAGTAATCAACCTGTTTCTGAAAATTTAAAGCGAAGAAAAAGATAGTAATAAATGATGGAGGTGGAAAATGGCTAATGACCTTAAAGGTCGATGCCGTGGGAAAAAATACAATTCGGTGGTCATGTCTGACTCCCAGGTCCAACTTCCGGAATTCCGAAAAAATGGGTCCCAGAGCCTTGATGGTACGAGAAGCTTTTTTGCCAAAAATCGAAATATTGTTTAAACGTAGCTTTTTTATGATGCTACAATGCTATTGACAACAATTTTTTGCGCCGAAAGGGTTAATACGCAAAAATATGTTTTATAAGATCTTCAAAAGTAAGCTGTTCTTTGTAGAGGGTGTACTATTAGAACCAATGGTCAAAATAAGATTTCTTCAGTCTAAAGATGTTTGTATGGCTCTTAACCAAAACTTAAAATACTTGACAGCAATTTTGCATGTTGCAAATTCACTTCATTAACCACTACACTCACCCCTATATTAGCTTCGTGTTTGAATTACAAATTTCATAATAACTAAATTCATAACCGTAATTGCATGAAATGGATGTATTTACCCTGTAATTCATAAATTTTCATAAATTAATTTCGTTATTGACAACTCCAGCATAATTTCTATGTTATCATTGAACTAATTGATGAAGTAGTCGATATTTCCTTAGGGCATCTTATTCAAGCTTCTGGGCTTGGCAGGGGAGTTCTAAATTTATCAAGAGGCAGGTTAAATTAATGAGCAAATCCTTCATATCATCCCTTAGATATTATAAGAAATATGGTACACAATTGAAAAGAGGAAGCTTTTATAAAGGTTTCAAACATATGCAATATGCTCTTAATCGATTATAGGTAAGAGAGAAGCGTAACCAGGAAACGGCAGAGATGGTAATTTATTTAACTTTCACTCCATTTTTTTTTTTTTATCACAAAATTGAAGACAACTTATTGAACATTGAATACCCTTTTAAAGTATCACTATTAAGTATTAACGTTGACACCATCATTAAGAGAACGAAATTACTAACCGTTTTAATGAATCTCGCATATTATAATTAGAAAAACTGAAGAAAACAGTATTTCTTACTGAATTGTTAATATCACAAAAAGAAAATTTTCAGAATATTCAAGTGACTCTTGTATGAATGACAATAAGAGCAATATTGACAATAGTGATTTAGACTGCTTGTCTCAAGTAGAGAATAGCTTTAGAAAACATATTTTCAAGCTATATTTGTGCAATAATTTGTACGTACAGAACAAGTTTTTCTCTATTAAAATTAATCGGAATCCGACAAAGGGAGTTACAAAAAGTATCTCTTTTATGATACTAATTCACTATTTTAAAACTTATACAGGATAAGCTAATCCTAAATCTCCTTATTCGTCAGTTCTTACGCGCTTCTATACAAGGTGGTCCAAAATTATTTCTCGATATTTCTGCGGTTGATAGTACATCCAAAAATAATGGTAGTAGTAGATTAGTATGTTACTTATGTTTCTGCGATATCTTCCGACTACTTTAAATATCAAATTCATACATTAAACTTTAGCCATAGGCCATCCGGTCACTAGTTTACATGGTATCGGTCAAATCCCCCTCTTCCTAGAAAATAGTTAATTATCAATTACAAAAATTGTTCAAAATGTCCTCCATTTTCCCTTCCCTCTTTATTAAAGAACGTTGAGTACCCTGTAAAATTCCTTCCACATTCTGCAGCATTGTAAACTCTTCATCGACTTTTTCTCTAAACTGTTCAATCATGCCAATTTTAGTATTATAAACTCGTGAACTCCATACAGTGAAATCAAGAGAAGTTAGGTCGGGAGAACAAACAAGCCATCTGATCGGTGCACCTGCACCCCGGTTAATCCATCTATTAGGATAGTGGTTGTGTAACCATGCCCTTCGTGTTCTGGAATAATGCAGCGTTGCCCGGTCATGCATAAAAAACGTATTTCTTCTCGTTCGCAATGAAATATTACTTAATATCGCACATCGCCCATTTAAATTTCCAGGAAATATATGGTGTCAACTATATATCGTTGAAAAGCAAATCAAAGAGTGAAACTTTTTCAATATTTCATAACCAACATTCAGTCTATTAAAAATAAGCGAAATGAAATTGAATATTATTTACTGATATGTATAATTCTTTTCAAATTTGTTATAACTATTGGGGCAGATATGAAAGGAAACCAGACTCGAATAAGGAAACATTCGTTGTAATTTTTTCTTTTGTGTTCTTAACAAAATTTCGATCCCTGTTGTGTTTATTTAGAACAAATTGACAAAATTGTAGCCTTTGTGGAATATCCCATGGAAGTAAGTTTTGTAAGGAATGAGATGATATGGGTAGAATCGATCTTTGCGTAAGACTCTTCGGACAGATTGTTTACTCACCCTTGTTGCCGCTGCTAAATGACTTGATCTGGAGCAATTCGTTTCGGTTGTCCTACATCGTTTTTATGGCGAAATGAACCCATTTCTCCCAAACGATGAAACAGATCTTTGAAAATCTTATGGTCTGGCTGTATTCTATTTGGATATTGCAATTAGTATCTTCTCGCTGCAGCACCTCCGTTAAAATTATTTTGTGCATAAACACATATCATATCCCTCATTTCCTTATGTATATATTATGTCTAGACATTATAAATAAATAATATAATAAATAACACCACAGGTAATTACGACACCCTTTATCCCTGAAGGCTTTAGAAGAGCCTTGCGTGGGAGGGGGCTACACATTTAGAGACAATGGACACATACCCAATATCCGTGTATAGTGTAAAAATCTCTCTCACAGTATTTTCCACTGCCACGACCGGGGATCAAACCCGGAACTTTTGGGCGAGAGGCAAGTGCGCTTACCTCTCGACCACCAGTCATACCATATAAGTTAAAGAAATTAGCTCAAGAAACACAAGAACAAAATAAAATGATTAAATGACGTAAATGACAGAACTAAAACGTAACCAAAGCACACTTTTCAATAAATACACTTTGTTTCATTAAATATGGATTTATTTTCAAAAAATTATTGAAATGTTTAACGCCATTTTCCTCGAAAACGGTTGGAGTTATCGAGTTCTGCCAAGTGTACGTTTTATACGTAAAAATGACGCCTTCATCAGATTTTCTGGTCAGAAGTACCACAACGTTTCGTAAAAAAAAATTCATCATCAGATACAGGTGGGGCGCCATCTATGATTTAACGTGATGTAATACATAAATTATTGTTTCTTAGAACAAAAAAGTTCCTCTATCAAATTTGGCAAAGATCAGTTCAGGTATTGCAAGGAAACGAAAAAATAATTTGAACTTTGACATCCTGTAGAAGTCGGTTTCTTGAAAAAAAAGAAAGTAATAAAAGTCCAACACAGAAAAAGATACAAATTGTTAAAGTTATAAATTAATGAAAATTTGTCGATGTCTTGGTCACTGATGAAGCTATTATTACGCGTAATGGTATAACCAATCTACATAATATGCACGTTTGGACTATTGAGAATCCTCTCCCATTAGTTCGGAATCACTTTGAATATCGATGAACGCCTAATTGGTCCGTTCATATTGCCAAATCAGATGGATGGTCAGCAATATCTGCAGTTTCTCCGTAATGATCTTCCTGGTCTTCTTGAAGATGTGCCCTTGGAAGTCCGAAGTCGGATATGTTTTTTGCATGATAGTGCGCCCCCAATTATCGTTTAGTAGTCCGAGGTTACTTGACCCAATTAAACCGAATACGTTGGATTGGACGACTTGGCACGAGAGCTCCTCTAAATAGGATCAGTCTTTCGGCTGGTGTTTGTTTGAATCCCGCGTCGATGGTCGACTCCTCCAGGAGTCACGGTTGTCTGAACGACGTTTCGGCAGAATCTCATCTGCCATCTTCAGGTTCTCATTGAAAGCTGCCTACTGCTGCTCCTCGTTGCTCGAACTGAACTATAGAGAGCACCCGGAAGTACAATAACACTTCATTTAACACCCGCGAAAACCTAAATAACAACATATATAAAGAAATATTATGTTTTAATATTTCTGCCCTCTAGAAGCACACTTAAAATATATATATATATATATATATATACATCTTTCTATCAATTCTGAACCATTAGACAATTCATACAATCCTGAACCAGCTATTTATAGAAGAGATAGACAAAAAATATTTGTTTATATTGGAGTATATAGGGGGTCGGATAACCTATTCTGTAAAATATACTTTGATATTTTTATAACTAAATATAGGTGTATATCTACACACTAATGACATCATCCTGAACCAATACGTTAATATGACAAAGCTGAACCATTTTATACAGTAATATATAGCTGAATGTTACATCCTGAACCACTTCAATGTTGCCATATTTAAATACTATAGGATAGCTACCTGCTACGTTTGTATTGCCAAGGGTCATAAAATACTCGGACTTCTCGCATATGCTTCTTACGCACAAATGAAATTCTATATTTTTCAAGTGTAAGTATCTTTCTGAAAGAAGGGGATAAATTTTAGGTATTTAAATTGTAAAAGGCTAGAATAAATACAGTTTATTTTTAATTTTTGCTGTTTAAAATTATATATATATATATATTTTAAATATACAGGGTGTCGTAATTACGTGCAAAAAATTTAGCTGTAGATTGCCTGTTGAAAATTTAGACCGGGTTCTTCGTATAAAACTTTTCAAAACAACCTTTTCCTGTCCAGCTACACTCCCTTAAAGGGGTGTTCCAAAAAAAAGGTTTTTAATTTATATCTCAAAATAACGTAATCGGAAAAAGACGAAATTTGGCACATCTCTGTTACTCATCAAAGGGCATCTAACGAAATCATGTCATCCACCTAGCATGTACACGAAGGGGTGAAATTTACTACCCTTTTGGAAATTTTGTAAATATCTTTGTGCCTACTCTTTTCTCAAGTTAAAAAAATAGCTAAACATTATGATTAATTTAGAAACTTTTTCATCTCTTCAAAGAAATTCGTAAAATCGACCATTTTTGACAAAAAAATTAAATTACATCTGCCAAAATGATCAATCAAAAGCTATGAGCAAAATTATATTAGTGTAAAATACTAAAAGTAGGCTGGTGTCAAATTATAATCTGACAATATTACGTTGTTTCTTGCCTTTGAAATAATAAGATAATCATTTCTTATTACTTAATACTAGTATTTTTCTAACCAGATTTTAAAATGCATAGTTCTACTAATGAGGAATAATATGCAGACATACATTTAATTTATGGTGAATGTAAAGGAAATGCTTCAGCGGCAAAATAACGATATCGTCGTAAGTTCTCTACACGTACTGTGTCAAACGTTCGTACTTTTTCTAATATTCACTTGAGGTTAAAAAAAAGGAGGTGTTTTAAAACACACATATTAAATACATTATTTTGGTGAACATCCTGAATGTAGTATTAGACTGGCTGCTCATCAATTCCACACAACAAAAACATCAGTATGGAGGATTTTGAAAATATGAAAATGCAAGGACTTTACCCTTATCATTTACAGAGAATACAAGAGCTGTTCCCTCGTGACTTTCCAGTAAGACTTGATTTTTGTAGAATTATACTTAGAAGCCATTACATTTTACAGTACTATTCACAGATGAATGCTGCTTTACTCGACGTGGAGATTTAAATATTCGTAACTAGCATTTATGGAGGGACGATAATCCTCACGCTGTTGTAAATGGAGGATGTCAATACAACTTTTCAATAAATATTTGGGCCGGAATTATAGGCAATAAATTAATAGGGCCTTTTGAGTTACCAAACAGATTAAATGGTCCAGCTTATTTAAACTTTTTATAAAATGACCTGTATCAACTTATAGACGATTTACCTCTTCGATTACGTCAAACACTTTGGTTTATGCAGAATGATGCGCCACCTCATTATTCTTTAGACGTTCAAGAGTGGCTACCCTCAACATTTAGAAATCGATGGATTGGCAGGGGACGAGAAGCCACAATTAAATGGCCCCTCGGTCCCCAGATATGAATGCACTGGACTTTTACTTTTGTGGCCACTTGAAAAATGTTGTTTACTCGACACCTGTCCCTAGCATCGAAGTTTTAAGAGAGAAAATTTTTACTGCCGCCAATAAAGTTCGAAACTCCATATGTTTTACATATAGAAGGCAGGTATGGCAATTTTAGGAAACGGTTGCAAACGTGTATTCAAGTTGGAGGTCGTCATTTTGAACAAATGCTTTAATATCTAAAAACAACAATCGTTGTCTTCATGTTTAAATTTTTTTACTGTCTAAATTTATCTTTTTTCCGATTACGCTATTTTGAGATAGAAATTAAAAACCGTTTTTGGCACGCTCCTTTAAGGTATTGTTGCTGGACAGAAAAGAGTTATTTTATACGGAGAACCCGTCTTAATTTTCGACAGAGAATCTACAGTTAAATTTTTTGCATGTTATTTCCAAACATCCTGTATATGTATATATATATATATATTTACTTTTAAAAAGTTTAAAGAGTATGCATTAGAAGTTGTTTTCAGATATATGGGAGGTTCCCCTAATAATCATCACTTTTTTGTAACAATTCCCTTAATATTTCTATCTTAATTTTTCATTCTATATTTAACTGTATTATTTTCCGTTCTGGTTTAAAAGGAAGTTTCACTTCTGAATGACTTTTGATTATGCCTAAGGTTGACTTTTTTAGAGAGAACCAAACAATGATAAAAAAAATTAAAGAGTCAAATTTTAAACGTCAATATTTTGAAAACGGATATAATGGAGTGGATATATCCAAATTATTGCTGTATGTGGAATTGTGGTATTGTCTGGAAAGTTGAAAAAATAGTTCAGATAGATACAAGTTGTAGAATAACATACAATGCCCAACCTAAGGAACATATTTTTTTAAATAATTTATTTTTTGAATCATGTTTTATTCTTTTTATTTATTCATTTATTTAATTGCGATATCCGACAGGGGCAGTGCTCAGTTATAGGATGAAGAGAGGAATATTACAATCACGAATGAATTGGAATAAAAATACATGTTAAGCATAAACAAAATTAAATATAATATTTTTAGTCGCAAACTCTTCTATAAAATCCTTATTTTACTATAAGGAACGTAACCAGACTGCAACCAACAGCTACTCTCCGGGCTATGTGCCCCGCCGAGCGCTGAATCACAAGTTACAAGTCTGGTGCGTTAAGTGTAATAATTGCATATTACCATCAAAACGCTAATGCTTCGATTGCAACATACACCAGCCGAAAGACTGATCCTATTTAAAGGAGCTCTCTTGCCAGCCGTCACACACCACTTGCAGACTGCAGTTTCGAGCTGTTGGCTCTCGTCAGTGCAAGGTAGGCATGTGACGACTGACACGAGGATCCTTTGACTATTTGGTAACATCACGGTATTTTTACAATAGCGACATGTAAAACAGTCAGCGTCTAAAAAGTAGACTAGTGAAATTTTAGGTCAAAATGTCAATTTATTTAGTTGTGTATTTCTTATTTTTCCTTGCTATAAATTCACATTAAAATTTGTCAGAAAGAAAAATGGTATAGCATTATTTAAAGCCTTTTTGCATTGTAGGGGGATTAGAGAATATATGAAACAAGTCCCAAATATTCATAAATATTCTTTTAAGTGAGCAATGAGAAATGAAATATTTAATTCTTAATTTTAAGTAATATACCTAAAAACTTACATTGTGCCTAAAAATATACCGATTATGAAAATCAAATACATTTTAAGGCAGTATTAAAAGATTATTTTTGTTTGATAGTGTATCTGTGAAGTATCCCGCATTAAATTATTCTTTAAAATATATTTTAGCTAGAACATAAAACGGATAGGTTATCGTCCGTCCAGGTGCAAAAATAGTATCGTCGAGCTTACTAAATTAATTTTTAATTTGAGGAGTTATCTTCATTTTGAAAAACTTAAACTATAAATAATTCTTTCAATATTCAAAGAATGGGATGCTGTTAGCTTAGCACAATTTATTTTTTTAATATTTGCACGCTAATAAATTACTCTTTATAGATATACAGTATGTTACAAAAATAGCTATCACTAGGAATATTTACATATAACATATTACATAAACACCAGACAATATTATATTTCTACATACAAAGCAAAAAATTACAGAAAGTTCTCTTATTTTTAACAATCACACATATTCTGTTAAAATAGCAACGGAAACATTGTTCTATGCATTTGGGTCCGAAAAACGAAATACAAATTCTCTAGTTTTAACCCTAATTTTATCCAAGTTTTTTTTAAACAAATATACGGGTCAAATTTAGCCTTCACATACTTCTTTGCAACAATGTTTGTTACCTATACTTACTTTACATACATTTCAAATTATTTGACTAAAATAATACTGGAATCTCCAGCATTTATTTAAAATGTATAGATACGGGAAGAATAAAAAAAAGTGAAAAGTAACCTGTACACGGGTTTACCGTTTGAATCCTACCTAATTTCTGACTGTTCATCCTTTCATTCCAAGACGCCTCTTAGAAGTAAGGGTAGGTAATGATCATTACAACTATTTACATAAGTCGTTTCTGGACTGAGAAAAATCATACTGAGACCATGAAACAATAACATAACATAGTTCACTAATTCACTTTCTCAAAAGAACAAATATACTTGTGTTATATATTTTCAGTAAGTCTACATCTACTATTTCAGGAAGTATAAAATCATTTTTATTTGGTTTCGTAACAGATGCCTAACTTTTTCATACTAGGTATATTGGATGAAATTAAATTGATTATACATTAATTGTGGCAAATAAATCCTAAAATGTGTAAAAACTAGAAATAGAAAAGTATAAATTTGTCTTTTTATTTCGTCTCATACCATCAAAATATTCCAACCGGTTATAATACAAAAATGCGCACTGTAAAACTCTAAATAAATACCCTCACCATATTACATTTCAATATAAGTTTAACGATAGCTAGCAACAATTTATTTCTTGAATCACGTTTTTCCTCCTTTTTCTTTATTTATTAACGATATTTTTACAATTACAAAATTTCAATCACAAATTGAATTAGATTACAAATATATGTTAAATATAAATAAAATTTTACACGTAGGATAGTTATGGTATAATTTGTATATGATAACATTTTTGGAAAGAGGGTGAAACAAATGTCAAGTGCCGCACATGTTTCCCATAGACCATTTAGGTATTTAAATTTTAAAGAGCCTGGGTGGTCGAGCGGCCGACAGCGAAGACTTGACTTTAATTTATTATTGTGAATTTAAAAGACTTTATTCTACTTTGAGCATATACTAATGCACAAATAACATGAATAAAAATGGCATTTATTTACCGCTCTTATAATATTTAATATTTAAGAAGTGGTAAAATTTTTTGTTTCGTTCGGCATTAAGGTTTCAAATGGTAGCTGTTATAGCTTCATAGTAGAATAGAGTAAGACGATAAGATAAAACAAAAGTCAATGGTTAAAGTGCTGTTCTTTGTTACACATGTTACCCATAAACAAAACAAAATTAGGGTATTTAAATTTTAAAGGGACACAATATATAACACTGTGTGGTCCACTAGAGTCCGGCGCCAAATCTGAGACACCCATATATTGTAATATTTGTATGATCTAGTTTTATTTATATAACAAATGAACCAACGGTTAGTAGAAGACTTTACATTAATTTACTATTGTTGGTTTAAAAATCATTCATTGTATTTTGAGCATTCCAGTCACTTGTACTTAATAAAAAATTTTATATCGGTGTTTCGATTTTATTTTAAATTACATTGGATTAAACCGATATTTAACAACTCTTAATATTTATCTTATGGTTTTGGTATTTTTGGCGTAAACTGATGCGTAAATAGTATTAATAAAAATATATATAATTATTTACCGCTTTTCTAATATTTAGTATATAGCGTGTGTATTGAAACATGACCGTAAGTCTTAAAAAAATATTTTCGGAATTGATGCTGAAATATAATTCTTTTTGGTATTTTTGGCATAAACTAATACGTAAATAATATTAACCAAAATAACAATTATTTATTGCTTTTACAAAATTCAGTATATTTAGGAAGTGGTAATTTTTTCTTCGCATGGCATTAAGGTTTAAAATGGAAGTTGTTATAACAGTAAAATGTATCTGTATGAAAAAGTATAATTGCACTGTTTATATCCTTGATTTGGCAGGATTAGAGAATATATATGAAACAGGATGCAGGAACACAATATAGGTACTAATAATAATTTATCTCAATTTATTAACACAGTACAGAACAGAAGTCTTTTTGTGAAAAGCTCCTTGTAGAAGCTTGAGAATACGAAAAATATTTCAGTTATTGATAAATATTCTTTTAAGCGAGCAGTCATACGTGATTCTTGGTATGTATAAATTATATGCTTAGATAAAATAGTATTGTGCGTAATAATATGCTAATTATAAAAATTCAACTAGTGTTAAAATATTTTTTTTTTAAAGTGGTTAGTATCAAGCACTCATTTATTTTTTAAAGTGTATTTAGTGGTTCCTAGGTTCTTGACCGGGCACATGCAAAAACAATAATGTCACTGAGTTTATTTATTTAATATTATATAATTTGATAAGTTACCTTTATTTAAAACATAAACAATAAATAATTCTTTCAATATTGGAAAAATGAGATCATAACCTCTCGCGCATTGCTGTCAGCTAGCACTTTTTAAAATTATTTTATATTAGGTATACAGCATGTTAGAAGAATAGCTAACATTAGGATTATTTACGTATAACATATCATATAAACACCAGATATATTTCTTCGACCAGGTAATAAAATATATGCAAGGCGGAAAATTACAAAAAGTTAGTACTTAAAGCATTTACTAATTGATCTACGTGATTTTATATCATAAAACTTCTGTTTAAACACATCAACATAAGTATTCTCCGATACATATTGGGCATTGTACATTGTTATAGAGCAATGAAACAATATTAATTGTTACGGGTCTCTAAATTCAGAAAATATATTTTATTAAATATGAATTTTTAGTATAATGAGGACAATTTAATTTGAAATTAGGAGAAAGATATTTATATAGCAATTTTCACGTTATTAATTGCCTCTATACAGGTTGATTCACATAAAACTCCCCAGGCAGTTTCCGTATTAAAATGTTGTCAATGACAGTGGCGTCCGCGACGAAAAGAAAATTCTTGATGACTGGAACTTTGAAAGTATAATATTAAAGTTTGTTTAATTCTAAGTACTTTTTGCAGTATACACTTTTCTATTAAAACCAGTGGTTTTGGAGATAAATCAAAAAAAATTATTCAGTTCAATATTTTTTAACAAGCAAAAAAATTTAAATTCACTCAAGAGCGGGCGCTACATACAATAGGTACTTAGTTTAAAGTGATTCGCCATCTTTTAAATGATTATACAAAGATGGCGTTGAAGTGCAAAATTATATTCCGATAGCTGGAACATTGAAACAGCACACACGATAAAGAACCAAATAATATATATATAATTTTATAATGACGTTTTTTAAAAAGACCAATGTCTTTCAAATTATCTAATATTTCCTATTTTTTTATTTTTTAAAGTATAATTTTCATTACCACCTGTATTGTTTTTTTAATTCTATAAACTAGTAGTCCTAAGTCTAATTTAATAATATACAGTACTTGACTGTATATTATTAACAGCATACTTGTTGTGTAGTAATTTATTTTGAGGTTTGTTCACATATAATCAATTTTTAAGTTTTTGAATGCGTTTGTTATTACAAGATAATTCAGAAATGGTTGTGTACATCAACGAAGACAAATTAATCATGATTTTGATCTACGGAGAATGTAGAAAAAATTCCCATGAAGCGGAAAGATTACTTCATTTGCATTTTCCCAATTTGCCTAAGCCAGACCATAAAATCTTTATTTCTTTAACAAATAATTTGAAAAATTACGGAAGTTCTAAAAAGTTAAAGTATAATAAACAGTTGACGGCTACAAATGCTGCAAATACTGCTTTAGTAATTGACAATATTGTAAATAATCCAAATATATCTTTGCGGAAATTATCGTCTGAAACAAATATTTCCTACTCCTCTTGTCAAATAATTTTAAAGAAAAATAAGTACCGTCCGTATAAAGTTCATTATGTTCATCATTTATGTCCTGGTGATTTTCAGCGTTTCATGAATTTTATTGCTGAATTGTCAGTATTACATAATAAAAATCCAAATTATTTGAAAAATGTGTCGTGGAGCGATGACAGCCGCTTCCATAGTAATGGGCTTGTGGCTATACAGACCACTCGGAATTGGTCTCAAAATAATCCGAGATAGATACGAAGAACCAAAAATTAAACACTTTTTAAAGTAAATTTATGGTGTGGAGTATTGAACAGATATATAGTCAGACCTTATCTATTTCGTGAAACGTTAAATTGTGGTAGATATCGGAGGTTCTTGCAAGAGGAGCTGCCAAATTTATTAAGAAACATTCCTCATGATGGGCACATAATCTGGTTTTATCAAGACGGGGCACCGGCACATAATTTAAGAATAACATTTAGACACTTACAACGAACATATCCTAGAAGATGGATAGGAACTAATGGAGTAATAAGGTGGCCAATACGATCACCTGACTTAACTGCATTAGATATTTTCTTATGGCGACATCTAAAAAATTTAGTTTGCACCGAACCAATCGATGATATGGCAGACCCATACAACAAAATATATATGCGAGTGTTATTACAGTAGATCGTTATTGAAAGCAATGGTTTAACATGTGTATCCATAAAAGAAGAAACAGTTTTAAACATTTACTTTAAAAGTAAATACATACATATGTACATATTTTATTGAAAAGTCAAAACAAATTATTAAAAAAACTTATTTGACTTTATATTATGTCGATTTATCTCGAAAATCACTGATTTTAACAGAAAAGTGTATGCTACAAAAAGTACTTAGTATTAAAGAAATTTTAATATTATACTTTCAAAGTCCCAGTCATCGAAAATTTTCTTTCCGGCATCGCGTCGCGACGTAGCGGACGCCACTGTCATTGGCAACATTTGAACGACAAAATAAAGCCACCAAAAATATGTAACGACTGGCCTTTACAGAAATTTAATACCTTTTTTCGTTATTATGGAAACTGCCTGGGGAGTTTTATGTGAATCACCCTGTATACTTAAGTCAATTTAACGTCATATTACATAGCATACAAATTTGTGGTAAACTATTCAAAAGTAACAAATGCCAAACATCTCATAATAGTAAAGCATATTTTTCACAATAATTAGTATCTTAAAATACATATACATTTAGAAAATTATAGAAGCCAAATTTCGTAGAAAATATGAAAATGAATATGAAAAACCCATTAATATATTGCTAAATTATCAACTGGACCATTTTCCGTTGTTGGCCTTATATTAGACCTTATAAAAATGTAAAGATCTCTGGTATTTCAATTTTGGGTATAAATTATTTTTAAAGAATTGATGAATATAAAAGAAGAAAACTTCACACCTATATACCTTACGGAAATAAGACTAATAATTATTATAATTATTTACTTAAATCATTCTTGGACTGAGAAAAATAATTCTGAGATTATCAGGATAACATAAGGTTGTAGTTTATGAATTTTTTCAAACGGATGAATATATTTGTGTCGTATAATCTCAGTAACTCAATTCTTGATCAAATAGAAATTTATAAAGCTTTTTATTTGTATTTTTTATGTCGTCTGATCTTTTAGGAAGTTTAAAATAATTTTTATTTGGTCTCGTAACAGATTTATAATTTTTTAGGATTACATTGCATTGAATTAAATTAATTACATTAAATGTCGCAAGTTCCAATAAATCCCAAATCATCGAAATGCTACAAATAAAAATAATATAATGCTTTGGATTTTTATTTTGTCTCATATCCTATAAAAATATTCCAACAGGTTACATAGATACGCATGGTAAAACTATAAATAAAATCTCTCAACGTATTGCATCCTAGTATAGGTTTAAAGATACCAAAACATTGTTATAAGTACAAAGATATTAATACACTATTGCCAAACCTTTTGGTTCAGGTTAGTAAGGAAGACATGAATGGCAATATACTGTATATAAAACAGCGCCACCCGCTAATGCAGCCAAACACTGAACTAAAAAACACATCTTCCTAACTAACTTGAACCACCATTAATTAGTCTGTAACTAATTCTCCCGCGCATTTTTTCCTGCCAAATATATATCTTAAGAAAGAATCCGATCCTAAGTTTGTCAAGGAACGTTTCAGTTATCTACGTGAGATACCACTAAATAAAAAAGAAAGGAAAACGAACCTGAACCACATATATGGTTCAGGTCCGTCCGGCTGGTTCAGGATTGTGCTTACAAATTACTATTTCTGGTTCAGAATCATACCATTCCTCTATATATATATATATATATATATATATATATATATATATATATTTGTCTTTGTATCAATTTTGCGTCCCTATGTATGCCAAAACGTATTCATATTGCGTCCGATGTAAAAATGCGTCCGTATACCGGACGCAAAATTACACTCCGCGATATTTTCTTCCACGTAAGGTTTTTTTAATCAAATAATTCATTGAGAACTTCGATAGTGTGCACTGTACCTTTACTAAAATTATTAACTGGGTATAATAATTCGTTTGTTCATAATCTAAAAAAAACTGCTCGAAAATCGGACGTAAAATAGATACAAACTTAAAACAAGTAACGAAAGGAAGTATATCGCTAGTTCAAGCATTTACCGCTGGGAGGTCTCTGTAAATTATATACTATATACATTTCAGTTAGATAATTGTATCAATTTTGCGTCATCTCCAGTTGGCAACACTGTGAAGTTACAAAGTGCGCTAATACAGAGAGGATTTGTTCAATTCATCTACGGGAATGTGAGTTGTGTGTCGTGATTGAGATACGTACTCATATTGTTTTCAGTAATTAATACGTACCTATTACAGAAATCGTACTTCAGATCAAGAGATGTAAACAAAGAAATCATTGATGTAAATAAAATTTTATATTTGTTTTCATAATTTTTTATAAAGAGAATACACAGTATCTAGAGGTAAATAATGTGCAAAACTCAGGAATAATTTCATAATAAATGATTGTCTCTTTATATGCAATTCTTATACAAAAAGTATCTTCTTCAGTTTCTATATGGTACCCGCACTATATTATTACCCCCAATGGCTGCAAACTACCCCTAAATTGGGAAATTTAATATATTAAAAAGTAATGCTTATTTATTTTTGAAAGGTAGTACTTTAATGTTTTTGGGGTCGCGCTGATTACGAATCTGAAGTCAAAATTTAAAAATTCAAAATGCTGGCTCCAATGGGGCGGATTGAAGTTGGATGCAATTTTTCCAAAAGCAAGTAATTTAAATGGGTAAAAAAATTGAGCATCTAGGTAATGGTGTCAAAATGCGTCCTTATAATGGACAAAATTACACTCAATGATATTTTCTTCCACCTCCTATGAAAAAGCAAGTCCCTGTATAATGCAGAAACTTTTTCTTGATGTTATTAAAAAATAAGCAAAATTCAATTCCTGTGGTATTTTTCTGAAATTAAAACCTGTAGTTACTGTACTCTAAGATAAAAGCAACATTTGAATGAAAATGTAAAAATTCAGTCTGGTACGGATAAGAAAAAAAATATTAAGATTTTATAAAAATGCTAATATAAATCTCCCATATAATATATAATATAGACAGTGTCGGACTGGGGCACCGGGAAAATGACCGGTAGGCCTTTCTGAAATAAAACAATGTGGACCCTTGCCTTATGTGACATTATTCTGTTTTCAATATTACCATGTTGTTACTTACTTTTTATTTTTCAGTTCTATTAGATGTTTATTTTAAAAAGTAAATTGAGTTTCTTTCGTTTCATGTTATATTCTTTGTTAGAATTTTACAGTTTTACCTGAGATCAAAGTTCAAATTTACTTTTATTCTCTAAGATTTCTTCTTTATATTACCATTACACCATTTTTATTTACTTTTTTACGTACTTTTTTTAATTAATAATTTCATCTTTATTTTTTTTGCTGTTAGATATTAGTCATTGGTTATTTTAGTCAACCAAACGCAAAGTATATATTTTTTGTATTTATTTTGAAATAATAAGAAAATGTTTTGTTCTGGATTTCAAATAAAAAGTTATAATGGTTTCTAATCGACTTTCCTCCTTTTTACCCTATTAATTGGATTTTATACTAATTTGTCATGTCACAATTTACTCAATAGTATTACTTGTGATATTGGGAATTTTTCCTAATTTTTTATAAAGATATTAATAAAAGTAATAAGAATTTTGATGTCTTGAAATTTTTATTTGGCATCTAACCACCACATAACCACCTAACCCGATATGTCTAGATTCATTTTATAAAAGTTGTTTCCTTTGTCTCAAAAGTGTCTTAAGTATCTTTCTGTTTGAAGGTATCTAAATATAATGTTCATTTGCATTTTAGGCAAAAGGCACGTGCATAGAAAAAATCGTAGTTCAGTATTAAAAATTGTTTTTCCTCGTAAAGTGAATTAATCGTAAATTTTACACCATTATGTTTAATATTAACGTTGCTTTTTACAAGGCAATGTGCACTTAAAATTGTCTCCAATAAGAATCAGAGAACATTTTTTTACTGCCCGTGGCCCTTTTAAAATAATTATGCACATGTAATTCATGTGCAGATATTATTAATTATATTCACATAAGTATAGATTATTATATAGTTTAAACGATTTGCTTATTGAAAAAACTAATATCATAAATCGACAGTACACATCTTTCGTTATAAATAATTAAAATAATGGATAAAAGATTGTAATTATTTGCAAAATTTGTACATTTTAATGTATGTATTTTTTTTCTTTTGTTTGCGAACAGTTTAATTTTGATAGGCAGAATATTATAAAACTGTTGAGCAAAAACTTCCCCTCATTACTTCGCTTATATTTTGTGAACAATTGTAAGTTTCTCTAAACATTAATCAGTAGAAATGTCGAAAATCTTGAATGATCTAAAATTTTTTAATTGAAATATGAGCTGGACAAACGATCTCTCTCAACTAGTGGCAATAAAGCGGTGCTGATAGATCGATTACGACAATCGTTATTAGATGAAGGTAAGAATCCTGACACTTTCATTTTCGAAGATATTGGTGAAGCTGTAGGTGAGGAAACTGATCTGGAATGTCACAGCACAGCAACGATGATGCAGTTGATTATTCAACGGATGCAGGAACCCTTTTCCTTTGGAAAAGTCTGTCAAAAATTCATTGGAAATGAATTTAGACATCCAACAGCAATTTCTTAAGCAGTAGTTAGAAGGTTTAGAGGAAAATCTTACTAAGACAAAAATTTCGTTTAATGAAACCTTGGAGGCAAAAATGAAAGAACAATCCAGAAATGTCTGTGAGACAATAACTGATGTTGAAAGAAAATGTGACTCTAAAATTATTAATCTCGAAAGCGAATTAGAACAAATGAAGAAGGAATTAGAAAAAGTAAAACATGCTAGGCTTACCTACGAAGCAAATAATAGCGGCAATAGAAAACTGAAAGCTCCATTATTCGATGGCCAAGTATCCTGGGCAATTTATAAACGTCAATTTGAAGCAGCAAGCAAATCTTACGGATGGAGTGACGAAGATAACTATAGCTTTAGTACTGGCACTGCGGGTAACTACAGCAGAACTTTTGCGAACAATTCCTGAGCACATGCAACAGGATTTCAATACATTGGTTCAAGTATTTGACAGGCGTTATGGTGTTGAGCACATGCAGCAAGTGTATCGTCTGCAATTGAGGAATCGTATCCAAAAAAGAGGAGAAACACTGCAAGAACTTCAAGCCGATATCGAGCGGTTATCACATCTGTCCTATTCAGGTCAAGACTTAATAAACGAGGCTGCTGTAGATGCGTTTATTAATGCTATTTCTGACCTCGAACTTCAAAGGTATTTAAGGCTTTCAGAAAAAAAAAACTACTACTGAAATTCTCGCCTGTGCCCTCGCATATGAAGCTGCTAGCCAAGCATCCAGAAGCACAACAAGAGTAAGAGAACTAACAGCTGAACCTTCTTACACAACTCAACGTCTGAATACCCAGGAAGGAACAAGTTATAGACAACGTCTAAAATGTTGGTATTGCAATATGACGGGACATCTTCAAAGACATTGTATGAAGAGAAAGAGACATTTTGAGACAAGAGGGGCCTACGAAGAGCAACAAGATGAGAGGAATACCCGCCGAGACCATACCTCTTCTCCAGCTTTTCAGGGAAACTCCCAAATGCCAATCTCGTAGGGCAGAGATTGGCTCATAGAATCATACGCCCTAAAAACATCATCAAGATTCAAGTTCAACAGATCCAGAGAGACAAGAATTGTCTTGTTATGGATGGCCGTCTTGATGGACAAAACTGTATTCTCACCATTGATACTGGAGCTGAAAGATCAATTTTAAGAAACGATTTTGTCAAGGAACCATTGATTCATAATGCAGCAGGTTACTCTCTGCGAACTGCAACAGGACAATATGTAGCGGTCAAGGGAGAGGTAGAATTAAAAATTGAAATAGGGGGATTAACATTTGTTCATCCCTTCCTCATAGCAGATATTATTGACGAGTGCATTCTGGGCTATGATTTCATGCGTAGACACGGAATTGTCTTAGATATGGGAGAACGAACTCTTCTGTGCAAGAACGTAGAAATTCCAATGACAGTAAATTCTGAAGCTCAGCCTGCACTGCGAACGGTGGTATGTAAAAACACCTACCTCCCAGGCTACTCCGAGTCCGTGGTATGGACAGAATTAGAAGGTAATGCGGAAAATTTACGATTTTGCCTAGTTGAACCAGATCAAAACGTGAAAGAAAACGTCATTATTGGAAAATGTTTAGTGGACACTTCCAATGGTAAATTCCTTCCAATACGTCTAATGAATCTATCTAACAATCAAATCCAATTGAAGAGTGGGCAAGTAATCGGAAAATGTACACCAGCTGCAACTATAACAAAAATCAATTGTGAATATGATACAAATATTAATTTATCATCAATTAAAGTAGATTCAATATTAGTAGAAACTCTTCTAAAAACAAGCAATTTAGGTATTAAAGAGTCTAATGAGGCCCAGAAGTTGATTAATGTGTTTCAAGAAATCTTCGCTCTAGGAGAGGAGGATTATGGAAAAACCGACTTGGTTCAACATCGTATTGACACGGGAGATGCCAAGCCGATTAGACAACCACCAATAAGGCTTCCATTGGCGAAGCAACAAGAAGCGGCAGACAACATTAACACTATGAGAAAGCAACAAATCATCGAAGAGTCTCAGAGCCCATGGTCTTCTCCTGTGGTCTTGGTAAAGAAAAATGATGGCAGTACTCGGTTTTGTGTAGATTATAGACGACTAAATGATGTGACGAAAAAGGATAGTTATCCCCTCCCTCGAGTCGATGATACCCTAGATACCTTGTCTGGAGCACGATGGTTCTCAACTTTAGATTTAAAAAGTGGATATTGGCAAGTTAAACTACATCCTGATGGCAAAGATAAAACAGCATTTTCAATAGGAAATGGCCTATGGCAATTTAACGTTATGCCGTTTGGACTATGCAATGCACCGGCAACATTCGAACGACTGATGGAATGCATTTTACGGGGGCTGCATTGGAAAACCTGTCTTGTTTATTTGGATGACATCATTATTATTGGAAAAGACTTTTCAGAACATCTTCAAAATTTAAGAGAAGTATTCTTGCGTATAAAAGAAGCACTGTTAAAGCTCAATCCAAAGAAATGTGTGCTCTTCAAAAACGAAGTAAAATATTTGGGACATATTGTATCTTGGGGGTAACTACGGATCCGGAGAAAATTGTCGCTGTTCAAACTTGGCCAACACCTAAAGATAAACATGAACTACGAAGTTTTTTAGGCCTGGCAACTTACTATAGACGATTTGTAAAAAATTTCGCCGACATTGCAAAATTGCAAAAGAGGCGGTTGTGTGAGGCTCCAATACTGGCATACCCTGTGCCAGGTAAAACCTTCATACTCGATACAGACGTAAGCAATATGTCCGTCGGCGCAGTACTGTCATACAAAATAAATGACCAAGAGAAAGTCATAGCTTACTTCAGTAAAGTATTATCAAAAAGCGAAAGAAACTACTGTGTCACCAGACGAGAACTTTTGGCAATGGTGAAATCGACAAAACATTTTCACAAGTACCTTTACGGTCAAAAGTTTATATTACGTACCGACCACGCAGCGCTGAAATGGTTATTACAATTTAAAAACCCTGAAGGACAGCTAGCGAGATGGATAGAAAGACTCCAGAGCTACGATTTTGAAATAATTCATCGTAAAGGAAAAATACATGGGAATGCTGATGCGCTATCTCGACGACCATGTAGCTCAGACTGTAAACACTCTATGAGAATAGAAGAGAAACAGGGAATAGTAGCTATTCAAGGAGTCACCGTGAAACATAATGAAGGATGGAACCATCTGGAATTACAAGCTGCCCAACAAGAAGATAATGATATATCACCATTTCTCACCTGGAAAGAACATTTAGAACGGCCACAGTGGATGGAAATAGCGGACCAAAGCCAAATTTTAAAAAAGTTACTGGGCTCAATGAAATTCACTGCATATGGAAAATGGAATACTGATGAGGAAATGGGAAGCTGTGAATGGAAATTCTCATAGGATGCAGATAATTGTGCCTCGATCAAAGGTGGTAGAGGTCTTACAAGAAATTCATGATGGAGTCTCCGGAGGTCATCTAGGAATAAGTAAGACGTTATCAAAAGTCAGAGAAAAATTCTATTGGATTCATATGCGCGATGACGTGGAGAACTGGTGCCGTCGATGTACACTTTGTGCGGCAACCAAAGGACCACATGTGAGGAGTAAAGGCAAAATGCATCAGTACAAAGTAGGAATTCCGTTTGAAAGAATAGCAGCTGATATTGCTGGACCGTTTCCGATGACAGATAATGGGAACAAATACTTCAGTAAGTGGCCTGAGGTATATGCAATACCGAACCAGGAGACGAAAACTGTCGTGGAGCAAATTGTAATGAATTGGGTCAGTCACTTTGGTGTTCCAAATGAACTTCATTCCGATTAAGGACGTAGCTTCGAATCACAAGTTTTCCAAGGAGTGTGCAAATTGTTGGGAATACGCAAAACCAGAACAACGCCATTTCACCCCTAGTCCGATGGCATGGTAGAACGATTTAATAGCACTTTGAATCAACATCTGGTGAAAGTTGTGGATGACCATCAACGGGATTGGGACCAGCATATACCAATATTTCTAATGGCTTACAGGACAGCAATCCATGACTCAATAGGGCATACACCATCTCGGATTCTTTTTGGCCGAGATATTCGTCTGCCCAGTGATTTAATGTTTGGAACTCCAGTAGATAATAATAGTTCAGTAGAGGACTATGTGTCCGATCTTCGTAAGTTATCTGATACTTATAAGATGACCGGGTGTAAAATAAAGGTTGCAAGCGATCGTATGAAAACAAGATACAATCTAAGAGCTAATAGTGCTAGATTTCAAGAAGGTGATACAGTATGGCTATATAATATTCGACGCAAAAAGGGAAAGTCACCAAAACTCCAAAGACACTGGGAACGCCCTTACCGAGTGGTTACTCGAATAAATGATGTAGTGTATAGAATTCAGAGACAACGACGAGGACAGCGGGGAAAAACAAAAATTGTGCACATTGACCGGTTGTCCCCATACAGTGGTACTAATGAAGGAATGTCTGCTATTCGAGACGAACAGCTCTAAGAGGGGGGCAGTGTTACGACGTCAACGGGACGACACCTGTTGACAATTTTTATGCCAGTGGCTCCTCCCCACTAGGTGGCTATAGGTGGCTAAACTGACAGTGGTGACATAATGATATTTTTGATGATTGTTGTAAAATTTACACTAAAATAGTAATTGTTATCTCCAAGACAGTTGTTTATTGAAATAAAGGTATTACAAGAAGACAGCGTATTTCTAAATCCCCGATCCCTTAGCTCGTAACAATAGGAACAACATAAATATAAGATTTTAAAGGCCCTATAAATATTAATCCAGTGGATTAAGGTCTATAAACAAGGTAGTCCTCCACAACCTATCCATTGATTGGAAGAAAGTTTCATTGAGGTACCCTCGTACGACCATGGAAACAATCTCCATTGGAAGTGGTAAATAGTCTAGAAGAAAATTACCTTAAGATTGTCAATTAATATTTTGGTGTAGAACAAATTGACCAATTTAAAAATCGTCGACAATACCACCCCAGGTACTAATTACAAAACGTTGTTGGTGCCTCGACTTAATTATTAC
Source organism: Leptura quadrifasciata (assembly GCA_963675555.1). Taxonomy (NCBI): domain Eukaryota; kingdom Metazoa; phylum Arthropoda; class Insecta; order Coleoptera; family Cerambycidae; genus Leptura; species Leptura quadrifasciata. The sequence goes on along the minus strand of OY776678.1, from coordinate 94,815,213 downwards.
GTGAGGATTTTCATCAGCCCATAATAGATATTATGAAAATTTATATTGCCATCCTTATTAAATTCAGCCTCCCCCGTAAATAATAAAGAAGAATATGTCATTCTTCTTTATAGATTATAAACATTTCGAATAAAATGAATTTAAATAAGATACATGATTTTCCTGGGTCCCCTTCTGAGTTTCACATCAAGCTGATTTTAAATGAGAAGGGTATCAAAAACTTGGCAACAACACGGACGCAAAATTGATACAATAATGGTGGAAACTAGATAAAACTATACACTATGGACGCAATATTGATCTGTGAATATAAGTGTATACTGCTGGACGCAAAATAATTCCAATTGTGAAAGGATGTAAAATTGATACAAAAATATAAGTCCAATATACAGAAAAAAATAAAATTGAAAAACTTTAAATCTAAGAACGGATTCGCATTTAGCGGCTAGATGTTGGTCAATATACTCTGCAAGAACCTGCAAAAAGTCGTTAATTCTAGGAGACGCATTTCACACCACCTTTTGAAAGGACGCAAAATTGATACAAGAATGTATATATATATATATATATATATATATATATATATATATATATATATATATATATATTAATATTAATGACCTGCCAAATCATTCAAACGAGACTTAAATGGTATTGTTTGCCGATGACACCACCATGATAAATATAAATAGTAGTATAATCAATTCATCACAGGATATTCTGCTCTCACAGTCGAAAGCCTCCAATTGGTTTAAAGCTAATAAATTACAGCTTAATGAATAAAAGACACAAATCATGTTTTTTTCAACCCGATTTTCAATCCCGAAAATATAAAATTCTTAGGTATAATTATATATTATCCACATTTATGTTGGGATCAACATGTTAATTATTTATGTAGTAAATTATCTAAAATTGTATACTTGATAAGACACCTAATGGTAGAATGTAATAAAAACAGTTTATTTATCCCTGTTCCAAAGTGTACTCTCTTATGCTATACTTACCAGGGGACACTCTTATATACGGATGATATTCTCAATATAGAGACGTGCTATGAGAATAATGACAGGATTGACGTTTAGGCAAGATGTAAAACAAACATTTAAAGGGATAAATGTTCTAATGGTTTCTTGTTATTATATTCTTACGGCGCGGCGCTCATGTATGTTTAACAAAACATCAATATATAATAAATATGTTTCGCACAGAGATTTTCACGAATATAATAACAGACACAGAGAACTAGTTTGTTTAGAGTATACCAGATTAGTTAAAAGCCAGAAGGCAATTAACTATTATGGTCAAAACTTTTAATAAGTCACCACCACATATCAAGCAATTACTAGGAAAAAAATTCATTTCACAATTAAACAAATTTTGCTGAATGGAGCATACTACTCATTTGACGAGTTTTTGTCTGTTTTATTTTAATTTTTCTATCTACGTTTCTTATTATTTGCCGTTCTATAATGTATGTAATGTAATGTAATATATAAAAATTATATTTTTTTGACTTGTGTAAACCCACTGGGTATTGGCATCAATAAATTATTATTGCTATTAACTGATCCCCTAGAATCAAATTTTTTTGGCATTTCCTCAGGTAATAATTCTTGAGTTTTTTGGTAATGGGACAATTGCAACTGTTGTTCATGTAGTACTCCTAAAGCGCTCTGGCAGGATATATCCATTCTTAACCCTAATCTTCTAGTACTTATCGTAGAATTTTTCATTAGAATATCTAATATTTCTTCTGCAGCGTCAACAGTTCTTACGTTTCTTGGAAGGCCAGTGCCTCTGTTCTTCACTTGAAGACTTTCTGTTCCTCTTCCTTCCTGTTGGCGTTCTGTACTCAAAAAAGTTTTGGCATCAGGAATATTTTTGTTCGGGAATTTATCTTTATAACATTTCACATTTGCAGCAGCATTACCCAGACATTCTGCTAGGCTCAAAACTACGTCTGTTAATTCAGAGAACTTTATTATATAAACTTTATTACATAAAGGACCACCATTATTTTAGAATGTACTATCAGCAGCAGCAATATAGGAGGAAAATTTTTGGACCACCTTTAAATTCTGTTTTAATAAGTGTGTGTGTAGTAGATATCTGCTTAAATATATTGCATTTGTGTGGTTAAAAATTGAAAAATAAATTTTAAAAATATATCAATCTGCTGCTTAGAATCTCAGTGAAAAACAAAATTAAATTTGAAGACAATTAGTGGTGAGAAAGTGCAACAACATTCAATTAATCATGTAAAAATTAGTGCAAATAATCTCTGTTATAGGCAAACAAAAACTTATCAGTTGGTGATAAAAACAGTTAATAGATTAATATTTATGCAGGACTGGATTTAACTGCAAAGTGATTAAATATAACTTCATCAATTATTCTCATAAAAAAAAAATGAAAAACATGATCTGCAGGGAGTGTAGCAAGTCAGCACCGGATGACAAAACGCTGAGTTGTGCTATTTGTAAATTACCAACATGTCATAGTTGCTCAAAATTAGTAGTTACAGAGATACGTTCTATTAGCCTTAAATCAGGAAGTCGTTTAAAATATCATTGCAAGTCTTGTGATGATAACTTCGTTGTGGTTGGAAAAGGCGATGGAAGCACATCTGGGGATGATCTAAAAAATATGGTGATGGATTTGTTGAATTTGGTCAGAGAACAGAATGATAAAATTAGTGCGATGGAGCAAATTATCAATGAACTAAAAGCTGATAAAGAAAATAGGTCAATGGAAATGAATCAAATTGGTCATAGAACATATGCTAATGTTGTTAGAGAACCAGCAATTATAGTGAAACCAGTTGCTGAGCAGAAAAGTGCTGATATCATTCAAGAAATAAAAAATAAAATAGACCCAGAAAAAAGCTGTGGGAATAGACAAAATTAAAGAAATAAAAAACGGGGGAGTAGCAATAAGTTGTTCAAATAAAAAATCAACGGAAGCTATGAAAAGTAAGGTGGTAGAAGAACTAGGGGATAGATACACGGTAGATATGTCGAATTTAAAGAATCCTAAAATTATAGTAGTGGGAGTAGAAGAAAGAGTAATGAATATGGAAGATGAAGAGATTATAAAGGTTATTATAGCAACAAAATGAAGTACAAGTAGGGAATATAAACGATATTAAAGTTGTGAAGAAAATTATTAAAAAATACTCAGGAAATTTAATACTGGAGGTTCATCCCATTATAATAAAAAGATTGACTATGTCGGGGCAAATCCATGTAAGTTTTAGAACATGCAAGGTGTATTAACATTTCAATATTATTCGTTGTTTTAACTGTGGTTGTCTTTGTCATATGAAAGCTTCCTGCACAAACGAAAAAGTTTGTATTAAGTGCTTTAATAAACATAATGATAATCAACCATACACTGAAGACATTATTTGTATAAATTGTAAGAACATGAATGAGAAGGTAAATTTAAATTTGAATATAAATCATTCCATATTTGGCAGAAATTATCCATGTTATGAGAGAATCAAACAGTCAATTAGTAAAAGGACAAAAGCCATCAATAGCAACTACTGAATTCTAAAAATGATAGCTTATATCTTAATATTCAAGGTTATACAACGAATAAAAATGAATTAGAGAAACTTATAATAGATACAAACCCAATAATAATCTGTCTTTCTGAAACTCATGTTACTAATGAGATGCAAAAAGTGAAATCTCGATCACGGGGTATAAATGTGAGCGTTGTAATTTAACAAGCAGACACGCAGCGGGTGTTTTTTTATACATTTATTTAACGTCGGCCTATTTCCGCTACTGAGGCCTAACACCGACGCCTGTAGACGAGCTACCCCCAACCATGAATTTTGCCGAACCTCTTCCCTTAAAAAGAGTAGGAATCTTTTACTTGCCTAACATTTAATAGACAAGGGACCGACGGCTTTACATCCCCTCCGAAGGATGGTATATCCTACACAACCCTCGCCTAAGGTTGTATAGCTTCCGCGCATACACTGATATACAAGCCGCTGGAAGATGTGTGAGGCGAGGACGCGGTTTTTGTTGGAACAGTCACCCATCCAAGTACTAACCGCGCCTTACGTTGCTTTACATAGCATATCGAAGTATGTACATAGTAAAGACGCACCCACGCTCGCCCCTAGGGGGTGTTTTAAAATACGTAAATCATAATAATTATAAGTATTCTAAAATTATGGAGGAAATTATTATCATGAATATGTGGCTACTAGGGTAAAAATTATTATCAATAATAAACCTTATGTTATCATAACATTATATCATTCTCCAAATGCCAGCGATGTAGATTTTATTAATAGAGTAGAATATGTAATAGATAATTATGACTTTCAAAATAGCACCATAGTAGTGATTGGAGATTTTAATATAGACGTTTCTAAAAATTCATTCTATACAGAAAAATTATTACTAAGTATTACTCGAACTGGTTTATACCTTGTATGTTTAGTAATCATTTTTTTAAACTCTTTTGAATATATTTTTTTCTATATAATAATAAATATTTAGTTTAATTTTTTGTTAGTACAAATAAACCTAAAATTATTTTTAAGCATTGTTTCTCTGACTAAGTAATTGTGATTCAGCTCATATACTTATTTAGTTTAAAATTCGGTATGGTAGTATAAGTGAAAAACAATCAAATTCAATTTCAGTAGCAGGCCCCGCATAATATACAGAAGTTTCTTTGATTTACTATTGCATTATTAAACGAAACCAGAATTCACATGACATTTATAGCTGAAATTAAAACCTCTATGTACTGTACTATACGTGCTGACCGCATAAGATATTTTATTTTGTTAGTGAAATGCACATAATGCTAAAAACAATATAATCTATCGACGACCTTTCTATGAAGCCATTGTAAGACGAAAATAAATTATGTGTAAAAGCAAAAAGTAAAAGTTGTTCATTGTTAAGTTGTCCATAAAGGGCGCCGTAGTGCTTCAATGAAAAATAAATCATTTTCAAAGCTCTCAGCTTAATTTTGCTGAATTAACGCTGTCAAATCATGAGAAAGGCAAATCTTGTAAAAAGTATCATTTAATGTAAATATCTCGGTCTAAACTCAATTATTCTTTATAAGGCGGCACACGAATGACAGGAATCCAGCGTATTGATTTAATTTTATACACAATAATAATACGCATTCAGGTAAAGCAGCGCCATTAATTTTTATTCAACAAAAACTTTAAAATGTTGACAAATTGTGTCTTTAGAGAATATTAATATCATAATGTGAAAGTTATTTTTTAGTTTCTTAATGCAGATATTACGAAGAAGTTTTATTAATAGTTAATTTTCGCATACTTAATTAACGCCGTTCTTCTTTACAGTTCGAAAATGTAATGTACTATTAAATTAAAAAACAGAGGAGTTATAAAGAATTATTTAATTTTCCATTTAATTTTAATAATTGACCACTATAGAATTAAAATTATCTTTTAAAACGTTTCAAGACTATTTTTTCTTCAAACGTCAAAAAAACATGACATTTGTTAACTCATTTCATGATATTAAAGTTTGAAATTTCAGACAGCTGTGCATTGTCATTAGCAGCGGAGGTAAAAGTACTTTTTCTGACGCAGTGAGCGGCAGAAAAAGTACGACTGATTGCTTATAAATAACGATATATTAAATAATATAAAACTTATATGCTGTAATTATTAAATAAGAATACACCATAATTTAACTATTTGAACATTATATTAAACGAAAAATTATTAAGTGTAGCCCCAGAAAAATTATTCACACAACGCCCGGAATCTTCTAAATGTAGTTTCATAAACACTACCCGACTTTGCAAGTAATAAATTATTCATAGTATCTGCGGCAATTTCCGTCATTCTAATCTAGAATAAGTGTGCTTTAAAAGAGTAATATCAAAAGGATATTTATTAAAATACTACAAATCATGAGGACGCTTGCAGTACAATTTAAATTGACACTTGTCAAATTGAGCATCGCGTACAATATATCCATAGCAACGAGTATTTTGTTTAATGGCCGGCCATACGATATTAACACAATGCGTTTTTGGTTGTGAAATTCCAGATTTTTTATCTTTATTTTTTTTATAGCTAATCGACATTTGAAGAGAAAATAACACGTTCTATTCGGAGTAAAAGCCACTTCTTTTGATTCGTCTGTAATTGCCGGTCTTCGTTCATCCGGCAAACCAACAGACTCATCACAAAAGTATCAGTTTTACTCTTAATAAAACAATATACTATTTCTTCACTATTTAATTTTTGCATACACGAGGTATATACAGTTTTTCTATCTACGTATTTATACTTTTTGTTAATTATCATGTTTTTACTAAAATACGCTAGCTCTCGTGATATAGTTTTGCCTTTATCAACCCGACAATTTGTTGGCGACAAGTGGATGCATAATCTATAGAACACGAGCAACCACACGGGCAGGTCATATATTTTGTTGTAGGGTGCCCACGGGATCGAAAACTAAGCAACTTTTCCAAGACGAGCGCTCCACTAACATTACTTTTGTAAAATATGAATACTATCATAAATCGATATACTATTAGAGACAAAAATGCTTGCCCGCCTTTCAAGACTGTACTAACTTCAAATACATTATGTACCTGTGAACATTTTCTGTGAAACTAATGTACAAACTCGAATAAACCTTTCTTCTTGTTAAAACAACAACCGCCTTTTTTAATTTCCATATCAACTTAAACATCAGAAATATTAACACTCTATGGTCCACCCCAAAATCTAATGGAATTATTAAAACTAATTAAAACATCTCTTCACTTCCAGAATATCTTTATAACGCAAATCTTATAAAAAATTATTTTATAGATTCTGTACCGCGCGAAGAGGTACTTGAGAAAGTTTGAGAATGGTACATTTTCACTAACTATGAAATTCAAGTTGCCTCTACTGAACTAATTCAAACTCTACTTAAAGCAACAACCTGGCATAGTAGGATATGAAGGTATCTTCGGAAAAATGATTCAACTTATCTTACCTTATCTTACCTTGACCCACATGATAAATTTTTCTTTCGAATTTGGAACAGTCCCGCTAATTTGGAAGCAGGTACTAGTTATGTCAATAGATACATAAAAATAATAAAATTAGCACAATATCGGTACTTAGACCTATCAGTATACTTTCGGTACCCTCAAAAATTGCCGAAGGTGTCATTCATCAACAACTGTTTACTTATGTGCTTAAAACTGATGTAATACCAAAAGTTTTCGTAAAAATCTTCCGCTGCTTTAATGTCAATTGTTGATGATGTATTGACTTCAATTAATTCTGGGAAAGTAACTTCTCCGACTTTGTTGGATATGTCAAAGGCCTTTGACTCATTAAATCCGGAATCGTTAATAAAAAAGTTGAAATATTATGGTATAAATGAATACTAATGCAGTTCACTTCTTATTTACTTAGTCGCTACCAACGTACCTGACTCGACACTTCAAGTGGAACAAAAACTTCTGCTGAACGCTTGTTACTCTCTGGAGTGCCTCAGGATTCAATCTTGGTGCCCTTATTATTTAATATGTATACTGCAGACTAATCTCAAGTCACAAAATACTGTCCTTTACATATGTACGCTGATGATGTTCAGCTTTTTTTTATATTTGATATATTGACATGAAACGAGGCCCAAACTAAGTTTAATTATAGTTTAAACGAAATAAGAAATTGGACCTTACAAAATTTATTCGCCTTAAAGCCACATAAATGTAAAAATATCATCGTGGGTACTTGAAATAAATTAAGAGTTATTTGTAATTTTCAACTGTGAATTGACATGTAATCATTGAACAGATAAAGGAGATTACAAATGTAGGGTTTACCTTTGATAACTGTTTGAAATGAATTCCACATGTACCGGAAGTTTCTAGAAAATGCTTTTGTTCATTTTGTTTTGTTGATGTTTTTTTATGGGTACGGTAGTTCAGTGTGTTAAAGCGTCTGGCTAGCAAACTCAGTTGCCTAGCGAAGTGGATTCGATTCCCGCAAGGCGAGACAATTTTTCATTAAAAAAATTGCCCCAATAGTGGTTCTGAGTCCACATTAAACTGTAGGGCCTCGTCTCTCTTTACCTAGCACAAGATCCTTGAGATCTTCCAGGGGTTACTTCGGTAACGGGAGAGGCGGTTAAGAAAACATGTTAAGGAAACTTTTTTTTTCAAACATTTAAACAGATTTCAGTTCTGCGAAACATTCTTGATAGTGATACTAAACTGCTCCTTTGTGAGTATCTAGTTTTGTCACATGCAAACTATTGTGACTATGTTTATGAGCCCAGCTTGAATCTATCACAGAAAAATAAAATCCAATATATATTAGTTTTGTTACAAGAAGTTCAATTTATGAACATATTACACCGTACATTATAGATGCGCTTCTCCTCTTTACTAAACAATGTGGCTATATCGCAAGAACCTAATTATCTTTTTGAAAAACTCAAAATCAAAAATGCTATCCACGACAGAAATTCTATATTTGTATATAAATGATCAATTACATACATATGGCCTAAACATGAAATTTTCCGCTAAAGATATTCTTTTATTCCAGTAGGGCTGGAAGTAGAAATAAGGAAACTTCTATTATAGGTAAAAGTCTTGTATTTTTGTCCTCATTAGGATTCTTTTTCAGGATTTGCCAAACTTATACTTAAGAGTTTCTGGACTGCTATCTGCCTTACGTTTTATAGAATCAAATATAGAGAGCCGCTGTTTTCAGTTGGTTTGAACTACAACCTTTACAGCACCATTCTCTCTAACAAAGGAACACTAAAAGAACCTTATAATTAGCAGTTCTTATTCACCTTGTTAATTTCTACACCCTGAGAGGCATGAAATAATTTTATTTTTCCGATCAAGTGCATTTCCCGTCAATTAGTAATTTCAATTTAATTTGATTTAAAATTACACAATTATTAACATCAATAATTAATATAATTAATAATAAACTAATTGATGTTTTGCTATTAAAATCGCAGTTAAATTTCATTTGTTCATAGAAGCAATAATCAACGCCAATATAATCTATTTGTCAGGTAATACATATAAATATATGTAATATCACGAAATATTCACAAGATTCAAAAGATTCAAAATATATGTATACTATTCGCATTTAGCTTTAAAAATATTAACCCTGTTGCCCAGAAGTTAAAAACTCTTAGATGATTAAATATAGCTTCAAGATGCAAATTACATCAAGAAAATTTCACTCATAAATTAACAGAAACAGAAAATCCCTTAAATCTAAATGAGCTTTTGATTCCCAAATTCTCCGTTCACCAACAAAACCTTAGATATACCAAAAATTCAACAATCCCTCACCACTCAACAGCTTTGTTTAAAAATAATGTTTGCATGCAATCGAGAAACATTATACAAATATAATGCAATTCCTGGGCAATGAAACCCAAAGTGATCATGTGGATATACACTACCGTCATAAGACAAATGATAACCTACGGAGCTGTGATCTAATGACCTAAAAGCAAACAGACTACAGCTAAAGTCAAGATTAGCCAAGTGCAGGGAGTTGACTGCCTAATATAACCGGAGTTATGCGAACAACGCCAACGAGAGCTATGGAGGTAACGCTGTGTCTGCCACCACTAGATGTATATCTAGGAGAAATGGCTCTGACAACAATGGTACACCTCAAATCCATTGGTATACAACTAAATATAGGCTGTGGTGAGGCCAGAAATCGCCTCTGGAATGAGGCTGTCAGGAAGCGCCTCTTTTACAGGCGTGCACAGATGGCATTTCTCCTCGGTTCGTCTTCGACAGACCCTGCATAATATAGGCGAATAATGAAAACGAGGCTGTTGATGCGGTCGACATCCTGATCAAAAAAGAAGGATGGGGCAGGATGTTGAATATACTCCAGAAGCCTGCAAATCCATTATAAATGGACTATGGATGGGCGAGCCAGCGTGATATAGACGGAACTGGCAGGGATAACCATAGCTGGATAAGATGTCCGTGGACAAACTACGGGCAAAACAATCAGTATCTACACAGATTGTACACAATCACTACTAGCCCTGAAAAGTTACAAAATTACCACAGGAGCAGTATGGAAATGTCACCAAATACTTGTGGGTGCCTCCAGCATGAATAGCATATCTGGCTGGCTGAAAGGGCTTGCGCAGTGCAGTGGCAACAAAGAAGCCGACAGACTAGTCAAGAAGGCTGCAGGCCTCTTTGGACCAGGTTAAGCCAGTCCACTGTCGATCAAGGCGATAACATAAATAATTATGGAGAACACCCACAATGAAATTAAAAAGCTGTGGGATGAAACAAGTAGCTGTCTGGGAACTGTTAAAGTTTCCCAACAAGAGCACAGCAATGTCTAGAAGGAATCTACTCTTTATAACGGGAATCCAGACTGGACACTGTCCGTTAAGAAAACATCTACATTATATGAGATTAAGCGAAGCACCTCTCTACAGAGGTTCTGAGCAAGAAGATGAGACAGTCCAACATGTTCTCTGTGACTGTTCTGCAGTCTCATCAAATAGACAATCCATTTTGGGAGAACGTTGGCCTACTATGGTAGATGTAAGGGAGATGCTCCTAGGCAGCTACTTCGCAAGATTAGGTTGGTTGGATGCCTAGGTGAGGGTCTGCCTACAGGGAGGAAGTACAAAGCTGTGATCAAATATTTTTCTTTAGCTACCCTCCCAATCAATTCGAAATTCCAATACAATTCCTACATACAATTCTAATTCAAAAGGACATCTTCATTCTGTAAACAAAGACCAGAAATAAATATTTTATTTAATATAGATAAATCCTCATTTAGCTCATATTCTTTTATTAAGCTTAAATTTGTAATTAAACCATATACATTCTCCAAACTATTTCGGGTTGTCACATTTTTTCTGCCTCACACAAGATGTTTTTTGTTTAATACGTGAACACGAGGTGGAGCAAAATCTCAACAGGTAACGTTCTACTTACACAAAAGATAGTAGCGTAAAGTAGCATTCTGATGGCAATAATCATAGATTAATAACATTGTCAACTAGTTTCCCATTATCATGATTATAATATTATAGCAGTTATTTTTTAAAGAATGATGTTACAATGTTTATAACAGATCCAGAAGTTTGTGAAATATATTTATACTTCACAGAGGGCCATAAATGTGATCTGGGAACATTTATTATATATCGTTGACAGGGTTAAACTCCATTGGGATGCTAATAAATGACTAGTTCTACAATAATTAATCAAATAATCAATAAGAACAGTTTGCGAAACCTACGCTCAGCTTCACACTTGAAATATCTTTGGCGGAGCATGTTTTCTGCTGAAATGATTTTCATTTGGTTCTAACAGTAATTTACAATAGCCTAGGAAGAGGTTTAGAAAATTTTCTTTCAGAAGAAAATAATATGACACTTTCGAAATTAAGAGTTTAGTTTCATACTTTTAAAGAAAATAGAAACATAATTTCTAGATTAGTGAGTTGTTTTATCTTCATAATTTTTATGTTGATTGATTCATTATTTTTTGTTTATTTATTTATTAAATTTTTCCTTCGTCGTCACAATGACATTTAAAATACATAAAAACAAAAATGGCGGAAGGTAGCCTATTTAAGTGGGTACGCTACATATTACTCTACTGCAAAAATAAAATCAATCCACCAAAGCATCAATATCGAAACGAACTATTTTAACATTCGATTCGACAGATATTTCTACAACATCGTTCAGTAAATAAGCAGGTTTGACTCTGTCAAGGTTGACAGTGAGGTTTTCCAAGTTTAAGGACAGTAACAAGTTTATCTGTACAAGAAACTACTTGAAATGGTCCTTCGTACCAAGGGCAGAAAGTCGGCTTAACCCTAAGTTTTAATGTCAGGACTAACAAATGTGTTTTGAAAAAGATTTCGTTTAGGATTAGTAAATTGTAAGTTGTCAAAATAATTTTGCAATTTATCAGTAAATAATGGTATTTTAATGTCAGAATGTGATTTAATGAAATATTCCCCTGGGAGATGTAAAGTTAGCCCATAAACAAGCTCAGCAGATGAGCAACGTAATCATCCTTCGGCATGGCTCGTAAACCTAATAAAATTATTGACAGTTCAACCATACCGTTGCTCTATGGATGGTATGTGGCTGTACGAATTCGATGGAAACCCAAAAATTTTGAAAATTTGTGAAATAAATTGAACTCCTTGATCAGTAGTGACATGAAGTGGAATGCCAAAACGACAGATACAATTTCGAAATAGTGTTTTAGCAACGGTTTCGGCAGTAATATTTGGTAGATGGTATGCTTCCGGCCAGCGGGTGAACCGTTCCACTACAGTGAGTATGTAAGAATAACCATATGAAGGTGGTAATGGACCGACATGATCTATATGAATATGCTCGAAACGACTTCTGGGAATTTTATTGATTTTGGAAGTCTGATAAGTCATGCAAGTCTTGGTCCACAAGATGCAATCAGTGTTCATCTTGGGCAGGAAATACTTGGAAGTTTTTTTTTGTAGCACGTATACCACCATGGGTTAAATTATGAAATATATCGAAATCTGCGCGTCGTAAACATTTTGGAACAAAAGGGCGACATTTAGAAAATGAAACATGGCACCAAATTTCATCATTTGAATCGGTCATTTTAATTGTTTGTAAGGAGTATTTGACCTTGCAATTTGCATCAGTCTGTCTTGCCAGTAGAGAGGAAAGTTCACAATCGTCGTATTGATCGCCTTTCAATAATTGTAGATTGAAGTTAATTGAGTTTACAGGATAAATTGAGGCAGATGATACAATTGGGTGCTATGGAAGTAAGAAAAAATCATTTATACGTGATAGGCTATCAGCAATGACGTTTTCTTTACCTTTAATATGACGCATGTGACTTGTAAATTGGGCAATGTATTCCAAGGTCATATTTGACGAGGAGTATTTTCGGCATTTCAAAATAATCTCTTCGCCAATGTTTGTGATCAGTATAACAAATAAATATTCGACCTTCTAAAATATGTTTGAAAAATTTGATTGATGTGTATAATGCCAGCAATTCCTTGTCGAAAGCGGAATATCTTGTTTGAGCGTCATTTAATTTGCGAGAGAAAAAGGGTAAAGGTGTAGTCAGATTTCCAATTTTTTGTTCTATTACAGCACACATTGATACATTTGAGCTATCTACAGATAAAGTAAGTGTGACGTTATCATTATAGTTTGGACAAAATGGTTGCATTTGTTATAGCATGTTTATCCTTTAAAATTGTCAGTGCATTCCGTTGGCCAGGAACCTATAATTTTGATCTTATCTTATTGAGTAGTGAAAGTATGTGATAGTAGTAGTAGTAATTGTTGGGGGAGGCCTGACGTCCCCTCAACCGTTCACTTCTACTCGACCTCCTACCCCCTCTTGAAACCTTCCTGATCTTCCAATGAAGGTCAGGACATGTTTCCATTCGAGAGAGTCCATTTTCTCCTTTGGGAGCGTTGTGGCGCCGAACCATACCTCAGGCGCCCGAACGCTTCACATTGTCCCAAGAAGTGAAACGATGTTTCTTCATCACTTCCGCATCTTGGGCAGGTGGGATCTTCCTCAACCCCTATCAGTGATAGGTGTCTTCTGAGCCTGCAGTAACCAGTTAGGACTCCGACCAATTGATTCAGAGTCCTTCGGCTTCTGCCTAGCAACCAGGCCGCCCTTGACTTGATCGGCCCCGCTACGAAGTCTGCAGTCACATCTCAGCCTCCAATGTTCCCTCAATGTTGCATGTGCCCACTCATTAAGGGCCGTAGCGACATGCTTCCTTGTAATTCCCAACATTGGCTCCGGGCCAAGACAGGCCTCCCTGGCTCCGAGCCTAGCCAATTCATCGGTTCTCTCGTTTCCTGGGATCCCGCAATGTCCCGGAACCCATATCAGGCTCACTTCCTTGTGCCTGGCAAGTTCCTCTAGGGCATCTCTGCACTCCTGGACGAAGGGGGGCCTCGTCCTGGGAAAGCAGACCGCCCGAAGTGCTGCCTGGCTGTCGGAACAGATACACATATTTTATTCCGTACTATTCCTCGTTTCTTCCTTACATGCCATTTTTAGGACGGCATATACCTCTGCCTGAAAGACTGTAGTGTACGATCCTAGAGCAAGGCTCTCCTGTACTTCTTTGCTTTCCAGGAGTATTCCTGCCCCCGATAATTGCCTCTGTCCATCTACTAGAAGGGAACCATATGTGTAGCACACCAGGGAGTTTGGGCGAAAGTTAATCTTTCCTTCTGCCCACTCTTCTCTACTGGGTAGGGTTAGAGTGTACTTTTTTTCTAATCCCCAGCGGTCAGTTGCCTCCCTCACCTTAAGGGCGGAGATTGGAATTTCCTCCTCCGCCAATCTGGAGATGGCTGCATGACACTCTGTCCTTCTACTACATCGCCAGCTACCTGAGTCTCGCATTCTTAGATGGGCCGCCATCGATTCCTTCTTGATCCAGGCTGGAAGCGTTGGCAGCCCTAGCATTACTTCCAAGGCAGCTGTATGTGTCGTCCTCATTGCACCTGTTATCCCAAGACAGGCAAGTCTTTGAACTTTTGCCAGTCTTCGAGACGTGGTGATGCGGTTCACACTCGGCCACCAGACCACCGACCCGTATTGGAGTCTAGGTCTGATTACCGGCGTGTAAACCCAGTGCAGGATCCCTGGGCTAAATCCCCAGTTTCTGCCCACCACCTGGCGCAACTGCCAGAAGGTTGCCGTCGACTTCTCTATGATTCTGTTGACCTGTGCTCCCCTTGAGAGTTTTTTATCTAGGATCGCCCCTAAGTACTGCACCTCTTGCGATAATGCTAGGGGTCTTTCGTACATTATTGGTGCCCTGAAATTCTCTATCTTCCTCCTTTTGTTGAAGAGGATCATTTAAGTCTTGGATGGATTGACTGAAAGGTTCGTCTCACCGCACCATCTTTCAATAATTCTGCAGGCTATCTGCATTCTGTCGCAGACGACGCTTAGAAACCGGTCAGTTACAAAAACTAGCCCGTCGTCTGCATATGCCTGCGCATAGAAGCCTTCTGATGCCAGCCGCTCCAGGAGACCATCCATTATTAGAGACCATAGATGAGGCGAAAAGCAGCTGCCTTGAGGGCAGCCTCCCTTCACCCCGATGTCGACCAGGCAGTCCCCCAGAGCTGTACTGACTCTTCTTTCCTCCAACGCAGACTGTACCCATCTGACCAATATAGGGGGAAAGTATGTGTGTCACCTTACTAAAATTTTATAGAGAGATATTAGGTCCTAACCTAACTCTCGATGGTGGTGTGTCCAAGTTCTTGAGAGAAACGTTGGCTAGCTTACAGCCGGAGCTGGCCGTGCGGTTATTTAGAACTACTCAATATACAACTGAGCAGCTCAGGGCGCCAGTAACCTAAATTGCCCTACGTTTCCAAGTAGTGGCTTAAAGTTCGGTTACAAAACTTCAAGCACCCCAAATAGAAATATATATAATTGGACCACGAAATCGATATCAGGTGTCAATTGCCTTAATTTTCTCTACTGAATATATTTTGAACGCATATTCTACAAAAATAAATGATTCCCAAAGTATATAAAATCTACTTTAATTTTCTACCATTCTGAAATATAATACATAAAAAAAACATAAAGTTGTAAGCTAATAATAATGAATGCCCGCTCGTGAATGTTTAGGTTGAAATATATATAGATATATAAAAAAAAAATATATAGTGGTAAACCAATGATTAAATGTTCGCACGTGATCACGGTTGGCGCACAATATAATTTATTTTAAAAAAAATGACGTAATAATTATATCTGCAAAATGATAGTAAATACCAAAAAAAATTAAATAAATATATTAATACAGGTCAAGATTTTGTCAAGACAAATGAATTAATCACTGAAATTTAGCGCAAGGGCCTAAAAGACGGCCATTCAATTAGTAGCAGACAAAAATGCACTACTAATATGTAATAGATTATTTGGTACACAAATGAATATGAATAAATGCAAAATATTAAAATAGTATATAGAAAATGCAGGAAATTCAAAGAAATACAGCTTATCTGCTTAATGTCGTCCTCGCACGAGATTACTGCAAATGGCGGCTCCAATGGTCGATCGTCCAGGACAGCCGGTATACTGCGTCTATTTCAGAAATTCCAAAATAACGAACTGGAACGCAGGAACTTCAATAGGTCTTCTAACGGTAGCTTGATATCAGAAATATCCCAAATTAGAAATCAAAATTACTGCACCAAAAAGTGAAAGAAGCCAGGGAAAAGAAGAAAAGCCCTATAACAAGGATTCACGAAATTACCATTAACCAGTCATTTAAAAGAAGAAAAATGTAATAACTTACGTAGATGGAGGGTGGCTTGAAGTAACCAAAGCTATAGGCAAGAGCTTGGTTGATTACCACGTGTTAATTAGGGGTAACAAATGCCCTCAAATCCAGCAATACAGCCGATATTGTGCGCCGTCCAAAAACTTACATAAGCACACGGCCACAATATAAACACAATCTTTCTAATTATATCCAAAATGAACACCTCAAAGTGTTAAACATATAGAAAAATGTGGATTGCACTCATTAACACACCAGAAATACGTGGTAACTGACTCGAACGCCTGTTTTTATCCTTCGCTCACAAAAACTTCGCGATAAAATACGAAAAACTATACATGATAATGGCAGAAATATAATGGCAATACCTATTAATTATATATAATATGATGCTTATTTTTACGGATATTCCCTATATTAAGACAAGCTTGATGTATAAAATTGAAAGGATTTAAAATGACCAATACGAAATTTTAAGGTGATTATTTCCTGATTTTCCAAATATACGATTCCGTAGCGCACCGCTGGTTGCATACTTTTAGGCGCTCTAACTCTATAAAATTAACATATAAATCCAAGGAGCGGCATATACAAGGGGTTATATTAAAATTAACTAAATTAAACAAAATTGAAACGTTACATGTGGTAATGTGTGTAATGGGTATCGATCAGGAACAGTGATTGTATTTAATCTTCTGTAATCGTCACAAGGATGCCAATCGTTGGATTCCTTCTTTGAAACCATGTGCAAAAGTGAAGAAACCGACGACGAAGGTGACTCACATATTCCTAAATCGACCATCTGCTTAAACCTGTTTTTGGCGTGGGTGATAAAATTGTAAATAACCTTCTGTTATTTTGTGATATTTAACAAAGCGTTTGACTGGTAAAAAATAATTGGGAGTACTAACCAAATGTTAGAATTCTAATATCAATTTTGTATACTTGTCTTCAACCGAAAATAATTTGGGAGAACGTAAAGAAATCCGCCCGAGAAACCGACACTGATATATGATTGTCAAGCATTTATTTTTTTAATCTACTGCTAGACCGAAATAAGCTAAATAAATTAGCGCCAATTTTGGGACTTGGAATATCAGCAATATTAAATACAAAGGAAAAATTTCGACGTAAACTGAAATTAACTTAATATTTTTCTACCATAAGTATGTATGATAGATCCATTGGCTGCGGTTAGGATAAGATTTGGATTCTTTTTCAAATACGTTAAATCATTTTTAGGGATTACTGACAAATCCACTCCATTATCAACTAGGAAATGTGAATTATTGCAATTATCATAAATGAAAAGGCGACATTTGTTTTCTAGTATACTAGTGTCTGGTAGAAGGATACTAGAATTTATTCGTTTTTTGATGTTGAAGGATGTGTGTCAAACTGGAAGCTTGTAGAAAAGGCATTGAATTGATTAAGTAAGTCAGATATAGTCGGCGATGAATCAAAAGAATTTTGAATTTGATGCACTTCTAATCGTTGACTTATTTGTGACACACCACGATTTTGACAGAATTCCCAAATTTTGTCAGCGATTGAAATAATCTCTTCGGTACTAGCTTTACCAGAAGCGGTAATGGCAACGAAAATGGTTCTTGGTAAGCATCTTTCCCATAATTTGACTAATAAGTCTTGACACACCATGTGTGAGCCGCCAACGATGCCCAACATACATCGATAAAACACAGATAGTTTACGATCGTCCATCTGAGAGCCTGTCAATAAATCATCTAGACGTTTCTCTTCAGGCGGAGCCCTGCATCATGTGCTCGATTTCTTTAATATACTTCATTAACATTAAATTACGCGTTAATATCGATTTTAAGAGGCTTTTTGTATAAATAAAGATCTTTGTGGAAGATAAGAAACAAGAACGAGATAATACAAATAACTATAAAAATTCTTACAAACTGCTACCTTTCAACAAAACCACAAAGA
Organism: Leptura quadrifasciata; assembly: GCA_963675555.1. NCBI lineage: Eukaryota > Metazoa > Arthropoda > Insecta > Coleoptera > Cerambycidae > Leptura > Leptura quadrifasciata. The sequence continues at coordinate 94,796,891 of OY776678.1, read as the reverse complement.
TATCAACACCACTTATCTATGGCTACAGTTACTACCCAAAGACTTACATCTATATGGTATAACTGTATTAGACAGTAATTAATTTTGTGTACTTTTTAAATCATAACCAAAGTTTTCAAAACGTATTCACTTGTAAAGAGGTTTATTCGCATTTTACATATGTAAGCTTGAGCTTAAACTTATTTAATACGTAAAAGTAATACATCAGATATGCAAAATATCTAAGATAAATTCGTTTTTTCATTTTATCCAGTGTGAATAATATTATCAATCCCCAAAAATATCGAAGGACAAAATGAAAAATTTAAAATATTTGTTATAACCTAAGCGACTTGTATCATATCTTGTTAACAGACAATATATTGTTCACAAGCGATACCAAAGCATTTTCTACGTTCAATGAGCATGTAAGCATTCAAAGGGGATATCCAGTAAAGATAATATGGACGCAGAACTTGATGCTTTAATGGGAAACGTAATAACCTATACTTCTACACAATAAAATATCAGTGTAAAATGAATACACAACGTCATAAATAACAAAACGGCCAAGCTGTATGGGGATTAAAATTTATCGTTTTCCCTGAAAAATATCAATGTAGGATTCTCTAAACCTCCATTTATCGCTATATTAATAAAAAAATATAATCTGTTTTCTTTCTTGTCTGGTCGATAGCCGAGTGGGTTAAGGCGCGAGGTGGCACTCGCGATTAATCACACGGACAATGCACCACCGCGTTCGAATCGTGGCTCCGGCACTGGCACTGTCGGAGGAAATGGTTGTATGTCCGCGTTTTTTCAATGTGTAACCCCCTTCCGCACAAGCTCTGGCCTCTGGAATTGGGGGTTGTCTAATTTGTGTGGTGTTTATTTATTTATTTATTTATTTATTTTTTAAAGTTTTTTTAAATAAAGTTTTAATTTTCATATTCTGTGAAGTAAATACCTTAATTTTCATATAACTACCATTAATAGTGCAGTAAATAATTTTTTCACTATCCCAGTAGTGCATGCTGTGAGTATGAGTTTACTCAACTCATTCGCATATTTAGTGATAATGTCCAGTATTTTCAAACCAGGTTTAATGATTTTTATACCATCAAATTAAACAGATACTGCGCTATAGATTAAACATCTTAAGTCAAAAATCCACAATTCTTTCTCTAGTTTTTCTTGTGTGTGAACAACTTGTCACCATTTTTTATCAATTGTAAATAGTTATTACTGGTGGTGGAGAAGTGAGCGCACTTGCCTCTCACTCTAAAGTTCCGTGTTCGATCCCCGGTCGTGGCAGTGGAAAATACTGTGAGAGGGATTTTTCCACTATACACGGATATTGGGTGTGTGTCCCTTGTCTCTTAATGTGTAGCCCCCTCCCACACAAGGCCCTTCTGGAGCCTTCCGGAATAAAAAGGGTTGTAATTACTTGTGGTGTTATTTATTATTATTTATTTATTTATTATTTTTTAGAAAATATTGCTTATTCATTTATGGTGCACTGTGAGCGGCCCTCAGTTTTTGTTCGGAAACGGGAAAGTGGGTAAGGGCTATTTTAGTTTATAAGTTTCCTTTAAATGTTGACGATATTTTTGGTAATTATTTGTTTACAAATAGATTGTTATTAAAAGAAATTATATATTTTTCACAGTGATCGGTTTTTATTCAATTACAGCGTATTGCTACATGCTTCATAGAGAATTATTTTATTAAATATAGATTTCTTTCCTTCTGTTATTTCAAGCAAGTGACATCTTTTACAAATTGACTTTACTAATTGGAAATAATTACAGAGCTATTTGCATGATTTTATATATTATAAATCATATAGATAATCATAAACATAAAGAGGATACCTGCAAATTTATAGAAATAGAAAACAATAAAAATTTAGGATGTGAAAATATTTCTTCAAGCATAGCATAGGCGAGAAATGACTTTTATTCACCCACCTTCTTTGATCAATTCGTTTGAACAATTTTCTAAATAAATAAGTATTATTGTTATACAGGGAAAGTATGCCAGCTCACAGCGTAACAAAAATAATAAGAACTCCGATTCTCCAAGGCACTATCTTAGGTCCTAGCTTATTCCTTATATATATAAAATTGATCTCTTACAGCAATTTATGCATGTAATATTATATCATATGCAGACGAGATGATGCTCATTTATACGGAGGAGACTTGGGTCAAAACAAAACAAAAAGCCACTGCGGCAATTAGAAAAATAAGAACCGGGCTAGACACCAATCTTCTTAAGCTAAACATTACAAAAACTAAATATACCTTCTTTTCCCCAACTAAAGTTGGAATGACCCATGTACTTGAACCCATTCTAATAAACGAATCTGTTACCGGCTGTGTAGATAGTGCTGACATAATAAATAAATAAAACATCTAGGACTAGTCTTTGACCCACATTTTTGAAATGGGGAAATCGCATCGACTATTTAAATGGAGGAATACGAAAACTGATATATAAACTCTACAACCTAAAAAGTATTCTAAACAACAAAACAGCCTAGTTGAATCCATAATTAGATATGGCGTCTGACCGATAGCCACGTTGGTTAATGCGCGAAACGTCAATCGCGATTAACCACACGGGTATCGCGCCACCGGATTCGAATCCCGGCTCCGGCACTGGCATTGTCAGAGAGAGATTGTCATTTTTCAATGTCTAACCCCCTTCCGCACAAGCCTCTAGCTTCTGGAATTGGCGGTTATCTAATTTCTGTGGTGTTTGTTTATTATTATTTATTATATTACGAGGTTCTGCTGATAAAGTAGTTCTACGGCTCTTACAGATAACACGAAACTACATCCTTAGATTAATTTTTAATTAAAAAAGCAGAGAAATCTGCAGAAACATCTTTACTGAAAATCAATTACTCGATGTCGTGGGTTTATATATGCTTGCTGCTATTGCCTATGCACATAGTAAGAAGGAAACTCTTGGATCCATTGTTGAATATTAATATGATACAAAAACTAGGGCAAGCAACATGTATAAGGTACCATTTTATAATAAAAAAGATAACTCAAAACTACATAAGATTCAACGAAATCAAGTTATATAATAAAGTTGCACCACATAAGAGAAATAAGAAAAAGACGTTTCAGGATGGAAACTGAAGTATAGTTATACACAACTATACTACACTCACTATTTCTTATATTATAGTCAAATCTTCTAGAATTTTGTATTTAATTTTAATAAATAAAACTGCATTCTTATCCTACGCCATCTCAAATTGTTTATATACACTTTGTACCCTCCTTATTACATATAGACTCATATCACAGATTTGCTAGGTATTATACACTCACTTTGGCGATTTTTTCTATTTTGTTATTTTTATGTTAAAGATGCAACATTAATAGACAGAGAAACGAGAATGTAAATACTGATAGACACAATGCGAGGTCTTCTCCTTTGATTTTATAGTAGGTTAAAGGGCATATTATCTTATTTTTGAAAAACTTACTGCAGTGATAAAAAAATAAATATAAAACATCCAGCCTTAGCTTGCGTCCCTGCATATTTTAGGGGTAACTATCATACCAGTGCTAAGAGAGTGTATATACGTTAAATTGAATCAAAACCTTTATTAAAGAGAAATATTATTTTCCATTCTTTTACCGATTTTTATGGGTTAACACACCCCGCATTTGAGCTAGGACTGATTTAGCGATTTCGTCTCGATATGTGGCTGCCCTTAAATTTGCATGTAAAATTTGAACAAAATATATCTAGTAATTTGGGCTCTAGGTATGGCTGCAGATGACAGACAGCAAATGACAGGCGGCAGACATTATTTGAAATCCTATTTATGGGTTGGTGTGAACTCATCAAAATCACAAAACCAACTTTCTGCGCGGTAGGGATGCTTTCCTATATTTTACGTAGATGGTAAGTTAAAAAAGCCACTATCATTTGTTTCCAAAATGTCACCCAAGTTGTTTGTACTTCGAATAGGACAAAATATAACAATCTAGTGAATGCCTCTAAATGATTTGGCTTTAAATAAGGAATTTGGCTTATTAAGGTGCAACTGTAAGGAGCGGAGGGACCAGAATTTTGGAGCGTAACATCAGTTTCAATGAAGTTTAGACCACCAAGTAAACAAAATAAAATAAAATAGTTTGTAAACGAAAATATTCTCAGAACTTGCATTAAGATAAATCGTATTCTTATGTTGTTAATTGTTACTTGACTTTATAAACTCTCACTCTATATTCGTTTTTTATTTTTTGCTAAATTTGATGTAATCGCCAGAAATAAGATTTATTCATTTCCAAAAAATACACATATGTATTTCTAATATTATTAGCCATTTATACTTTATGTACTTACTTAATACACATCAGAAGAAGTTAATTGACTATAAAATTATTCATTCCTAAAAAGCGACCTCTATCATTCAGACTTCATGCTTCCAAGCGTGATAAATATGGGTAGAATATTGCTCAATTTATTGTGAAATCTTCCAAAATTATGCTTTACGATTATTCAAATGCTCGTGCTTGGAAGATATTCTGATGGTTGAAAATATCAACTAGGGAATATAAGTTGTACGAATTGGCATAAATATATTAACATTTTCAAGCAGACAGAGTATTCTATTTATTTACCAACCAATAATAAAGTCTGCTGATTCTAAAATTGAAACTAATTTGCTTGTACAGTTGATGTTATAAATGACTTAAAGTAATTATTATAAAAAATTTAAATAAAATAAACACTAAAGAATCTTTAAATGAAAACCATTTTTATTCTCAACGCAGTAAGTGTCTCAATTCTGTGCGGTCAAAATCGCTTAATTTTTGTTTCAATGTATTATTTTAGGCCCTCGGCATCATTAGGACTTGTCGGGAAAGTTTTAGTTTTTAGGCAAGTCCCACAAAAAAAGTTGAGTGGCGTTAAAACCGGCAATGAATTAATATGCGCCAGCAACATTTAACGCATTTATCACACATTAAAAAGGGATTTGGTATTACATTGCCTGTTGTGTTGTCACTTACGAAACAAAGAGTATTAATCTTTTCATACAATTATGTTGTTATGTAACAGAAAATGTCAAATTATTCAAGCAGTAATTTTATCTAAATCAGTATATAAGTTTTTTAATGTGATTTATTTGAAGTAAGAGCTATTTGTATAACTAGGATAGGAAGTGCATAATTTTCTCCCAGGGGTGAAGTTTACTGTCAGAAGCGCAGCAGTAATTACCCAAGAGGACACTTCTGGATTATATGATCATTTTAATGACCTGATGTAATTGTAATATAAAAGAGTTTCTGCAGTTTTCATTTAAGAGTGAGTTTACACGCACCAGTCAGTGACGGGTAAATCTGTAAGTAATCGAATTATATCGTACTGTCGATAACACAGAAGCCACACTAGTTTAGGTGGCGTACAGGACCGTACGAATGCAATCGCGACGTGATTTTATGTTTATACGTACCAGTTACAGACAAAACCTCGGTGACACACAAAACATCTTGAAGTATTGTGGGTTGTGCGTATTTAGTTAGCAAAAAGACGAAATATAGTAAATCACCGAATTTAGTTATTAGGAATACATAACATATTTATTTACATATGTTACCGCCACTCGAAACTTTTAGGCTAAATGAAAAATTATGAGCCCGACCCTTCTTTGACACACGTCTAGCGATGGTTATCGCTATGATGCGCCTCTAGTAGCAAAGCGCCCAGCTATTTTAGGCGAAATTTAACAAGTTCATATTCGACATTAAACTTTAATAGGAACAAATATTATGCAAACTTTTAAATTTTTATTAAATTTTATACTACATCGTATTATATTTAATTTGAATATTTAAGTCCCTTTATAGAATATAAAACAATTTATGGTGAATTTGGGACGAATAAGTAGAACGTTCGCTTTCAATAACCAAGGAGGAGAAAATGTTGGAATCTTTATTTTACCTAGGATTACAATATAAAATACAATAAGTCCTTGTCTTAAGTTTGCTAGTTACATAATAAAATCAATTCTGACTTCTGTTGGCTCGTTTTTAATAATACTGAGCATATTTTGTGCACTATTCGACCTTTAACGCACCCTTAAATAAAAGCGTCCATACTCTCTAAGATATCATCCAAAAAGATTATGGATGATTATGGTATATTGTTTCGTCCAAGGAAAGAACGATGCCTGAAAGAATGTAAAAGAAACGTGACAATGGAAGTGCTATATTGTTCGGTATCAGAAAACTATTTGGAGATACAGAAAACAATTTAGATTCCTTACCTAAGATATGCAAAAAGACAGTTATTTATTTCTATCTTCGCAATTAGAACAGGAGTTTTCTATCGAGATTCATGATACTTTCTGCAAACGAATTAATTTCTCGGCTGATTTATTTTTTGCCACAGTGACAATAAATCTCTCATTTGAATACCGGGTTTTGAATGGAGAAAAATAAGAATAGGTCACTCAGAGTCATCGAAGACGCCGAAATGCCTCACGCAGAGATTCTGGTGACGTATAAGCCACCAGGTAATCAGGACCACACGAATGAGAAAAATAAAACCTCAACTTAAGTAGCTAGAGGCTCAAGTAACATTTTGAGTCTTAAGCGTGACGACGTTGTTACGATCTAATATAAGAACAACTTAACTTTAGACGTGACGACCTTCTTAAAATGCCTTTTTGACCAAATCTGGACGGATTGTAAAGGGTTGTCACGAATTTTCATACAACTTTTATATTAATTGGATACGATCTTTGTGTCCTTTATAGGACCATTGGGTTTGTGAATTTGAAGACTAATAGTCTGGGGTCAGCCGCCCCTTTTTTAAAGCAATTGTTAACAGGTTGAATTTTGGTGAGTGGCTTCGTTTTGATGAGTCTTCCAACTTTTTCCTCTGCGAAAATTCTAGGTAGACGTAGATAAAATCCTACGCAGCCGTTAAACATGTTCATCGTGAAACTGACACTTTCATGGCGTAGGACTAGAAAACCTGCCAGAAAATTTGTAGGACAATTTGACAATTCGATTTCAAAAACATTAATTAAACAATAGTTTAAAATCAGCCCGTTGATGTAAAAAATAAGGAGCTGCGCTTGTTTTACAAAAGCGATATAAATATGTAAGAAATATGTAAATATGTGTAGATAACGAGGTCTGAAATTTTATTACTAACGGGCTGATTTTTACACCATTGTTTAATTAATATTTTTAAAATCGAATGGTCAAATTGTCCTACAAATTTTCTGGCAGGATCTCCAGTTCTACGCCATGTTTAGTGTCTGTATAGAACTTTATCTACCTCTACCGAGACTGTTCGCAGAGGAAAAAGTTGAAAGACGAAAACGAAGCCACTCACTAAAATTCAGCCTGTTAGTAATAACTTTTAAAAAGGGATGTTGTACCCCAGACAATAAAGAAAATGTAAGAAACCATAAAAAATTTAAGATTTTTGGTTGCTTTTCTTTAACTCACAATATTTTCATGCACAAAGTTTCTGTTCAAATCTTCCATCCTTTATTCAACACACTTCCGGACATAATCAATTGATGAAATTTTGCACAGTTACTAAGATCGGATGACAATACGGTATTCCACCATTACTTTTGCAAATATCCGCACATAGAAGGCGCGGGGTAAAAATTGCCTTCAAATCTTGCATCTCTTATTTAACACACTTCTTGACATAATCATTGTTGAAATTTTGCACAGTTACTAAGATCGGATGATAATACAGTATTCCATCGTTACTATAGCCAAGGCAAGAATTCAAACGATGCACGTCACGCGTGATCTCATTAAAGAAATTTTAATACTAACATAATTTTTAATCATTAATTACGTTAAAAAGAGTAATTCTTGACACCCAGTTATTAAGCTTTTTTCAGAAATAGATACAGTTTAATGGGGCTTCATGATTGTTAGCAATATTGTCTTATTTATAGAATCGATCTGTGGCGTGCATTGCTTGAATTCTTGCCTCGACAATATTGTAAATATCCGTACATAGGGTGCGCGGGGGTAAAAATTGAAAAATTTGCCAAACGAAGGTGCGAAAAAGCGAAGGAGCGAGGAATCAAAACAAATCGTCAAGAGGCAAATTTTTATTGAGCGATCTCTAGGGGTAAATCCTCAAAAAGTATGACTAAAAAATAGAAAATAAAAAAAATATTTTTTTAACTTACTTTTCTGTAAAAAGTCGTACTGAAAGGTAACAATTAAGAAGTAATACGAGAGATGTATGAATGCAGTAAAAACAAGGCGTGCACACTTTATATATAAGTTTATGTATCATCTTTATGTACGCATGACTGAAGGCACTATGTGTACAATGATTCCATCATGCATACAGCCAAGTCAAGTACGCACGCCTTAATATATTAAGCCTATAAATTAAATTTTTTATATTTTTGCTTATAAAACATGGACGCCAAACTTGATTGAACTTCCAACAGAAAATATTACCGAGACTGCTTACGACCTATTAACTGTAAATTTAATTTTAGTACTACCAAGCGGTCGTAAGACTTTTTAAATTACTTAGAAGTCGTTTTATACTTTAGAATCGAACATTGAGTCTTATTTATGATATGACCTACTGCGCATTGACGTATTTCATATTAACACTTAACTGAATCAAACTGAACCAGAGGCGGATTTACTGGGGGCTTTTTGGGTGCAACCCCCCTCCCCCTCGTTACGGACTTGGTAATTCTTTAATTTGATTGTAGCAGAAATGCCTGTGAAATGAATACTAAATTTTATGAATGATAGGTATGTTTGGTGCTTGACAATAACGAAAAATTGAGAAAACATTAATTACGAATCGATTTTCATTTTTATATAACAAAAATAATGCATTAATTTTAATTTTGTGCGAGTTACAATTTATGATGAGTACTGGGATTCAAGTTTTTGGTATTTCCTATTTCATAAGAAAATATTTTCACTCCATGCAGTATATAGAAAAAAATTCATCTAAAACCTTCCTTGAGGAAATTTTGAATCCGCCACTGAACAGAACTGTCATTTCATATGAATATATTATTATTTTGCATGCTTTAAACTAACTTTAAGCTTTATTTTTACATTAGCGACTAGCTTCCTTATATGTTATCGAGTTCCTTTGGCTTGTTCATCTAAACAAACAACCGACTTTTCCTCAAATATTTCTAGTTTATCTACGCTATGACTGCGTGTTTTTTCCACATTTCTTCTAACTGCTCGTCTGTGTCCCTGGCTGTTTATATTTACGCCAGTACCTTGTAAAACTAAGCTTCATATTTTATAAGAGTAATATACTGCTATGATATCTCACCTGAAGGACGTTAATATCATACGATACAATTTCTAAATTTAATTCTCAGGGTCGAGGTTCGGAATCGATGAAAAACCACAATTATAGAAACACATAAGCAATAAAACAAATCCAAATCAACTGAACAATGTATTGCGGCAACAGATATTTCATACAAATAAAAGATAAAATTATCTATCTAGCTAAATAAAATAATTTTGATTCTAAAATCAAAATAATTTGAATACGATTTAGTTTAAAATAAAATTTGTTAATAAAGATGAAGTTAATTGTCAAAATTTACAAATTAAAATATTCTTAATTATTTTCAAACTATAAAATATTGCACATGAAATTTATATGGAGTTTGTTACAACCTTTTAAGCCCGCGTACAATATTACTTCCGGCCGCACAGTACTTGTCTTCGTTCATTTTACATTTCTTCAATTAAACCAGCACAGTCTATTCTCTCTATTTTATTCTAATATTCTATTTTCTCCAAAAATGTTTTCCCCTTCAATTTTCACAATTTTCTTATTATCTTTCATATCCCCTTAGTAACCTCCAATTTTAAATATTTCCAAAATCTTCTTTATTTTTCCTCAAATAAAAGATCCAACTTGAGTCTTTCGTGACATCAATTTAACAAAACAAATTGGTTTATTATCTTCTCATCAGGTGATATTGAGCTTTTTTCATTTTTGTCAATTTTCTGCACAAATGAATTAAAAATCTTATATATATTTGAACACATTAAATGAGTAGATAGTACGAAATGTTTTAAACGTTTTAATAATTAGAATAGCAATAATTGAGTGCATTTAGTTAAAATAACTGTTTCTATTTACCATTAAATTATATTATAAATATCTCTATCTGTATTTATTGGCTAAAATTCAAAAATTGCCTGTATTTATTGAAAATATCTGTCTTCTGTAAAATAGAACAAATAAAAGGAAACAGAAAACATGCAATCAAGCCTCTACTCAGCATAAAATGCATCTTATTCACAATACACAACTCAAATTTACCCAAGTGTATTCTTTAGCTTAAATACAAGTGAAAATCTTATCAATATATTCATTCTTGTAGGTAATTTTGCTAATAGACTAACATTAACATCTGACAGCACAAAAACTGCGTCATTGAATGCTCATTTAACTTCTATTACGTCTACTACTTTCTGGACTACATTATTTCTATTTATGTATCGTAAGGCTATGGTATGAAATATTGGTCCAACTTCTGTTACTGTTATCAATTTCGGAAACCATATTTTCGTTCACATTCAAAATTAATATAACCTCTTTTACGACCTCTTTCAATATCTCGTGCTAAGGTCCTAACGAAGTTTTATCATGTTTTTTAGTGGCTTTTGTGTAACTACCTTTCTGCAAGACCATAACGAGGTCATATAATTTTTTTTTAACGACTCTTATACAACCATAATTTTAATTCATGTTAAACGTTGCATTGTAGGTGATATCGACTTCTTTACGACCCAATAACGACCTTTTAAATACCATCTACTTTTGGTGTCCAATTAGTCATTTTATGCACCCTCGTGCAACAAGAGGGATCCTTATGCGGCAAGGAATTTCAATATTCATGTTTATAACTTTATAATGATTTTCATACTACCTAGAGTTGTTTAATTTATTTTATTATTATTAGCCGTTACTCGAGTCCGAGTATAAAAATGTTACAGTCTATAGATTGTGTACAATAAAAAACAAGTAAAAGGTGTAGTCTATTGTAATTCCCATTCATCTACGGTGCACACGACTATGGCTATAGAGGCCAATTCGGGAGAGCACATGTCGACCGCAGTCAGGTCAAACATAGACCTGGTTAGGTCTTGGATTCGGCCTTCTTGCAGCAACATTCCCTTGATAGCTGGCCACAACCCCTCGCCATTCGGTTCTGTCCGCTGCAAGTTGTTCCCATTGCTCGTCTGCAATACCGCAGGATTTTAGATTTTCTTTGAACCTCTTTCGTTGACCGCCACGCCTTCTTCTACCGCTTAGCAATTCACCATAAAGTGTACATTTAGGCAGGCGGTTATCATGCATACGATGAACGTGACCTGCCCATCTTAGGCGTGCTCTTGAAATAAGCACCTCAATTGGAAGGCTGCTTGCTCTCCTGAGTACTTCCACGTTTGATATGTGACGGAACCAACGGATTTTCATCATACTTCTGAGGTGTCTTTGCTGAAAACGTTCTAATTCTTTCACATGACGACGGTAAGTGACCCAGCTTTCACATCCATATAGCAGTGTTGGAATGACAACTGCTCTGCATACAGCCAGTCTCGTTGACAAAGCAAGGTCGTGGTTGTCAAATACTCTCTCTCTCTAAGTTTCCAGAGTGCTCTAGATGCAGCGTTAATTCTATTGCGAATCTCGCTGTCTATGTTTGCTTTGTCATTAACAACGTTGCCTAAGTAATTGAACTGATCCACCACTTCAAGAGAATTTCCGTTAAGTGTAATGTTTATTTGGTTCACTTGATGAGGAGTTGACATAATCTTAGTCTTTCCAATGTTGATTTTAAGTCCCAAGGAATCATAGCTCTGGGCATACACATCTAAAAGTTCTTGAAGCTCTTCCGGCGTAGAGGCTAAAAGTGCACAGTCATCCGCATACTGGAGATCACAAATGAATCGTTATTTTATTTAAATTTATTTTAAAGACCATTTTACAACCATTACACAACTAATAGGGCATGAAGACCAAAAATTATAACTCAAGATGTTACTTGGGCGGTGCTTAGAAGAGATACCAAGGGCAGCTCAGGCTAACTTATAGTCTATCGAGAAACTAAACTCGAAAGGGTATGAGATTAGCTACAAGATAAAAAGAAAACCGTTCAACCTCTTCAGGTTTTTCCTTTCTATTATTTAAGGTGGCATTACTCCACTATCTCTAATAATATATAAAATTTCAAGCGGAGCCGATTGGCTCATAGATTGTTTCATAAGGAGCAATGCAATAGCATATTGTTGTCAAGAAAGATGAATATTCTGTCTTTCATTAAAGTTTACTGTAATAAAGTATTTAAAGAAACTTTGCGCTTTTAAGTCGAATTTGATAAAATGGGTCAGATTTATTTCTGTTTATGATTTTGTCTATTGACTCCAAATACGTTCATATTTTTTTGACAGAACCAATAAGAAAGTCCATTTTACAAATAAATATGTCGACAGTACAGAAATGTATAGCATCAAATGGTTTTCATTTGATAAAAATATATACTATACGTCTGCTTTAATCGGTCGAACAAATTGTATTTGATTTGTTTTGTTGCAAACTGGTGACTTGAGGGTTTGATTTCTAAGGATGTTTGGAAACTTTAGGTAAAAGCTTGTTTTCGATCACGTAGGATCATTAATCAACTTCTGGCAAATATGGCCAACGAGACAGCAAAAACAATTCGAAGTTAATTAAAAATTAAGGGTTTTATAATCTCCCAGAATTTAATTAAAATCTGTTTAATGACATGTACATTCGCTCGCGAGCGTTATGTGACGTTCCCAGATGACTTCGCTGACTTGATTGGATGTATAAAATGTACACTTTTTATTAAGGTTGATGCATGTAATAATGAAAAATTTGAGACATAGTTGACAGTGCTCGAGCATGCACTAAGGTTGAAAAGAAAAACTTCAAATACTCCACATATTTTGAATGGAAAATAACTTTGGAGAATTGCTTTGGACGCAAATCGCTGATATTTTTTATATTTTATACCTAATTTGTACTATACTGTTCAAGTTGATATTGTTAATATTCGGAAATTGAAATTTTTGGCCTACAAAAAATCCTAAATAAAAAATATGACGGTTATAATTTATTTTTACTTATTAAAGTTTGAACCACTAACATTGATTTTTATGAATTGTCCGTTTTATTATCAAATAAAAACTAGAATACATTTTTATAACAATGTTTTATAAATCAGAATACCTTCATAGACATTTTCTTACAGATACAAAACATGTGTTTACTTAAACTGTCAATCTGGGATAATCGCAAAAATTGTTTGCTTGAGTCGGAGACATAAAAATGACCTAGCGTATGTTTCGCTAGATGGCAGTGGCTATTGGAAATATAGTCTACATTCTCCTCTGATCGGAGTGACCAATTTTTGAGTATATGAACAAACATGAACAAAGTTGTTTGTAATCCAAAACAAAGTATAAATACAAATTGTGAGGTCTAAATTTTGACTTTTACTTTTACTTTCCTTACATTTCTGTTCAAACATTAACTTAACATAATCTACCATTAACTTCAACGATTGTGGAAAAACAAATTATTCTTCATAATTTCCTCTAACTTCAACTCATTTCTCCATCCTTTTAATAAATTCTATATAGACCTTACGAATGGTTGCGGGTACATTCATTCCATTTACCGCGTATTGTATTCGTGCTTCTAGCATTTCTATTTCTCATGTAGCAGGTCATCTTCAACTTTCTGCCTTAAAACTCTCTACAGAAAAAACCCATAGCTGTATCTGGAGATCTTGCAGAAAAATTAATTGGACCATATCTTACTAACCATTTGTCTTCGAGGTGATCTGTGAACCACTGCCGTACCAAAATTGAGGAATGAGCTGGGTAACCATCTTGCCGCTAAAAAATGTTACGCCTTATTTCCGGTTGCAGAGTGTTTAGAAATGGCAATATGAAGTTTTGCAAAAGGTCTAAATAAACATACTGATTTAAATTCTCTTCTATGAAATATGGACCAACGATTACATCGTAAAAAGATCCATAATATACATTCACTTTTTTATAACGTTGACTTCGTTTATGACTGACATAGTTTGGATTTTCAAAAGCCCAATAGAGACTGTTTTGTGATGAAACGTGACCATTGGTGCAAAATGTTGCTTCGTCCGTAAAAAAGATCATTCTGTGAAAACTTGTATCTACGAGGTCATTCTCACCAATCGACCCATAAACAAAAATCCAATCGCTTCTCTTCATCTCCATCTTCAAGTGTATATCTGAACCTTGGCTTAAACGGTCGAACTTTGTTTTCCATATAAATTCTCTGCAAATGAATTTTACTTACTTCCAGTCTTTGTGAGCGTTTCCATAAACATAATTTTGGATTGTCTGTTATTGAATTTATTGCCAAGAGTGTTGCCGCATCGTCTTCATTATACTTTTTCTTGGGGTTTTTGACATCCACCACAGATCCAGTGTCATTAAATTTATTTACAAGTTTGCGCAATGATTGGCGCGATTCCACTATGTTGGAGAATTTTCGTGGAAAATATCAATTCCATAACATTTAATCAAATAAATTCATTCTCGTTTGGTAAACACTTTGTAAATAATCAACAGAACAATAATAAATGAAGATGTAAGATAGCAATATTCTACACAATGACAGAATGATGTCAGTTCACTATTATCGACAGCATACTGTGTTTCTTAATTTCAACTCTTATTTTAACCTCTCCACAATAAAATTGTGAGAGGTTACTAAAATTGGTTCAAAAACGAAAATTGAGATAACATCAAATCTTTACGTTTTGAGGTCCTAGGAACCCAAAAAAGTGGTTTTTGAAGAATGTCTGTGTGTGTGTGTGTATGTGTGTTAGCACGATAGCGCCGAAACTACTAAACGGATTTGAATGAAACTTTGCATGTGCGTTCCTTTAGTGCCCCAGAAGAACTGAAAAGGTTTTGGTTGATATCGGATTACGTTTAGTGCCATTTTGGCGCAACAAGTTGTTTATTTTTTAAATACTTTCAATTTGCAATGGAACCATTGAAAAGCAGTTAAAATTCTGATTTCAACGAAATATCACACTTCCACCCTTTCGATTTGGTTTCCGTGAAAAAAATTAAAAACAAAGCAAATATGAAGCATAGATCGCATTTCGCATGACATGATCGATGCGCGTAGCCGTTACGTCGTGAAACTCGTAACATCACGTGTCAATTCACGTGTGAGGGTTTCTTCATTGCTCTAGAAGTAGAGCGGATTACGTTTAGTGCCGTTTTTATATGTATATACAGACAAATCGAAGAATTAAACTACAAATATTCCTCTAAAATCTAGTAAAATTACTGAAATGCTAATGTTTCATTTAACAAAGACAGCCGCGAGCGATCGGATTGCAATGAGCAAATTTTGACGATTGTCATTGTCATCGTTTGTCATCCGATAACGTTGGTGTCATGTCATGTTAATAAGGTTTCGGCATATTTGTAACTTTTAGTGGATTTTCACAAACTTTAAAGGTAGATGTAACAATATCAATATCATATGCTTTCTGTACCTTCGTTGGTGAATTTATTATAGATTATCACTTTACCAATTTCCTGTTTGTTGCTTTACAAATCTGTAGAATTTAGGATAACTAGACTCTCTTAGTCGTTCAAATGATGTTAAAGTTGTTAATATCCTAATAGTATATTATTCAACGAGCGATAATGTAGGTAATAACTCGCATAGATGATTGTAAATTCATTAAATTGAGGGTTTTTTTTAGTGTCCCAGAAGATCTGAAAAGGTTTTGGATGAGATCGGATCACGTTTAGTGCCGTTTTGTCACACAATTTAATGCTCTTTTCGGCTTCAAATATCCACCGAGTGGGGAGGTTCCAGCCGCTTCCAGTAGCTGCCAATTTTTTATCAATAAATTTAACGTAAGAAGATAAAAACAATAAAAGCACAAAAGTTAAAATTTAGACTTTAAAACTTGTATTTGGCTTATATTTTGGATTATAAATAACTTTGTTTTATAAATATTTTATCCAAATTAATAAAAAATAAAGGCACCTCTCTCTTGTGGCATTTTGTGGGTTTCTTTAATTCGTTAACACCAGGTACATCTAATCTAAGATTTTTTATGGTAAACTCATTTTCTCGACAAGCAAATTTTTTTATAAAGAATGACTTTTGAACGTAAACTCAATAACTAAGATAATTTTCTCTTGTCAACACCATCCGGGGTCACTCTGTATGTGACTACTATATTTGTTTGATTTAAACTACTTATTTAAGTTTGTCATGAATAAAGTCATGTAACTCCATGAGAATTTTATCGCTTAGTTAAATTTATATTAGACGATTTGGTTAGGGACTGTCTCACCAGAATACTCTCCAGTCTTATTTTGTAAAGACATGTGATAACGGTATTCTTTTGTCTGCACCTAAAATCAGAAAAAATTAAGTGTTCAATAGCTATGACTAAAACATACCGCTCAAAATAGAACACGAGAATAAAAACAGTATATCTTTTCTGGACATGGAAGTAATTAGAACATAACACCGTCCTTCATATAAAATGGTATAGAAAAACGATGAGTGGTGACAGGTACTTAAACATTAATTCTTACCATCCATCATGAATGAAAAAAACTATACTTACAAGCGAAATAACAAAGCTCGCCCACGTTCAGTACGGGGATGAAACTCTTAGGTAGTCACAATACAGGCTGTTCCATAAGTAACTGCACACGGCTTAACGATAGATAGAGGACATGCAGGTGATTTCAGAATACCCCCATTTATACTCCCTAGAGTCCTGTTGTACAAAGGATTTTTTTTAAATTATGCCAAATTCTTGAGCCGCCATGCTTTCTTAACTTGTTTATCCTATAAGTTAAAATTTTGAATACATGTCTGCAACATTTAGGTCTACGCGTAACAATAGTGTGTTTTTGAAAATAACAGACTCGAACTGCGAAATATTTGTTTCGATTAAGTCATCAAAAATCGCCTTGTATATAATTTTTTAACATATTATACGGAAACTGCTTAAAACAATATGCAATCAAATTTTTGGGTAATATTGTATTATTTATTTTCAATGAATACCAAAACATTGAGTAATATCAAATAATTATTTTTTGTTTTACCCACTCAACCTTATTTAGACCAATACAAAGTGAACCTTTTAATGAGTACATCAATTATAATATTAAATAACTTTTAACGAAGTTCTAAGTATGAAAACTTTAAGGTTCGTTTTCAAAATGACCATCCCACTCGTCTATACAATATATTCATTCCACTTCATTTTTCAATCTTGTTTTTGCTTTTTGTATAATTTCGAGATTTTCTGTGACGATATTACATTTGTCTATAATTTTTTGAATTAATTCGTCCCTGTAGTTCTTGATAGATTATCTCTTTTCAATATCCCTCTACAAAATAGTCCACCGAGCTAACATCTAGTGACCTTGGTAACCAAGCTATTGAGTCTTCTCTGCCGGTCCACTTCTCCAGGTAATGATTATTTAAGTAAAATCGCTCACATTTAATTCAAAACGCGGACCTGCTCCATATTAATGGAATGCCATCCTCTTTGACCCTCTAGTTAATAAAATGATAAATCATTTTCTATAAAATTCAGCTAAAACGATCCAACAAGTGTATCATTAAAGAATTGCGGTTCTTCGAACCGATTTTTAAATAAACTACACCACACATTAACCGAAAATATGTACTGGACATGTTTCTGCATTATGTATTGATATTTTCATGACACCATAAATGGCAGTTTCTAGAATTCCATCTCTTTTAAGTACTTACTCAACTTACGACTGTGTAGTATCAGTATCTTTAATCCAATTAAGTTGCAATCTAACCCAAGGAGGAAAAACTGACTTTTCGTCATTAGATTGCAAGTGATTAACGCTTCAGGGAAAATTAGTTCTTGCTTAATCCGGATCAGCACAACACCACCAGAGGTCAAAAGTTCGTGATTGGTACCTAGCTTTGACGCTTTCTCGACAGTTTTCTTGAACAGAAACTGGGTCAAGCTTGCCCTATTTTCTACTGAATATATAAGAGGATGCATTATCTGGGCAGGAGACCCTCATGGTTTGATATTTTGAAACAATCGAAATTTAAACAATTGCCTTCCTAGAACTCACTCCGGGATCCACCGTGCAATCATCGCGTGATTCGCGGTGGCGGATTGCAGGGTCGGGCGGATTAGGTTGGGTTTGGCTAAAAACAAATAAACCTTAAACTTAAACTCCTTCTGTTAACAAACAGATTTAAAAAGGTGTTAAAATTCCTATATCTAAATGAACTGATTTCTTAAAACTTAAAAGCTACACATTTTTTAAAAACGTTCACTTTACTTTTTTTTAAATTTTGATACAGAAGCAGACATCTCGACCTAAACGAGAAGCCTTCCGCGAGGTGTGAAAATGCCGGGCTGCACATAAGCTACCCTAAACTTTGATTTCAATAATTTTAGATTTTCCAAAAATTTTTATTTTTGTTAGAATTTGATGGAAAATGAATTTAGAGATAAAAATGTACAAAAAAAATACACGAAACAAACGGAATAAAAAGAAATAAACAGAAACGAAGAGGAAGACAGAAAAGATTTGAAGTATGAAATATCAGTAAAGGTGGATAGGGCAAGCAGAGTTGGTGAAAGATTGTCTGTAGGAAAATCGGTAACGTCTGGTACGGCAAGGGGTGTTTGATCCGAAATAGGGAATTATGCTGTCTAATTTGAGATATGTGTCTTATTAACGGACTATCTCCCAGGTTGAACGGGTAGAGAAATATGCTGGACGTAGTCCGCTATCGGGGTTATATCGTTGCAACCTGAGTAGAGGTCTGAGAAGAAGGTGTACCTTCCAGAATTTCAAATAGGGAGCAAAATTTGTGCTCGAACACTTTTAGTTTTCTCATTGTTGTAGTCGGTATGCTGCACCATACCGGCGTCGCGTATATGATAGATGGCCTGACCACCATCGTGTACAGCAATTTATTATTCTGTCAGTTAAGTCTGCTACCTCTGACCATACAGACTCCTGGACAGAGATTAGACCGTCCGTACTTTCTCATTATTGTGCGTATTAAACGACAGTCGCTGTACCAGTCTGACCCCATGTACTTCACGCACTGGAACTCAATTTAATTCAATATGACAGCTCTTTCAAATGCGTTACCGGGACCACCAGAAGTCGATTAAATCGATTAAAATAGCAGATTTTATTTTTGACTCATTAACTAAAATTTATTTGTAGTAATAACAAATACAAACGTATTACCTTCCCCTTATAATATGTTACACAATAATACTTTCGTAGTTTCTCTACGTTCTCCATTATTATCAAACAAAAATGGAGGCGAATTGCGTAGCTCATTTTATAATATTTCTTTACCGTCAACTTAACATCAGTTCTTCAAAGCAGAAAACGTCTTACAAATTATAGCATTTGTATCTATTCTAACATCTTTGTCGTCATCATCTTTAAAATATGCAAGTGATAGAATGTCTTCGATATTATCTTCTTTAAGGGACGTCTTTTCACTAAGCGTGAAATCAAAAACTCCTTTGCAAATTTCAGTCACGAGATTGAGTACTCAGCAAGTCACAGTTCTATTTGAAGGAATTTAGCAACTTTTTTGGTATTGTTGTCTTCGAATATGCCCAATTAAAAGTTTTTTGACCAATTTCCGACACATGTGTCCATTAATTTAAGGCTACGTGCTAATAATCATGTGCATTATTCCTTTTTGCTATACCATTTAAACCATCGGTAATTTTATGAACTTTGCTCAGACGTCGAAGAATTTAGTCTGGTGTTTTGGCGTTTCCTTCGGAACAAAGTTTCAAGTAGATTATAGATTGTTTCAGGGATCTCTTGGTTCTGAGTAGCTTTATTTCGCTTCGACCTAAAAGATCTTTTGTGATTTATCCTACATCTAGTTGTCGCCCAAGATTCCAAGAATATTTGCAAAGCTTGTGATTTTTCTGGGGGGTAATTTCTCTATGTCTTCAGGCGTTAATTCCGCCCGCTCTAGGAACTTTAGCCTAGTATGGATTAATACCTTGCACTGACAAAGTATATATTCCGCAGTTTCAGTTGCAGTATCGCAATATCTGCATTTGTTTTCTACAGCCTTGTCCATATTCTTAAAATGACATCTCAAGGAGCAGTGGCCAATTAGAAGGCCTGTTTTCAGTTTCAATTCGGACTTTTTAAGTTCATTTTTTGCCGAATAAGTTATAAAACTCTTTCGTTTGTATTTGGCCTGAAGTATTCCTCCAATAGGACTTTTTCTGAACCTTTTCCCATTTCTCCGTTATGTTTCCCTTAGCCAGACCACAAAACGGTCCAGGTCCAATATATTGTGCTTGAGCTCCTTTTCTCGCCAGGCTGTCAGCATGTGCCCTGGCACTCACATCAAGTAACCTTGTTGTTGTTGGCCAGCTGCTTGTCTATATTCCCAGGCAATTTTATACTCGAAGGTATAGAGCCTTAGAGCTATTAATGCTGCATGGCTATCTGATATATAGATCCTTGCCCTTCGAATGCCTTCATTTAGGCACTCCTAGGCAAACAGACATATAGTATGAATTTCTGCCTTAAAGATGGTTGGGGTGTTACCGAGGGCTTTGGATAGCCTGCATTTAGGCCCCGCTACCCCTACTCCTACCCATTCAGCCATCTTAAATCTATCTGTATACCAGAGAAGTGACCCTTGTTCCAATCGCAGTGCCTCCATCTTGTTCGTCTGACGGCTTTCGATCAGCACGTCAAACGGACAGTCAAAGTGGCATAGAGTCATTGGGTTTGATCATGGACTCCAACTCCAGAATCCTTAATATCACCTGGTTTAAATTTTTGTGCCTGATGTAGTCGTAGGGCACTAAGTGCTGCCTCCTTCCTCACATGCAAGTATAATTCCTAAACAGGCAAGGCGTTGCAGTTTCTACAATCTTCTTTGAGTAGAGGAAGTTAGCCGTAGGTCGGTCTCCCCCCACCACTTCGCCTTGGCCTTGACCGCACACCTGTGGTCGTTGTGTTCAAGGTTACGGCGTCCCCTTAGCCCGGCATAACAGTTGCCGTGACCTTGACTTTGACCGTGTCAGTTGGGTTTCGGCTTCAAGGTCAGAGTGTTTCTCTTACTCGGAACGATCACTTGCGGTGACCTTGGGCTTGGCTTGCATAGGTTTCAAGGACGAAGCTTCCTCCTTGCCAAGCAACTTGACCTCTAAAACTATATTTGTTCAATACGTATGCAATAAAATGTGGTGGGGTTTGATATTTTGTGACGTAGCATACCTTTTCTATAAAATAGTGAAAGGAGTTAATGTGTGGTCATTCTTAACGTCAATTTCCTTGAGTAAAGAAGCAAAGATGTATTCTAACTACAACTAACCAAATGAAGTCTCATAAAAGAACACTGCAACATAGAACAAATTCATGTGTACGGTTGGCGGATGGTATAGAAATTGTCCGAAGTGCTTTCAAATATAGAATTATAACTTACCGAGTGCACAGTGATAATGAGAAACTTGACTATATTATATTTTTCAACGAAATTAGACATAAAATATTGAATGTACTAGAATAAATACTGTTACTTCATAAAACAATGAAAGTAAACATGGAAACGTTTGCCAGCTACATATTACAAGCACAAGAAATAGCTGAAATTAAATGGTTTAATACTTCTAATAAAATTTTAGATCAAGGTGTGGATTTAGACAACGCCCTCAATAGGCGTGATGGTTACGCAAACTATGGAGTTTCAAGAACGTTATTTTATTTGGTCTATTTTTGTCATGGTTTTCCTTTAGAACAGTGCTGAATGTGTGGCTGGTTTTATGTTAACACCTGGGGGGGTATTCGTAAAGAGCTTAACCAATTCTATATTGCTTTTTTAAGGTCTGTTACCTCTTGTTTTAGCTGTCCCATTTCATTTTTAATGAGGTCTTTTACTATGTTGATGAAATTTATTCTAATTTCATCCTGCAGATCTTTATTTGTATCTTCCAACTGAACTATTTTTCCACTTAGCTCAGTATAACTATCTTTACTTAAGTACTTCATTGTAGAATTTAGTTTTGATAGTTCTTAATTTTGGTTTTGCAGCTTCTGGTTTTCTAATATCAGTTTTTTATTTAATTTCAGACACTTTTCATATTCAAGTTCACATTCTGAACAGAAAAATTTCAGTTTTCTTTTGGTCAGGTTCATACATCGGTCCTCGGTAGATGATAATGATGAACATTCACTACATAGTCCTTTTTGGCACAAGTCACATGCATGTAGGGATTTTGAGTTAGGGGTACTGTAGCAGGAATATACGGTAACATCGCCAATTACACAACTAGCAATTCCATTTGCGTAGCGAGGGTTGCTAGCGCATTTATTATACACCCTGATGCCCGCATCTTGTGAGGGATCAGTAATCCAGGCACTGTTTGTCGTGACGTGCCTCTTGTTCGGCTCGCTGACGAGTAGCACGTCAGCGTTATACTCCACCCTATGTTGATACAGGAGGTCCTGGGCTGGTTAATTTGAAGATATAATAATAATAATAATAATAATAATAAATCAGTTTATTCTGTAAAATTAGAATAGGCCAGGTGACAATTTGTTGAATTGGTGTAAAACCTGATCTTTGTACGATCATATATCTTTACAAAATACTTAATATATCATTACAAATTAAAAACATATAATGTCTATACAGAAGGGTCGGATAAGTTAAAAAATACATATAATGCATATATAGAAAAAATATATATATAAATAAATAAGAACAGAACAAAGTACAGCGGCTAATAATTAATGGTAAGTTTTAAGAGTTGAATTATTTTTGCTTTAAAGTTGTTTGGACTCAGTATTTTTAGATCGGATGGTAGTTGGGTAGTTGGTTATATATCTTGGTTGCTTGGTATGTGAAATTCTTCTTGAAATTCTCAGTGTGATGTGCTGGCACTGTTAGTGTAATGTTTCGATTTCTAGTTGCTACTGAGTGCACATCTTCGCGTTTGTCGATTTTGTTTAATAAGTATTCTGGTTTTTTTTTTTTGAGACAATCACATTATGCACCATACAGCATAGATGTAGCCACTGTCTTTGTTTCATGTTCAGCCATCCCACTTGCTTGATATATAGACTTATGTGTTCTCTGTAGGGAACATCTTGCGCATACCATATACAGGCGTTTTGAACATTTTGTATCCTGTGTGTGTTTCCTACTTTGAGGGAGGGACCATACACGGAGTCGCAATAATTTAATTTTGACAGTACTAGTGAATCGCTTAGTTTGATTTTGGCATCCTTTGGTAAGTTGACTTTCAAGTGGTACAGGCCTCTTAAACTTAAATATGCTGAGCGACACATACTTGACACTTGTTTAGTGAAATTTAATTTGTCATCCATAATAAGGCCGAGATTCCTAACATAATCGCTGAACTTTATCTCATTGTTATTCATCATCAGTTTGAGACCATTGTTGCGTAACTCTTTTCTGTTTTTTTCACTACCAAAAAGAATTGCATCTGTCTTATTGATATTTAACTGCAATCCATTTTCAAGTGTCCACTGCAAAGTGCTGTTTAGATCATCACTAATTTTTTGGAAATCTTCATGGCATTTACTCACGTTAAAACTTAACATGAGTTGTAAATCATCTGCATAATAATGAATACAGCAAGATTCAACTTTCTGCTCAAGATCTATAATGAAGACGTTGAAAAGTAAGGGCTCAAGTATAGATCCTTGTGGTACCCCCGATTTAATAGTACACTGTTTTGAAAATATATGTGTGTCTTTCTCGCTAAGCTGAACAGTTTGCTTACGCTCTGTTAGGTAGCTTCTGAACCATTCCCATATTATTCCTCTAACTCCATAGTAGTATAGCTTAGACAGTAATAGCTCATGGCTTACAGTATCAAATGCTTTTGACATGTTTAATAGTACGAGCACTGTGATCATGTTATTGTCAGTTGCTGTTATGATATCATCATGTATTTTCAGTAGTGCCGTTGTTGTGCTGTGGTGTTTATGGAAACCTGAATGGGCTTTGAGAAATATATTGTATGTTTCTAAATAGTCTGTCAATTGTTCATGAACTACTCTTTCAATAACTTTTGATCCGGGTGGAAGGATACTAATTGGTCTTAAGTCTTTAAGTTCTGTAGAATCTTCTTTTTTTAATGGTGGAATAACTTTTTTTTCCAGGGAGTAATTTATAATGTGACTAAGTTCATTGTTGCAGTATTGTAAGCACATCTTTATCATATGTATTGTGATACCATTCATACCTGGAGCATTGGACTTTATGCTGTGCACTATTTTTCCTATTTGTTGGCGATCGACAGGTTTAATGGTAAAGTCTTGGCGTTCTGCTATGTAATTGTCATAGTAATAGTTATATAGCATTTCTTCACAAGAGATGTGTCTGGTGCAGTTTATGAAATGATCATTTATTACATTAGCATTGAAATTTTCACTGGTTGCTATGCCGTTACTTTTATTGTTGCTAACGAAACCCCATTGTCTCATTTTATTCCAAAATGCTTTAGAATTTCATGTTCCGTTTAATCGTATGTTCATAATACTTTTTCTTTTCGACGTTGACGGCTCTGTTAGTGTAGTTTCTGATTTGGCAGTAATATTGCCTATCTACTTCTGTCATTGTTCTTTTATACTTTCGATGGGCATTGCCTCGGTCTCTTAGTATCCATTTTAGGTTGTACGTCATCCAGGGTGCCTTCGTTTTTTTTTTTTGCTTTTTGGTATTAGAGGTGCATGAAAGTCAATTAGGGATAAGATACAGGAGTTTAGCCAATTTACTTTGTCATCAGTATTTTCTAGTTGGTATACACGTCCCCAATTCATATTTTTGGCATCTTCAGCGAATTTATCCATTTCGATATTCTTATAATTTCTGCAGAATTTTTGTTCAGTTATCTCCTCTTGGTCAAATTCCAGACAAGCATATTATATGTCATGGTCAGATAAGTGTGTGATGCATCTTTGGTTCCAGATTCGATTACATTCCACTTTTTTATTTACACATAATATATCAATGAATGACTCGGTATCTGCTGTTATTCGAGTAGGGTGTGTTATGATTTGTTTCAAGTCAAATATGTCTAGCATTGAGATTAGTTGTTCTGTGTTCGTGTTTGTTTGCAGCTTGTTATTATTTAGATCCCCCATGCATATTGTGTAATCAAATGCTGTCGATATCTCTGCAAGACTATTTTCTACCTTCTCCAACGATGTTTGCATGCTTGGTCTATATATCACCCCAGTTGCCATTGCTCTTCCTTTGTGTATACAATGAATCCACAGCTGCCCGATTCCTTCTTCAATTCCAGTTATTTCATTTAAGATTTTGCCTTTTAGTGTTGACTTAGAGTATATGAGTAGCCCACCTCCTCTGCTATGTGTTCTGTCAATTCTAGCTAAGCTGTAGCCTCCTATCTTCAGTGTGTTGTTCAAATCTTCATTGGTGAGCCATGTCTCACTAACAGCTAGTATATCGTAGTTTTCTTTTTCAATTAGTTTTTTGACCCGACATACTTTATTTCTGATGGATCTAATATTTATGTGCGCAACTTTGAGCTTATGTACACCCTCTTTATTTTGCAGCTTTTGTTTTTTCATAATTGCTGTAGTGTTGGTGTCTGATAGTCGATATTTTTTTATTTATTATTTAACATTCTCTTATAAAATGGACAGTTTTTATCCACAGCTGTGTGGCCGATATCAATACCCAGGTTGAATTTGCTATTTGCTTTTGTACAATTTATGCATTTTAGAGTTCTAGAATCACAGTCTTTGTAAGTATGGCTTCCTGAGCAATTTGAGCAGCTTAATTCTGATCTACAGTCTTTGGCGAAATGGTTATAACCTTGACATTTATAGCAACGTAGAAGACTTATGTGATCAAACACCCTGCCTCTTGACCAGCCTATGCATAATCGTTCACTTGTTATTAAATTTTTGTGGATTAGAGAATCAGTTTCTATAATGAGAGTAACTTTTTTCAATTTATTTTCAATTTTTTTCATTATTTTCATATGAAATTCTTCACCTTCGATTACACTGTTGTGCTTTACTATTTTTTTTTTATTGTGTCTTCGTCATTTTCCTCTATATCCTCCGCACTAATATTCACCACTTTTATTTTCGGTTTTTTAATCCAGGGGCTTCTATAGTGTAATTGTTACCCATTTCCTGTCTTAACTTATTTTGTAACAAGCCTCTCTCAGTTATGTTTTCACAGCCTATAACTACTGCTCCGTTCGACACTTGTCTGAACTTTGATATGTTAATTCCAATTTCTGCTGGGTTTACTTTTTGTTTGATTTCACTTTTGGTTTGTTCCCTTGCTTGGTCTTTGTGTGGTTTAACCACGAGAACTCGTTCTGGTTTGTGCTTTACTGCATTTGCATAACCATTCATTTCTGGTAGATTATTTTTCGATACTGCTTCTTTTAATTTAGCTATCAATTCACTTTTTTCTACTTCTAGTTTTTTATTTGCCTGTAAATATATCCCATTTTTGTCTTATATCTGCTGTATAATTTCGTTCAGTAAGTAATTTTCCATTTCTAGGGAAGTGAGGTTAGTCACATGTTTTGAGTTATAGGTTATGGTCTTTAAACAACAAATAACTCTAGTTTCATCAACTCTTGTGTAACTTTTTCTTGTGGAGCAGCTATTTTGAAACATTGCTCCACATTTTACACAGACAATGATTTGATTAGCCTTCTTGTTTTTACAACATTTAAAGAAATTTTCGGGAGGATCGCCCGCGCCATCCTCACCTGCCGCCATCTTCTACACTTTTTCTCTGACCGCCATCAAAATGATTGCAGCTACCCTCCACATGGTCCTTGTCACCACACTTAGGACACCCAGGTTTAGCCTTGCGGGCCTTAGTCAGAGCTCTCCTAAAATTGTCACATTTGCCACTTCCAGCTTTACGACCGGCCTTGTTACAGACCGGGTAGGATTCCTCATTTGTGCAATCCTTTGCGTTATGTCCCTCACCGCCGCATTTGAAGCAGGACTTTGATCTATCCGGACAATCGCACTCAGCTGCTACATGTTCCGATGACCAGCATTTAAAGCACCTCTTGATTCTAAGACGTTTTTCGATCGTACAGTTAACCAGTCCTACCCGAAATTCCTTATCCTGCAGGAGTATATTGGCATCAGCTTTGTCAATCTCCTGGGTGGCCCTGGCGTTTTCGCGTGGCTCGCTAAGTCTAACGGTCTTCCCATCCAAGGTTTCCCAATTTAGATTGGATTGTCTCCATGACCTCTGCCTCGACGGTATCGGCGTCCAATCCTCGGATATGCAAAGTCTCCAGATTCTCCTCCGCCCCTACTACCCTAGTTTTGATTTCGTTGCCTTCAGTCAAGATCTTATTCATTCCTTCCGAGGCTACTTTATCTTTCTCAGTGGTACAGCTAAGCCCTCGTATGGCCTTAGTGTACTCACTATCCTTGAGTAGACCCTTTGCTTTACCCAAAAGGGTCTTGTACGTTGTGCCGCTCTGCTCGGCAATCAGCGCAAAGGTATTGTACTCCCTTTTCTTCCCCTGCTTAGTGAGGGCTTTGCGGGGTTGCTGGTTTGTATATATCACCACCCGGGTGTCTGTGGCGTGGAATACAGCCTCTGCCATCTTTTTAAGGCGTTCAGTACTGACAAAAGTCAGATGGTGGATGGCCACCTATTTGTACTCGCCGGTTTCGGCCTTGACTTTGTGAAGGTTATCCCAAATATCCTCCTCCTTACCATCCAGCGCGATTCTTATAATTCTCGTGCTCCCGGATTCTCCTTGTGCAAGCCTCGACCACAGCCTGGTGGTTAGTTCAATCACCTCGAACGCCTCAGTAATAGTACCGAGTTCGGAGCATCTGTCCTTATACATTTTCTGTATACTTCTCTCCATGTTGCGGTCAACAGGTTCCACCAGCACCACTTTGGTGACGAACTCATTAGTATCGATGAGGTTTCCGACATTTATCTCGGTGTTCTGGAACAAAGAATTGTCCCATGATTGCTGTGCCGCGCTGACCCATTCTTCATAACTGGTGATTCCCGTTAAGGTGTTAAGTTGTCCTGCTGCACTTCACGCCATGGTTTGTATGCCGACTTCTCGTGTTTCTTTAGGTGTCTCGCTAGTTTGGGTATCAGTATCATGCTTGGGCACCATATTGGACACAAATCGATGGCTGGTGAACCACTCCTTTACGGATGTGCCATCTAGGACGTTGGCCTACTTGCGCAGTCTTAGCGCTATCTCCTTTATCTCACCCTTCGTATTACTATCGATTTTCCACTCTAGGTCATTAATATGCTTCAAAAGCATTTATATTGATTCAGTGATGCTGAAGGCAACAGGGCACTCAATTTTCTTGACCGCCCCGCTGTCTCCCGCCTCAAAGGATACCTCCATTAACTTTCTCTTGTTTAAGCCTTCAGTGAGAGAACTACATCTTTCAAGCCTGCTCACGAGATTGAGCCGGCTATGCTGATCACGCTTGCTGCTAATCGTCTTATTAAGAACGCATCCCATATGAGATCAATTTCTTTTACACTGCCTCCTGCACTTGTTTCAAATCTGCCATTAGGTGTAACCGATACCCCAGCCTGGTAAACCACTGGAGGTATCTGGCAGTCATTGGATGACGACCCGCATCACCCTCGCCCCGTGCCGGTACTGAGGTATCCAACGTCTGCACCGTAAACGATTTATCAATTTCCTTGTCCGTCATAGTTATATCAGTTCGCGACTATTTATATAAGAGCTTTTCCCCTCTGTGCTATCCTGTTGGTCCGCGGGAGGTATTTTATTTCCCTCCTACCCGCCGGCAGAGCCGGTGAGGGCATTCCCCTATCCACCACCCGGGGGACGCGGAGGAGGTTACAAGACATATTACTTAAAATGAAATCTAATAGTCTGGTTATTAGCGTTGAGTACATTATTTTGTTGTTTTAGATTAAAAAAGTTCATAAAATGCAGCAGGGAATTATATTTTAGTCTGGGAGTTTTTGAGAAATATTCAGGGATGTTAAAGTCGCCGATAATGAGAATGTCGGATCCATACAGGTCATATAGTGATTCAATATTATCAAATAAACACTCATAATCATCACAGGTAGCGTCAGTGGGAATATATAAAACAAAAATAAGAAAATAGTGATTACATATTTTTAATTTTTACGCCCAGTATATCGATGCCCTTGAGATTATTAAAACCTGGACATAGGGAACGAACGTCAAGTAAATAAGTGTTGTATTTAATTTTAAGTGCCAGTAATACTTCACCTCCTCGCGTTTTATTACAAGCTTGAAAATCCCTATCAGCGCGAAATACATCATATACATTTATATCCAACAGTTCGAAATTTGACAATCCCGCATGAGCCCATGTCTCGGGGAGAGCAATACAGTCATACTGGTCAAAGGATGAATTAGTAAATAACTCATTCTTTTTTGTCCTAGTCCACGAACATTCTGATAATAGAACGACATAAAATAAGAGTTCTTAGCCATTGCTTTATCAATGTTTATAAATGTTTTTGTGGACAGCGCATGGTCGGAACTTAAAGGAGCTGATTGCTACCGAATACCTAAAATATTATTCCTGAACTTTGTAAGATTTTGTTGGAGGACGAAGCAATTTTTATTCAATGCTGCATGATTAGTATTAATTACTGAGTCTTTATTTGCCTTATTGAAGGTTAGGCAGTTGATACAACAAAGATCTTGTGATTTACATTCTGAGATGTTATGTTTTTGGGAACAACGCGGACAGATCACATGCTGGAGGGCACATTTATTTGACAGATGGTAAAAACCATAACATTTAAAACAGCGTCTCATTTCAATAGCATCAAAAATATTACAATAGTCATAGCCAACGAATAATTTACCCTGCTCTAATATATTACCATATGTAGTCTTATCTACTTGTAGGATAACCTGAAATTTATTGTTGTATTTTTTTTTAAATGTGACACAGATATAACCTTACACTCACTGTTAGACACAATAAAATTTTTATTCTGTGACATTAGAAAATTATGGACAGTTTCAGCATCTAATTCATCCGTGACTTCATGCACACGCGGGTGTAGAATCGCCAACTCCTCAACAACATACTTATCAGAGAGTCTTTCAGCAGCTAATTCTTTGAATTTTTGTGAGTCAGTAATATCACAAGAAACAACTCACAAAAATTCAAAGAATTAGCTGCTGAAAGACTCTCTGATAAGTATGTTGTTGAGGAGTTGGCGATTCTACACCCGCGTGTGCATGAAATCACGGATAAATTAGATGCTGAAACTGTCCATAATTTTCTAATGTCACAGAATAAAAATGTTATTGTGTCTAACAGTGAGTGTAAGGTTATATCTGTGTCACATTTAAAAAAAAATACAACAATAAATTTCAGGTTATCCTACAAGTAGATAAGACTACATATGGTAATATATTAGAGCAGGGTAAATTATTCGTTGGCTATGACTATTGTAATATTTTTGATGCTATTGAAATGAGACGCTGTTTTAAATGTTATGGTTTTTACCATCTGTCAAATAAATGTGCCCTCCAGCATGTGATCTGTCCGCGTTGTTCCCAAAAACATAACATCTCAGAGTGTAAATCACAAGATCTTTGTTGTATCAACTGCCTAACCTTCAATAAGGCAAATAAAGACTCAGTAATTAATACTAATCATGCAGCATTGAATAAAAATTGCTTCGTCCTCCAACAAAATCTTACAAAGTTCAGGAATAATATTTTAGGTATTCGGTAGCAATCAGCTCCTTTAAGTTCCGACCATGCGCTGTCCACAAAAACATTTATAAACATTGATAAAGCAATGGCTAAGAACTCTTATTTTATGTCGTTCTATTATCAGAATGTTCGTGGACTAGGACAAAAAAGAATGAGTTATTTACTAATTCATCCTTTGACCAGTATGACTGTATTGCTCTCCCCGAGACATGGGCTCATGCGGGATTGTCAAATTTCGAACTGTTGGATATAAATGTATATGATGTATTTCGCGCTGATAGGGATTTTCAAGCTTGTAATAAAACGCGAGGAGGTGAAGTATTACTGGCACTTAAAATTAAATACAACACTTATTTACTTGACGTTCGTTCCCTATGTCCAGGTTTTAATAATCTCAAGGGCATCGATATACTGGGCGTAAAAATTAAAAATATGTAATCACTATTTTCTTATTTTTGCTTTATATATTCCCACTGACGCTACCTGTGATGATTATGAGTGTTTATTTGATAATATTGAATCACTATATGACCTGTATGGATCCGACATTCTCATTATCGGCGACTTTAACATCCCTGAATATTTCTCAAAAACTCCCAGACTAAAATATAATTCCCTGCTGCATTTTATGAACTTTTTTAATCTAAAACAACAAAATAATGTACTCAACGCTAATAACCAGACTATTAGATCTCATTTTAAGTAATATGTCTTGTAACCTCCTCCGCGTCCCCCGGGTGGCGGATAGGGGAATGCCCTCACCGGCTCTGCCGGCGGGTAGGAGGGAAATAAAATACCTCCCGCGGACCAACAGGATAGCACAGAGGGGAAAAGCTCTTATATAAATAGTCGCGAACTGATATAACTATGACGGACAAGGAAATTGATAAATCGTTTACGGTGCAGACGTTGGATACCTCAGTACCGGCACGGGGCGAGGGTGATGCGGGTCGTCATCCAATGACTGCCAGATACCTCCAGTGGTTTACCAGGCTGGGGTATCGGTTACACCTAATGGCAGATTTGAAACAAGTGCAGGAGGCAGTGTAAAAGAAATTGATCTCATATGGGATGCGTTCTTAATAAGACGATTAGCAGCAAGCGTGATCAGCATAGCCGGCTCAATCTCGTGAGCAGGCTTGAAAGATGTAGTTCTCTCACTGAAGGCTTAAACAAGAGAAAGTTAATGGAGGTATCCTTTGAGGCGGGAGACAGCGGGGCGGTCAAGAAAATTGAGTGCCCTGTTGCCTTCAGCATCACTGAATCAATATAAATGCTTTTGAAGCATATTAATGACCTAGAGTGGAAAATCGATAGTAATACGAAGGGTGAGATAAAGGAGATAGCGCTAAGACTGCGCAAGTAGGCCAACGTCCTAGATGGCACATCCGTAAAGGAGTGGTTCACCAGCCATCGATTTGTGTCCAATATGGTGCCCAAGCATGATACTGATACCCAAACTAGCGAGACACCTAAAGAAACACGAGAAGTCGGCATACAAACCATGGCGTGAAGTGCAGCAGGACAACTTAACACCTTAACGGGAATCACCAGTTATGAAGAATGGGTCAGCGCGGCACAGCAATCATGGGACAATTCTTTGTTCCAGAACACCGAGATAAATGTCGGAAACCTCATCGATACTAATGAGTTCGTCACCAAAGTGGTGCTGGTGGAACCTGTTGACCGCAACATGGAGAGAAGTATACAGAAAATGTATAAGGACAGATGCTCCGAACTCGGTACTATTACTGAGGCGTTCGAGGTGATTGAACTAACCACCAGGCTGTGGTCGAGGCTTGCACAAGGAGAATCCGGGAGCACGAGAATTATAAGAATCGCGCTGGATGGTAAGGAGGAGGATATTTGGGATAACCTTCACAAAGTCAAGGCCGAAACCGGCGAGTACAAATAGGTGGCCATCCACCATCTGACTTTTGTCAGTACTGAACGCCTTAAAAAGATGGCAGAGGCTGTATTCCACGCCACAGACACCCGGGTGGTGATATATACAAACCAGCAACCCCGCAAAGCCCTCACTAAGCAGGGGAAGAAAAGGGAGTACAATACCTTTGCGCTGATTGCCGAGCAGAGCGGCACAACGTACAAGACCCTTTTGGGTAAAGCAAAGGGTCTACTCAAGGATAGTGAGTACACTAAGGCCATACGAGGGCTTAGCTGTACCACTGAGAAAGATAAAGTAGCCTCGGAAGGAATGAATAAGATCTTGACTGAAGGCAACGAAATCAAAACTAGGGTAGTAGGGGCGGAGGAGAATCTGGAGACTTTGCATATCCGAGGATTGGACGCCGATACCGTCGAGGCAGAGGTCATGGAGACAATCCAATCTAAATTGGGAAACCTTGGATGGGAAGACCGTTAGACTTAGCGAGCCACGCGAAAACGCCAGGGCCACCCAGGAGATTGACAAAGCTGATGCCAATATACTCCTGCAGGATAAGGAATTTCGGGTAGGACTGGTTAACTGTACGATCGAAAAACGTCTTAGAATCAAGAGGTGCTTTAAATGCTGGTCATCGGAACATGTAGCAGCTGAGTGCGATTGTCCGGATAGATCAAAGTCCTGCTTCAAATGCGGCGGTGAGGGACATAACGCAAAGGATTGCACAAATGAGGAATCCTACCCGGTCTGTAACAAGGCCGGTCGTAAAGCTGGAAGTGGCAAATGTGACAATTTTAGGAGAGCTCTGACTAAGGCCCGCAAGGCTAAACCTGGGTGTCCTAAGTGTGGTGACAAGGACCATGTGGAGGGTAGCTGCAATCATTTTGATGGCGGTCAGAGAAAAAGTGTAGAAGATGGCGGCAGGTGAGGATGGCGCGGGCGATCCTCCCGAAAATTTCTTTAAATGTTGTAAAAACAAGAAGGCTAATCAAATCATTGTCTGTGTAAAATGTGGAGCAATGTTTCAAAATAGCTGCTCCACAAGAAAAAGTTACACAAGAGTTGATGAAACTAGAGTTATTTGTTGTTTAAAGACCATAACCTATAACTCAAAACATGTGACTAACCTCACTTCCCTAGAAATGGAAAATTACTTACTGAACGAAATTATACAGCAGATATAAGACAAAAATGGGATATATTTACAGGCAAATAAAAAACTAGAAGTAGAAAAAAGTGAATTGATAGCTAAATTAAAAGAAGCAGTATCGAAAAATAATCTACCAGAAATGAATGGTTATGCAAATGCAGTAAAGCACAAACCAGAACGAGTTCTCGTGGTTAAACCACACAAAGACCAAGCAAGGGAACAAACCAAAAGTGAAATCAAACAAAAAGTAAACCCAGCAGAAATTGGAATTAACATATCAAAGTTCAGACAAGTGTCGAACGGAGCAGTAGTTATAGGCTGTGAAAACATAACTGAGAGAGGCTTGTTACAAAATAAGTTAAGACAGGAAATGGGTAACAATTACACTATAGAAGCCCCTGGATTAAAAAACCGAAAATAAAAGTGGTGAATATTAGTGCGGAGGATATAGAGGAAAATGACGAAGACACAATAAAAAAAAAATAGTAAAGCACAACAGTGTAATCGAAGGTGAAGAATTTCATATGAAAATAATGAAAAAAATTGAAAATAAATTGAAAAAAGTTACTCTCATTATAGAAACTGATTCTCTAATCCACAAAAATTTAATAACAAGTGAACGATTATGCATAGGCTGGTCAAGAGGCAGGGTGTTTGATCACATAAGTCTTCTACGTTGCTATAAATGTCAAGGTTATAACCATTTCGCCAAAGACTGTAGATCAGAATTAAGCTGCTCAAATTGCTCAGGAAGCCATACTTACAAAGACTGTGATTCTAGAACTCTAAAATGCATAAATTGTACAAAAGCAAATAGCAAATTCAACCTGGGTATTGATATCGGCCACACAGCTGTGGATAAAAACTGTCCATTTTATAAGAGAATGTTAAATAATAAATAAAAAAATATCGACTATCAGACACCAACACTACAGCAATTATGAAAAAACAAAAGCTGCAAAATAAAGAGGGTGTACATAAGCTCAAAGTTGCGCACATAAATATTAGATCCATCAGAAATAAAGTATGTCGGGTCAAAAAACTAATTGAAAAAGAAAACTACGATATACTAGCTGTTAGTGAGACATGGCTCACCAATGAAGATTTGAACAACACACTGAAGATAGGAGGCTACAGCTTAGCTAGAATTGACAGAACACATAGCAGAGGAGGTGGGCTACTCATATACTCTAAGTCAACACTAAAAGGCAAAATCTTAAATGAAATAACTGGAATTGAAGAAGGAATCGGGCAGCTGTGGATTCATTGTATACACAAAGGAAGAGCAATGGCAACTGGGGTGATATATAGACCAAGCATGCAAACATCGTTGGAGAAGGTAGAAAATAGTCTTGCAGAGATATCGACAGCATTTGATTACACAATATGCATGGGGGATCTAAATAATAACAAGCTGCAAACAAACACGAACACAGAACAACTAATCTCAATGCTAGACATATTTGACTTGAAACAAATCATAACACACCCTACTCGAATAACAGCAGATACCGAGTCATTCATTGATATATTATGTGTAAATAAAAAAGTGGAATGTAATCGAATCTGGAACCAAAGATGCATCACACACTTATCTGACCATGACATATAATATGCTTGTCTGGAATTTGACCAAGAGGAG
This sequence comes from Leptura quadrifasciata, assembly GCA_963675555.1. Taxonomy (NCBI): domain Eukaryota; kingdom Metazoa; phylum Arthropoda; class Insecta; order Coleoptera; family Cerambycidae; genus Leptura; species Leptura quadrifasciata. Next base: position 94,761,328 of record OY776678.1, on the reverse strand, counting down.
ATAACTGAACAAAAATTCTGCAGAAATTATAAGAATATCGAAATGGATAAATTCGCTGAAGATGCCAAAAATATGAATTGGGGACGTGTATACCAACTAGAAAATACTGATGACAAAGTAAATTGGCTAAACTCCTGTATCTTATCCCTAATTGACTTTCATGCACCTCTAATACCAAAAAGCAAAAAAAAAAAACGAAGGCACCCTGGATGACGTACAACCTAAAATGGATACTAAGAGACCGAGGCAATGCCCATCGAAAGTATAAAAGAACAATGACAGAAGTAGATAGGCAATATTACTGCCAAATCAGAAACTACACTAACAGAGCCGTCAACGTCGAAAAGAAAAAGTATTATGAACATACGATTAAACGGAACATGAAATTCTAAAGCATTTTGGAATAAAATGAGACAATGGGGTTTCGTTAGCAACAATAAAAGTAACGGCATAGCAACCAGTGAAAATTTCAATGCTAATGTAATAAATGATCATTTCATAAACTGCACCAGACACATCTCTTGTGAAGAAATGCTATATAACTATTACTATGACAATTACATAGCAGAACGCCAAGACTTTACCATTAAACCTGTCGATCGCCAACAAATAGGAAAAATAGTGCACAGCATAAAGTCCAATGCTCCAGGTATGAATGGTATCACAATACATATGATAAAGATGTGCTTACAATACTGCAACAATGAACTTAGTCACATTATAAATTACTCCCTGGAAAAAAAAGTTATTCCACCATTAAAAAAAGAAGATTCTACAGAACTTAAAGACTTAAGACCAATTAGTATCCTTCCACCCGGATCAAAAGTTATTGAAAGAGTAGTTCATGAACAATTGACAGACTATTTAGAAACATACAATATATTTCTCAAAGCCCATTCAGGTTTCCATAAACACCACAGCACAACAACGGCACTACTGAAAATACATGATGATATCATAACAGCAACTGACAATAACATGATCACAGTGCTCGTACTATTAAACATGTCAAAAGCATTTGATACTGTAAGCCATGAGCTATTACTGTCTAAGCTATACTACTATGGAGTTAGAGGAATAATATGGGAATGGTTCAGAAGCTACCTAACAGAGCGTAAGCAAACTGTTCAGCTTAGCGAGAAAGACACACATATATTTTCAAAACAGTGTACTATTAAATCGGGGGTACCACAAGGATCTATACTTGAGCCCTTACTTTTCAACGTCTTCATTATAGATCTTGAGCAGAAAGTTGAATCTTGCTGTATTCATTATTATGCAGATGATTTACAACTCATGTTAAGTTTTAACGTGAGTAAATGCCATGAAGATTTCCAAAAAATTAGTGATGATCTAAACAGCACTTTGCAGTGGACACTTGAAAATGGATTGCAGTTAAATATCAATAAGACAGATGCAATTCTTTTTGGTAGTGAAAAAAACAGAAAAGAGTTACGCAACAATGGTCTCAAACTGATGATGAATAACAATGAGATAAAGTTCAGCGATTATGTTAGGAATCTCGGCCTTATTATGGATGACAAATTAAATTTCACTAAACAAGTGTCAAGTATGTGTCGCTCAGCATATTTAAGTTTAAGAGGCCTGTACCACTTGAAAGTCAACTTACCAAAGGATGCCAAAATCAAACTAAGCGATTCACTAGTACTGTCAAAATTAAATTATTGCGACTCCGTGTATGGTCCCTCCCTCAAAGTAGGAAACACACACAGGATACAAAATGTTCAAAACGCCTGTATATGGTATGCGCAAGATGTTCCCTACAGAGAACACATAAGTCTATATATCAAGCAAGTGGGATGGCTGAACATGAAACAAAGACAGTGGCTACATCTATGCTGTATGGTGCATAATGTGATTGTCTCAAAAAAAAAAAACCAGAATACTTATTAAACAAAATCGACAAACGCGAAGATGTGCACTCAGTAGCAACTAGAAATCGAAACATTACACTAACAGTGCCAGCACATCACACTGAGAATTTCAAGAAGAATTTCACATACCAAGCAACCAAGATATATAACCAACTACCCAACTACCATCCGATCTAAAAATACTGAGTCCAAACAACTTTAAAGCAAAAATAATTCAACTCTTAAAACTTACCATTAATTATTAGCCGCTGTACTTTGTTCTGTTCTTATTTATTTATATATATATTTTTTCTATATATGCATTATATGTATTTTTTAACTTATCCGACCCTTCTGTATAGACATTATATGTTTTTAATTTGTAATGATATATTAAGTATTTTGTAAAGATATATGATCGTACAAAGATCAGGTTTTACACCAATTCAACAAATTGTCACCTGGCCTATTCTAATTTTACAGAATAAACTGATTTATTATTATTATTATTATTATTATTATATCTTCAAATTAACCAGCCCAGGACCTCCTGTATCAACATAGGGTGGAGTATAACGCTGACGTGCTACTCGTCAGCGAGCCGAACAAGAGGCACGTCACGACAAACAGTGCCTGGATTACTGATCCCTCACAAGATGCGGGCATCAGGGTGTATAATAAATGCGCTAGCAACCCTCGCTACGCAAATGGAATTGCTAGTTGTGTAATTGGCGATGTTACCGTATATTCCTGCTACAGTACCCCTAACTCAAAATCCCTACATGCATGTGACTTGTGCCAAAAAGGACTATGTAGTGAATGTTCATCATTATCATCTACCGAGGACCGATGTATGAACCTGACCAAAAGAAAACTGAAATTTTTCTGTTCAGAATGTGAACTTGAATATGAAAAGTGTCTGAAATTAAATAAAAAACTGATATTAGAAAACCAGAAGCTGCAAAACCAAAATTAAGAACTATCAAAACTAAATTCTACAATGAAGTACTTAAGTAAAGATAGTTATACTGAGCTAAGTGGAAAAATAGTTCAGTTGGAAGATACAAATAAAGATCTGCAGGATGAAATTAGAATAAATTTCATCAACATAGTAAAAGACCTCATTAAAAATGAAATGGGACAGCTAAAACAAGAGGTAACAGACCTTAAAAAAGCAATATAGAATTGGTTAAGCTCTTTACGAATACCCCCCCAGGTGTTAACATAAAACCAGCCACACATTCAGCACTGTTCTAAAGGAAAACCATGACAAAAATAGACCAAATAAAATAACGTTCTTGAAACTCCATAGTTTGCGTAACCATCACGCCTATTGAGGGCGTTGTCTAAATCCACACCTTGATCTAAAATTTTATTAGAAGTATTAAACCATTTAATTTCAGCTATTTCTTGTGCTTGTAATATGTAGCTGGCAAACGTTTCCATGTTTACTTTCATTGTTTTATGAAGTAACAGTATTTATTCTAGTACATTCAATATTTTATGTCTAATTTCGTTGAAAAATATAATATAGTCAAGTTTCTCATTATCACTGTGCACTCGGTAAGTTATAATTCTATATTTGAAAGCACTTCGGACAATTTCTATACCATCCGCCAACCGTACACATGAATTTGTTCTATGTTGCAGTGTTCTTTTATGAGACTTCATTTGGTTAGTTGTAGTTAGAATACATCTTTGCTTCTTTACTCAAGGAAATTGACGTTAAGAATGACCACACATTAACTCCTTTCACTATTTTATAGAAAAGGTATGCTACGTCACAAAATATCAAACCCCACCACATTTTATTGCATACGTATTGAACAAATATAGTTTTAGAGGTCAAGTTGCTTGGCAAGGAGGAAGCTTCGTCCTTGAAACCTATGCAAGCCAAGCCCAAGGTCACCGCAAGTGATCGTTCCGAGTAAGAGAAACACTCTGACCTTGAAGCCGAAACCCAACTGACACGGTCAAAGTCAAGGTCACGGCAACTGTTATGCCGGGCTAAGGGGACGCCGTAACCTTGAACACAACGACCACAGGTGTGCGGTCAAGGCCAAGGCGAAGTGGTGGGGGGAGACCGACCTACGGCTAACTTCCTCTACTTCTTTGTGCTATTTTTTCCTCTGTTTTTGTCCACTATACACATGATGCATAGGTCACCCTAGGTCTGACAACTGAAAGTTAAGACCAATGTGCCATTTTCCAGGTAAGTTTTTGATCCGGAATTACTCCTAGATACTTGACTTCACTGGAAAAGTTTAGCATCGTTCCATTCAGCACAGGAGTTCTAAAATTAAGTTTTGTCCTTTTGTGAGCGGAACAATAACTTTTTCGCTCGGATTGGCCTTAAGCTCCTCTGACGTTTGAGATCAGAACCTCATTTGTGCCTCTCATAGTCATGACCAGGTCATCTGCATAACCCTGGACGTTGAAGCCCGAATTACTCATTTTATGGAGGAGATCATCGATCACCATTGACCACAGCAAGGGTGATAGGATTCCACCTTGCGGACAACCCCTGACTGAAGTCGCCGTAGCCGACTCACCCCTCACACTTGTAGTAATTATTCTGCTTCTGAGCATGGTTTGCGTCCATTTAATTGTAGGTGACTGTATTCCCCTTTTGATATAATTCTTGCACGTCTTTGAGATGTACAGTGGTCCAGCATGCATAATTGATGTAGTCATAGACGACAAACCAAGGTAGCATTTGGGTTACAGTCTGATTGGGAATGTCATACCTTTTATTAAAACCAATATGACTACAGATCGACCAGGCGCCACAGGTAGGTACGTCGCGCGCCGACTTGTTGTACAATGGCCTCTCTGCTAATTTATTTTGTAATATTGAGTTTAATATACCTAGAATTAATTAGATGCACAATTCAACCTTTTCATGTATTATATCCATAGTAAATATTTTATAACAACAACATAAGTTTTATCTATCCAATATTACATAGGACAAACTACACAATAAAATATGCAATAATAACATCTATAATAAACAAATAGTGGTATAATTTAGAAAAAATTTGGGCATATTTTGTTCTTTCTACCCCTTAAAAATAAATAAAGATGTAGTATACCTCACTTAAGTTTATATGATATAAACCTGGACCAGTGCGTTTACAAATTAGATCAAAATTTTTATTATTTTTTTCTCTCGATTTTTCCACTATTATTTATACCTAATAATTGCTTCTAGTTACAAGTTCAATTTTAATGCATCTTCTACCTCTCCATACTTAAGATATATTATTTGTTAATTTCCTTATTGATTTCTATATGGTACATTTTTTAGTTTTCATTTTCTAGTAATTTTTTATTGTTTGTTTCATAATATCTGGATTCTCACTTTTTTGTAATTTTTTATTTCATTTGGGGCTATATTATATATTTTTATAGTATGGGCCCTAAGTATAGAAAACATTTGGAACTGTGTTTTTCTGAGCTCTAGGTACATACTACTGTCTTATCTCTCAGTCTAGTGTTATATTGATGAGTTTGATATATTTCTAAGTTTTTTTTTCATTTCATAATTTAATAAAATTTCTGCATATAATTATTTTATTTTAAATAGAGGTTCGAAATGTGATTTTCCTACTCCGCCTCAGGCTATAATCCCGTATTTTAAAATTGGTGAATTAGTCCGTTATAAATAATTAGTTGTTGTTTGCCATTTAAAAATTAAACTTGTATAGAGAAAATAACGCATTTTGTATGTATATATATATATATATATATATATATATATATATATATATATATATATATATATATATATATATATATATATATTCCGAGAAGCTTCCGCGGTCGTTGGTATGAAAAATACTAGGTTCTCGGAGATTGTTAATGTCTCGACGTTTCGGCTCCCGTTTTGGAGCCATTTTCAAGAGAAAAAGTGAGTCAAGTAAAAATTGTCAAAGAAAATAATGCTAGGAGTTCGTGGAACTGGTTCGATTCCGGGGTCTCAATCTGCCTACTCCCCAGATCTCAGTTCGCTCTAAGGAGTAGGCAGGTTGAGGCCTTAGAGACGGATCGCGGTGAGATCTGGGGAGTAGGCAGATTGAGACCCCGGAATCGAACCAGTTCCACGAACTCCTAGCATTATTTTCTTTGACAATTTTTACTTGACTCACTTTTTCTCTTGAAAATGGCTCCAAAACGGGAGCCGAAACGTCGAGACATTAACAATCTCAGACGCGGTTCAACCCGAGAACCTAGTATTTTTCATATATATATATATATATATATATATATATATATATATATATATATATTATTATACATGATTTGCAGGAAACAACTACTCAGCGGGCAAATACCCCGCCCTGCATTGAATTATACCTTACAAATCATGAAAAATTGGTAGCCAATGTCATTTGTCAACTCCCTGACCAGACATAGACCGGTTTCGAACTTATTAGTTCTCGTCAGTATGCCATAGGTCATGGTGCAGACAAATGACAGTGGCCAACCTGCTAGTCTTATACAGACTAATGTAAATGGTATAGTGGTGAGAGGCAAGTGAATCCTCTCATGTGGTCTAATGCTACTATACACCAGACATCATAGATGTCTTCATGGTGCATAGCGACTTGCCATTTTGCAAGTACCGAGAGCGGCGACCTTCAGTTGTTTCCTGCAAATCATGTATAATAACAGTATATAGGTTAAGTCCACCAAGGGCTGAAGGTCGCCGCTCTCGGTACTTGCAAATGGCAAATCGCTATGCACCATGAAGACATCTATGATGTCTGGTGTATAGTAGCATTAGACCACATTAGAGGATTCACTTACCTCTCACCACTATACCATTTACATTAGTCTGTATAAGACTAGCAGGTTGGCCACTGTCATTTGTCTGCTCCATGATCTATGGCATACTGATGAGAACTAATAAGTTCGAAACCGGTCTATGTCTGGTCAGGGAGTTGACAAATGACATTGGCTACCAATTTTTCATGATTTGTAAGGTATAATTCAATGCAGGTCGGGGTATTTGCCCGCTGAGTAGTTGTTTCCTGCAAATCATGTATAATAACAGTATATAGGTTAAGCCCACCAAGGGCTGAAGGTCGCCGCTCTCGGTACTTGCAAAATGGCAAGTCGCTATGCACCATGAAGACATCTATGATGTCTGGTGTATAGTAGCATTAGACCACATGAGAGGATTCACTTACCTCTCACCACTATACCATATATCCATATATATATATATATATATATATATTCAATTTGTTTGTCCCATTTTAAATGAGAATCTATCATGATTCCAAGACATTTTATTGAGTTTGCTTGCGTAATTTTAATATTTTCGTCACTAAATTTAATTTTTTCATATTTGGGTAGATTGTATTAAAGCCACCAGTACATATCATGTGATGAAATTCTAATAAACTATGTAATTTAGTTAGTACATCTTGTGTATAAACCATTAACGTCTCTTTATAATATATTATTATTTATTGTTTTGTAAACGTTTCTTCTGTTGGATAATGGAGCTTTTATCTTTATTATTACTATTATTATTTTATTATGCGAATTATGAACAAGCTAGAAGACAGTAATAAATAATACCTATTCCTTTCTTTAAGTTATAACACAAATCAGCATATTTCCGCAGGCTCGAAGACATAATTTATCAAATCATAATGGGTGGTTCTATTCAATATTATTTTAGCTGGGCCTTTGGCAAGCCGTTAAAAACCTTAAAAATAAAGATGTATAAAAAGGGTGCACTATAAATCAGATGTCATTCACCAGCCATATTTGGTTCGAAAAATATGATTTATTTTTTTAATTTAAAAGCTTTTTCTCATACGACAGATTTGTCTGCGCTAAAATGGATTATGAAAAACGATGGTGTCAGAAAATTAATAAATTAATATACTTATATTCTATATAGTAAAAAAATTGCACATATTGATTGTTCATCAAATGAAACTTCCTATACGTAACTTAAAGTTAAATAAAAATGATATTGCCCTGCATTTAAGATGTATATTTCTCTGCTTATTTTAACTATATTTTTTGAAAATATATAAATAAAATTTGAATATATGAATATATTGTGTGGATTTCTTTTCTGACTGCCAAAGCACTTTTATAAAAGAAGTTTAAAATTGGCGATCCGTTAATAGTTTAACACGGCTACTGTAAAAGTCTTGGACATGGGATTGACTCTGACTTGCGTTTTAAGAGCCATGTAACTTATATGTTAAAAAAGCTTATACTTCTTTAAAAATGATATATTGCCATAGACATTATTTGGGGCAGGAAATTATAACCCTATTACGTGATGCTCTGATACTATCACATTTTAATCGCTGTGACAGTATTTATGGTCCTTGCCTTGATAGTGTCGACACCAGACGGATACAAAAAGTACAAAATTCATTCCTACGGCTAATTATCGGATTAGATCCAGACAACATATGCCTGATAAACTTACGGATGATAAATGGCTAAATATGTATAATCGACGTAAGTAACACATGATTTATTTTGTTTATAAAATCATTAAATACAACTTCCCCCAAGAAGTGGTTCGGATAGCACTATAAACTGTAGGTTCCTGTCTCATTTACTCACACAAGTCTAGGCTTAAGCGGGTCATTCAGGTGATCTGGAAGGTAGTTAAAACATTTATTAATATTTATTTATCTTATTTTATGCAGATGGCAGTGTTGTAGGGATTGGTAGTTATTTAATCATCTGGGTGTATGTGTCCTGGTTGAGTGGTGGAATAACTAATGTTGAACCCCACCAGGATGTTAATATAAAAAATCTACTAACACTACAAAGTGTTTTAACTCTTTTTTTAACTATGTGAATAATATTAATTTGGTCTTGAGACGTTGTTCATAAATGTATCTGTTGATCTGTTGATTACACTACGTATTCAACAATATTAATAAATTTGTGAGTGAAAGAATTAGGTCCCTCTTAGAATGGCTTAAAGAAAGGAGCAAGGAAATCTATTTCATTTGGACTTGTGTTACCTGTTTATTCCCCTTATTGTTATTATGGCAAATAAACGAAGCAACAAATGCACACGTCTAGCTGATTTTAGCCGGGGCAAAGAGTCATGGGTTCTGATAACTTTTAAGAGAGGTAAAACTTACCCTTTTTGTGCGTGTAACACATAAGACGAATTTTGTTATTTAGGCACCACCTATAGTGAATAATGAGTTTTTTTAACATTTATTTAACGTCGGTCTATTTCCGCTACTGAGGCCTATCGCCGACGCCTGTAGATGAGCTACCCCCAACCAGGAATTTTGCCGAACCTTTTTCCTTTAGAAGGGTAGGGATCTTTTACTAGCTTGACATTTAATAGACAAGGGACCGACGGCTTTACATCCCCTCCGAAGGATGGTATATCACCTACGAAACCCTCGCCTAAGGTTGCATAGCTTCCGCGCATATAGTGATATACAAGCCGCTGGAAGATATGTGAGGCGAGGACACAGTCTTTTTTGAAAAGGTCGCCCATCCAAGTACTAACCGCGCCTAACGTTGCTTTACATCGCATATCGAAGTATGTACATAGTAAAGACGCATCTACGCTCGCCCCGAATAATGAGTTGATTTGTCTCTTTTTCCCTTAAAAACAAATCTCCTATAGACGAGACTGAAATTTATGGCAAGGAAAAGAAATAATTAGTAAGATGAATAATAAAATATTTTATATAAATAATTAAATTTTACAGCATGAATTTACAAAAAGAAGGTAATTTGTGAAATTTAAATATAAAAGTAAATCTTAAAAAAATATATATGGGCTTATTTAAATATAATTTTGAGTGAAATTTTATACAAAAAAATTGCACAATAAAAGGAATTTAATACAAAAAAAAATAACCCAGGATATAATACCAATTTTCTATGTCCCAGTGTCCTGGGACGTCCTGGTACTGCACTCCAGATTCAAATTGTTTCAGAACGTTGAATCTAAATATTTTTGGAAATTTATTTTCGCTTGGATTTTAAAGGAAATTTGAATGGAAAGATCGCAGAATAACTTCTAGTAATGTCGAATAAAGAAATTAATGCTTAAGCGTCTTAGCAAAAGCCGAAATAAGTAATAAGCTTCAAATAAAATTGAACAGTACATAAACACAAACACAAATACATAAATTTGTTTCTCAAATAAAGGGAGTTGCTTCTTAAAGTTAAAGTTGAAATCGCAGAAAGTTAAATAAAATTAAAGTTGCTTTGAACCAAATTGCCAAAAGGGAGATAGAAAATATTTTATTACCATGTGGTTTTTTAGTTACATAAAATTCAAGAAATTGAATTTAATTTATTTAATATAAATGAAAACACATTAATAAAATAATTGAAAATTAAATAATTAATAAATAAAATTTACCTGATCGTGTTCTCTAACACAATGAAATGTGGATTTAACTGTAATAGTAACTACTGGAGGATCTCACAGTCGAAAAGATCTATTGTTTTAATCAGATACATTATAATAAATATGAAGTAAAATTTACTAGTATCGCCATCTGTTGATGAGCGACTCAATTAATCAATATAGGACTGTACCATAATCGGATTTCTTTTCTAGTGGGGTTTCTTTTCACAACCAAATTATAGGCAAGTATAGAATCGATTAAAGAAATCATTATTATTCGTTGAGGAATGTTTCATTGCAAAATATAACGTAACTAAACTGAACATTAATAAAATAAATTGTTTTCAAACTGTACATTATACTTTATATAATAGGTATAAATGAAACAAATTTTAGAAGTAAGAAAAATAACTGCATCTTGTACATAGTAAACAAAGTAAAAAAATTAAATTTAAATGAATATAAATGTTGTGCAGGCATTGTATGGACAGTTGGAGACTGAAGTGATGTAACAGAAATACATATTACATAAATTAGTGTTAAAAATACTTGACTGAGTTCCTTAGATACAAAAATAACTATATATAAAATGTAAAGATATTTAACGGTGGAATAAAGATAATTCTGCTAGTTGGAAGTAGTCTCACTTACAAAAACTAAATCAAAATGCTATACAGATCGTGCTAAATATAAATAAATATCAGTTATTTTAACAAAGTTATTGAATGGACATAGGCCATGTGATACTTGTTGGTATAACTGAAAATGAAATAATCGATAATGTAGCGCGTCGGTCAATAGGTATGTAATAGATCTAATTTAGTACGACAGTCAGCCTGTGATTTATATCTGAGAAAGTTACAGTAAACTTGAGGCAGGAAGAAAGGAACAAGAATGGAAGTAAACTGAAAGCTGTCAAGGGTTTTCCAGTATGCACTCAGCAGTCGGTTGAGGAAGCGCCCGAGTGAAGTGAATAAATACAGATGACTAGCATAGAGGTGAGCTATACAACTCAGTGTGTGGCACGTCATTTTTGACAACAATTTGTATTTATTCGTGGATAAACTGAAACCATTTGTACCTTTTGGTTCTGGATGCATGTTCGCTAATTTCCAGTCTATAAGTATTTAATTATTATGTTGAAGTCATAACCATTTTAGTCATTAATTTAACTAAATATAATTGTTCAAATAATAACTTGATATAAATAATATCTAAATAAGTCTCATCCATGTAGAATTATTTACGTCTATATTACTTTAAAAGGCGTATGCGAACAAGTTTATATAAAAAGTTCCCTAGTAAATAAGAATGAACAATTGTAAATTTTATATTTACCTACTAGAGCATGCCAAACACGGAAAGTTGTTTTTTTATGTTTAGTACAATATTAAAACTCTCTATGGTGAAATCAAATGCTAGATACACAACTAGTTTCAACACAATACTTGTCCAAGTGCCACTCAATTCAATAGTAAAAGACTGCAAAAGAAATTAAAATTATCGGATTGTGACTCTCAATACTTTTAAAATAGGAATTTGCTTTAATAACAAAATAAATTTGAGTGCTGTGGAAATTATCATTAACTGCTACTATTTAATTGCACCGAGATTAATTTTCTCTGAAAATAATCGTTGTAAAATACGGGATAAGTGCTTCATTTCAAAACATTGTTGGGAATAAAATTGAATTTAACCGTGGATTAAACAAGAACTTCGGATATGACTCTAATTATGTAAAATCTGGGTCTCCTAAAGTCTCCAAAAGTACTTCATGTAATTGCAAATTTTACTGGGATTTCTGTCTCTTAGAATCGATCAACTGAGATTCTTAGGATTCTTTGCTTTATTAATGCATTAAGAATTCCAAAGTATCATTATGTTATATTAATTAAATTCATTTGGTTTATAGCTCTTGTTTAATTTAAATTATCAGTGAAGATTTAAATGGTTGTTTAATTAGCAGTAGCGGCGGTAATTGAAAAAAAATTCAAAAAAAGTATGCAGTAACTAGCTACTTTGTTTCACTCAACTAATAATAATAATAAACACCACAAAAATTCGGCAACCCCCATTTCCAGAAGCCAGAGGCTTGTGCAGAAGGTGTTACACATTGAAAAACGCGGACATACAACCATGTTCTCTGACAGCGCTAGTGCCGGAGCCGAGTTTCGGACCCGGTAGCGCGATACCTTTTCATTTAATCGCTATTGCCACCTCACGCCTTAACCAACGCGGCTATCGGCTAGACCACTACACTCGAACTAGCTTCCTGTCGGCTCGGTGATAATAAACTGTTATTATATACAAAAGTTTAACGATATCCCGATCGAAAGATAAAAGTATGGTTGTTTGCAAATAGTACAATGTTCTTTTTCTAAATTAAATTTAACTGATGAATATATATTCTCTTTTAATTCTGCTTTCCAAAGTTCAAAAAGCTGCATTGAGGAAATATTAAAGCAAACTGAAAGTAGTAACTTTATATGTATGTACCAACGTGTTAAAAAAAGAGTAATGAACTATTAAGTTTATTAAAACAAACCACCTCACACAATGACGTGGAGAAAAAGCACAGCCACTCTTTGACACACGAGCTCCGGAAACATGTTTTCGGTTTGCTCGTGCGCCAATCCCAATCTAAGTGATAGGATACACTACCCTCAAGCCAAGTACGCGAGGCTGAGTAGCTCAAGTGGAGAAAGTTTACACCAGAGGGTCAATATGTGGGAAATTAGACGTTGACACACAAACAGTAAAACTCAGAGTGTTTTACTAATAAAACAAATTTACAAGGTATTAAGTACAACAAAGCAACAAATTCTGATAGTAATGAAAATACTAGTAGTACCAGATGATTCAGGCCACCAAGATAGCAGGCTGCTACACAGAATATATGGTTAGCAAACATAAATAGGGTACAGACTAGATACGGACACTAGACAAAATGAAGTAATACCATAATTATATACACGAATAAATAAAAACTACAGTGCAACAGTTTAACGAGTACTTGGCTAGAGTGCGTTGAGTAATTTGCCTGGAAAGTTAAGGTATGATTATTACAGTGACTGTGCAACTTTTCAGTGCTCTGTAAACCAACCTCAAGCGAGAACTAGTAGAGCACCTATATAAGATGCAGTTCCTCGTTGCAACGGCTGAAAAGACAAGGTATGATTAATGCACAGTAGTGCAACTTTTCAATGCTCTGTAAACCCCAAACGGGTACTAGTAGAGCACCTACGAGATGCGTGGCAACAACTGAAAAGGTAAAGTATGATTAGTACACAATATTGCAACTTTTCAGTGCTCTGTAAACCCCAAGCGGGTGCTAGTAGAGCGCCTACAAGATGCAGTTCTCATGGCAACGGCTGAAAATGTAAGATATGATTAATACACAGTGATTGCACTAGCCAAGTTTTCTTACTCAGTTATCTTTCTTCTCTGTGGTCTTACTTACTCCTTGGCGTAGACTTGGGCACGTCTGCAGTCAGGAACTGTCAGCTTGGACTGACACCCTTCTTGGGTCCACAGGAACTTTTCTATCGATGAAACAACTTATTGTGGGAGTGATAGTAGGCGCCAGACGGATGTGCTACTGGGAGAAACAGCGGAAAACAGATGCGCGATGAATTGTGACGTCAAACGGACTTGACAAATATTTCGAAATATTTTGGGACTTAGAAAAATAATTCAAATACAGGTTTGTGGATTGGAATATTTCGCGACATATAAAATTCACATACCTTAATTTGTGGACGATATTTGTAACACGGGAGCGAACACCGAAGCAAGTAGCAGGCACGTGTACTTCGTAGGACGGCAGCTAGAAGACGGACTGTAGAATATTTTAATTATTCCCGTGTACTGACTGCATAGATAACGTCGGATCCGCTTCAGAAATATTTCTTACTATGATACCACAGGACGGAGAGGTCTGTACATCTAACGTGTTGAGTAGCTGAGAATGCAACTGACTCGCGCGTGGTTTGGCTTGCCTGAAATATAGAAACTTTTCTCGTCGCTTCCTCACCTGAGTTCATCTGTACTTTACTACTTTTATTAACTTTTAAACTAATTTACCTACGGCGGTACAGTATATATATATAAAAATGAATATGACAGAACAGTTCCTATAAAAGATTTTCAAAAAAATAATGATTTCTTATGCATATTTCGGTAACGAAGTAAAACATACTGCAATAGAAATATCTGAACCACTTTGTTACTTAATAAATAATTTTTTTGAAACATCGATGTTTTCTAGTACTCCTGGTGTAGCCATTATATTTCCTATATATAAAAAAGGAGATAAATCTGATCCTCTAAATTATCGACCGTTATCACTAGTAACCAGTACTTATCTCAAGAGTTCTTGAAATTATACTTAAAAACTGCTTTACAACAAACATAATAAGAAAAAATCAATTTGGATTCCAAAAAGGCATATCTACAGAAGACACTATATTAAATCTTACAGGCAAAATTTATTCGGCCATCGACAATGAAAAGCCTGCCATTTGTGTATTTTCAAATTTATGTAAAGCCTTTGATACGGTCTTACATCAGCAATTATTACACTTACTAGAACATATAGGAATAAGGTATGAGAAAATAATTCGTCAAGATCGGTAACAACTGCAGCGATTTTACTAATATTAAAAATGGTGTGCCTCAGGGAACAATACTGGGTCCCCTACTTTTTATCTTATATCTCAATAGTTTAGTCCATATTCTGTTCTTCTGAAAACTGGGCACAGCTAAAGATCAAAGCTGAAAATGACCTAGTGAATATAAAAGAATGGTTCGATCATAAATTATTAACCATCAACTATGAGAGAACTTATTTTGTTCCTATCAAACATCCTTGCCAAAATTTGAACATCTGAAAATAGGTGAGGCAGACAAGATTGCGATATAAAAATGAAATACCTAGGCATTATTATCGACCAACACCTTACTTGGAATGAACATAAAAACTTTGTGGTCAATGAATTTAGGTCGATTCTTTACATATTCAAGCAATTAAAGCAATACCTAGGACCTAGCTTACCACGCACTTGTAGAGTCGCACATATCTGGCATTATCGATTCGGGAGGTACTCTAAATGACCATCTGAATAAACTAGATATAATACAAAGAATATTCCTCAAACTCATGTTATGTAAGAAAACTACTTTCTCTTCGGATCTGCTGTTTATAAAAGCATCTCTGTTCGACGCTAGACAACTATATTTCCGAGCGCTGTGTGCAAATGAATTTTTAAACAAAAAAGTTGTACCACAACATCAAATTAAGACACGCAACTAAAATAAATCAAAAATCCCTAAAATGGGAAAAACGATTGGACAGAGATCTCATTTATACTTAAAAGCAAAAGCCTACAACAAACTTCCAAAGGACGTTAGATACACTAAAAATGTTCATGTATTCAAATCAAAACCTAACCTATTTATGCGCCATACACCGAGAGTAGAAATACTTAAATTATTATTATTATTATTATTATTATTTATTATTATTAGCCGTTACTCGAGTCCGAGTATAAAAATGTTACAGTCGATAGATTGTGTACAATAAAAAACAAGTAAAAGGTGTAGTCTATTGTAATTCCCATTCATCTACGGTGCACACGACTATGGCTATAGAGGCCAATTCGGGAGAGCACATGTCGACCGCAGACAGGACAAACATAGACCTGGTTAGGTCTTGGATTCGGCCTTCTTGCAGCAACATTTCCTTGATAGCTGGCCACAACCCCTCGCCATTCGGTTCTGTCCGCTGCAAGTTGTTCCCATTGCTCGTCTGCAATACCGCAGGATTTTAGATTTTCATGGAGAGCGTCTTTGAACCTCTTTCGTTGACCGCCACGCCTTCTTCTACCGCTTAGCAATTCACCATAAAGTGTACATTTAGGAAGGCGGTTATCATGCATACGATGAACGTGACCTGCCCATCTTAGGCGTGCTCTTGAAATAAGCACCTCAATTGGAAGGCTGTTTGCTCTCCTGAGTACTTCCACGTTTGATATGTGATGGAACCAACGGATTTTCATCATACTTCTGAGGTGTCTTTGCTGAAAACGTTCTAATTCTTTCACATGACGACGGTAAGTGACCCAGCTTTCACATCCATATAGCAGTGTTGGAATGACAACTGCTCTGTAGACAGCCATTTTCGTTGACAAAGCAAGGTCGTGGTTGTCAAATACTCTCTCTCTAAGTCCCCAGAGTGCTCTAGATGCAGCGTTAATTCTATTGCGAATCTCGCTGTCCATGTTTGCTTTGTCATTAACAACGTTGCCTAAGTAATTGAACTGATCCACCACTTCAAGAGAATTTCCGTTAAGTGTAATGTCTATTTGGTTCACTTGATGAGGAGTTGACATAATCTTAGTCTTTCCAATGTTGATTTTAAGTCCCAAGGAATCATAGCTCTGGGCATACACATCTAAAAGTTCTTGAAGCTCTTCCGGCGTAGAGGCTAAAAGTGCACAGTCATCCGCATACTGGAGATCACAAATGAACCGTGTGCGTGTCTTCGTGAAAGCTCTAAAGCGCCCTATGTTAAAGAGACCGCCATCAAAACGGTATCTGAGACCTATTCCTCTGACTGTCAGTTTGTTGTCAACAATAATTGTTAGAGCAGTGGTAAACAAATTAAAGAGTAGGGGTGCCAGGACACATCCCTGCCTAACCCCAGTGAGGGTTTGGAAAGGTTCGGTTGCCTCATTATTATACATAACCTGGGCGTTGTTGTTTGTATGCAGACTGCGACATACTTCCACAAATTTTCTAGGGATACCTAAGCGGAACATAATTTTCCAGAGCACTTCCCTGTCCACCGAGTCAAACGCCTTGGTTAAATCAATGAAGGCCATGTGAATTTCTCCTTGATGTTCGAGTGCTTTTTCTTGAAGCTGTTTAAGTGTAAAGATTAAATCCGATGTGCCTCGGTTTGGTCTAAAGCCACTCTGTGTTTCAGGAAGTAACTTTTCCATAACAGGTGTTAGCCTATTTGCCATCGCTTTAGTGAGTATCTTTCCTCCAACAGCCAGGAGAGCTATACCCCTGTAATTTCCACAGTCCGCAGCGCTTCCTTTGTTTTTGAAGAGGTTGATTAAAAGTGTATCACGAAACTCCTGCGGAGCTTGACCACTTTCCCACACGACATCAAACAGTTTTTTGAGGTAGGGTATGAGCTCTGACGACACAACTTTAAAGATCTCAGCTGGGAGTGAGTCGGCGCCGGGAGATTTGTTATTTTTTAGCTGCCCAATGGCGGTTAAGATCTCTTCCGTTGTTAGTGGTTTATCTAAGTCTTCGAAGGTGTCATATTGAGGGATAAGATTTATAATATCGTGATCGGCTTGACTTTGCTGGTTAAGAATGTTAGAGTAGTGTTCTTTCCATCGGGCTCTTATTTCTTGGTCTTCTTTGAGGAGATTTCCATTTAAATCTTTAATAGGGCACATATTTTTCCGACTGGGGCCGTACACTGCTTTTACTCCTTGAAAGAAATTCCTGTAGTCGTGTGAGTCGGCGTACCTTTGAATTTCTCTGGCCTTGCTTGCCCACCACTCGTTCTTTATTCTTCTGATTTCGCGTTGCGTTTCATACTTAGATTGGGTAAAAGCTTCTGCTTTTGATGAGTCGTTGGGGTGGTTGATAGCGTTTTGGAAGGCAATATGTTTGCGGTCAAGAAGTTCTTGTATAAAAGCTTCATTATCATTGAACCAGTCCTCCTGTTTTTTACTTGCTGCAGTGCCAAGAATTTCCTCACTCGCACTTTTTAAACTGTCTTTAATTTGTGTCCAGGTAGTAGCAACATCTACAGAATTGGTTTCTTCTAGTGCACTCAAATTCTCTTGAACTTTTTGCTTTAGCTGTTCGACGGTTTGTTGGTCATGCAATTTACTAATACAGAGACGGGGTCTACGTTTTACTTGAGTTCTTCGGTGTTTGGGTCTCATAACAATTTTCATTTTAGAGACAACAGGACGATGATCGGTCCAACACTCGCTATCAATGCGCGCCTTTGTAAATTGGACGTCCTTGAGATGCTTCCTACGTACGATAACATAGTCCAGTAGATGCCAGTGACCTGATCTGGGGTGACGCCAGGTGCCTTTAAATTTATCCTTTTGTCGGAAAATGGTGTTTGTTATAACTAGGTCATGTTCGGCGCATTTAGTTAGGAGTAGTTGACCGTTAGCGTTCATGTTGCCCAAACCGTTCTTGCCTATGATGCCTGGCCAGGTGTCTGCATCTCTCCCTACTCTAGCGTTAAAATCGCCAAGAAATACTTAAAACAATTGATATGAGAAACAATTAAAAATAAATATGTGTAAAAATATTATGTATGTAGGTACGATAAATTTCGAAAATAAGTAGATTGATTGATACTGGTCGGTCTCAAAGATAAAAAAAAAGAAAGTTAAATAAGCATATTTAGTTGTTACTAGTATTATATTTTTTATACCCTTGTAATTGTTACCGGGAGTTGATTAATTTATTATTACTGTGTTTTATTTTATCTTGTTGTAAGTCCTATACACATACAAGTATTTTTATTACAATTAAAGTGTGGGCCCTGTTTAATTTAACCTGCATGTTTAAATTGTATTTTAAATATTTTAAATCTTGTAAATATGTAAGATACTAAATAAACCATCAGTTTTACTTTACTATTTTTTTTTATTAGTTATGTCACGTTATGAAGTGTTAAATAGTCAGTAGAGGAAGTTAGCCGTAGGTCGGTCTCCCCCCACCACTGACCTTGACCTTGACCGTGCACCTGTGGTCCGTTCCTTCAAGGCCACGGTGGCACCGTAGGTTCGCATAGCATATACCGTGACCTTGACCTTGGACGGCCGCAGTGCGTTTCGACTTCAAGGGCGCAGTGTTGCTGTTACCCAGAACGATCACTTGCTGTGACCTTGGCCTTGGCTAACACTATTAGAGAATGCAAGGACGGAGCTTCCTCCTTGCCACGCAACTCGTAATGTGCCGTGGTTTGATATTTTGTGACGTAGTATATCTTTTCTATAAAAGAGTGAAAGGAGTTAATATGGGATCATTCTTAACGTCAATTTCCTAGAGTAAAGAAGCAAATATGTATTCGTGCAGTTTTTGTGGTGCAAGCTTCACTCGCAGTGACAATATGCGACGTCATCAGAGGGAGGCGTGTAACAGTTTAAATGGTAATGGACCGCCAGCAAAGAAAGTGAAATTGGATTCGAATCCATCAACATCGGTAATTATGCAGACGTGTTATAGCTGTAATGTGACTTTAACAACTAACCAAATGAAGTCTCATAAAAGAACACTACAACACAGAACAAATTCATGTGTACGTTTGATGGATGGTACAGAAATTGTTCGCAGTGCTTTCAAATATAGAATCATAACATACCGAGTGCATAGTGATAATGAGAAACTGGACTATATAATATTTTTCAACGAAATTCGACATAAAATATTGAATTTACTAGAAGAAATATTATTACTTCATAAAACTGTGAAAGTAAACATGGAGACATTTGCCAGCTATATATTACAAGCACAAGAAATAGCTGAAATTAAATCGTTTAATACGTGTAATAAAATATTGGATCAAGGTGTGGATTTAAACATTGCACTCGACACTTTTATAGACATGATGGTTGCGCAAACTACTGAGTTCCAAGAGCGTGATTCTGGTATGTAAATATCTTCTGGTATGTGGAATAACAATTGACATTTTTTTTTTTATTTTTAGGGTGGGCCCTCGAACAAATAAAATTTGTTGAAATTAATATAAACAAGTACAGTCCAA
The DNA here is from genome assembly GCA_963675555.1 of Leptura quadrifasciata. Taxonomy (NCBI): domain Eukaryota; kingdom Metazoa; phylum Arthropoda; class Insecta; order Coleoptera; family Cerambycidae; genus Leptura; species Leptura quadrifasciata. The sequence goes on along the minus strand of OY776678.1, from coordinate 94,741,260 downwards.
TGGGTGGTTCATCATATATCAAGTTACCAAAGTTCATCGCAAATAAGAAGGCCGTAGTGAATATAGAAAACCAGGACCAATACTGTTTTGCTTGGGCAGTCACTTCAGCATTGTATCCTGCAAATGGTGGTACATCTCAAATGTCATCTTATCCACATTATTCAAGAGTTCTAAATTTGACAGGTATGAATTTTCCAATGAAATTGAGAGACATTTCAAAATTTGAGGAATTGAATAATATATCTATTAATGTGTATGGGTTAGAAAAGAAATTCGAGAATAATAAAGTAAAATATGATGTTGTCGGACCTTTGCGTTATTCTCAGAAGAAACTACGTATTCATGTTAACTTATTATTAATTTCCGCGGAATGTGATCAGAATCATCATTGTAAATCGGATTGTGCTAAAACTCACTATTGTTGGATAAAAAATTTATCTGGATTAGTATCAAATCAAATATCCGCTCACGGACATAGAAAATATTTTTGTGATGGGTGTTTGCTGTATTTCTGTAACGAACGTCAGCTAATGTCTCACCAAACAAATGATTGTAATCATATTTACACTACAACACCATCGACACAATTTCGGGTTGATAAATATGGGAAACGTGTACCGGAAAATATATTAAAATTTGAGAATTTTGACAGACAAATGCAAGTACCATTTGTAGTATATGCAGACTTTGAATCCATTTTGAAACCGATAAATACTTGCGAGCCAAATCCTGAACGCTCTTATACCAACAAAACGTTTATTCATGAACCTTACTCTTTCGCGTATTACATAAAATGTTCCTTTGATAATAGCATTTCTAAATTTGAACTATATCGCGGATCTGATGCAGCAAAAGTATTTGTATCATGTATAGAGGCTGATTTAAGGGAAATTTATAATAGATATATGAAAGATGTAATCCCCATGTCCCCGCTTACAGCGATAGAAAGAGAAAATTTTGACAATGCAACCATCTGTGGTATATGTGAGAAGCCTTTTGCAGAAGGTGATATAAAGGTGAAAGATCATTGCCACTTAACTGGTAAGATACGATTCGGTGCCGCGCACTCGATCTGTAATTTAAATTATAAACTACCAAATTTTGTACCTATCATATTTCACAACATGAGTGGATACGATATTCACTTATTTGTAAAAGAGTTATGCGCTCATAAAGATAAAGTTGACGTAATACCACAAAACAAAGAAAAATATATATCTTTTACAAAACATCTTTACATGCATGATTACGTTACTGACAAGGGGGAAACAAAAAATAAATATTTGCGGTTACGTTTCATCGATAGTTTTAAATTTATGTCAGCATCACTACAAAATTTAGGGGAAAATTTAAATGAAGGTCAAATGGTTACAATGAAGAACTTTTTTACCGATAATGCAAAATTTATTTTAATGCGACGGAAGGGTGTATTTCCATATAGTTTCGTAGATAACTTAGAGAAATTAAATAATCGTGTTCTACCCACCAAGCAGGAATTCTATGACAGCCTAAATGAAACACATATATCAGATGACGATTATGAAAGGGCTAAAAATGTGTGGGAATTGTTTGAGTGCCAGAGTTTGGGTGACTATTCAGACCTGTATTTAAAATCAGATGTCCTTCTTTTGTGTGACGTATTTGAAAATTTTCGTAAAATTTGCGTGAATAAATATAAATTGGATCCAGCTCAATATTACACAGCTCCAGGTTTATCTTGGGACGCTATGTTGAAACTAACAGCGGTAGAACTTGAATTGTTAACAGATATCGATATGATACATTTTTTTAAAAAAGCTATACGCGGTGGTGTCAGCCAGTGTACAGAAAGGAAGCATATCGCAAATAATAAGTTTGTACCCAATTATGATCCCTCAGAACCGTCGTCATTTATCACATATCTTGATGCTACGAACTTATACGGTCATAGTATGTCCCAAGCATTACCAACAGGGGGATTTGAGTGGCTGTCCGAAAGAGAAATTATCGACTTAGATGTTACTAATATTTCAGACGAGAGTCCACACGGGTATGTTTTTGAAGTAGACATACATTATCCGCAAGAGTTACACGATTTACATTCAGATCTCCCTTTCTTAGTAGAAAATATTATACCCCCCCAATCAAAATCAAAATCACCAAAATTAATCCCAAATTTGAATGATAAGAGACGATATGTTGTGCATTATAGAAACTTGAAACAAGCCATTGAAAATGGTTTAATGGTGTTAAAAACCCATAGAGTACTTAAGTTCAAGCAGTCGCCCTGGTTAAAAAAATACATCGATTTAAATACGCAAATGAGAAATTCAGCGACCAATAAATTTGAAAAAGACCAATATAAATTAATGAATAATGCAGTATTTGGTAAAACCATGGAAAATGTTGATAATAGAAGAGATATAAAGTTGATTACTCATTGGGAAAATGTTAGAAGAACTATAGGTGCAAACGCATTAATCGCTCGTCCAAATTTCAAATCTTGCACAATTTTTTCTGAGGATTTTGTAGCGATTGAAATGAGCAAATTGCAAGTAGTCTATAACAAACCAATTTACGTAGGATTTTGTATTCTTGAATTATCGAAGACGGTACTGTATAATTTTTTTTATGGTGTTATTAAACGTCAATTCGGTGCTAATGCTTCTTTGTTGTACACCGACACCGATTCCTTAATTATGAAAGTTTATACAGATAACTTCTATGACTTTATTGTACAAAATCCAGAAAAATTTTATACTTCTAATTACAGGGAGGGAAATAAATTTAATATTCCAAAAGGCTCGTCTGTGCTTGGGAATATGAAAGACGAATTCCCCGAAGATCCTATTATCAGCTTTTATGGTACTGGAGCGAAAGCGTACTACGTGCAATCGGTCGGTAATGAGTTGAAAAAAGCCAAGGGAGTAAAGAGATCTGTGATTGAAAAACAACTTACAATAGATGACTACAGAAAAATTGTTGAGCAGGGCGGGTTAATATTTCGTAAAATGAATACTTTCAGAAGTCACTTGCATGATATCTATACAGAGATGCGGAATAAAGTTGCTCTTTCTTATTATGACGATAAACGTTTTGTGATTCCCAATACCACTAAAACTCTACCCTGGGGTCACTCAGACATAACATTTTTTCAGAGTGAACCAGAGCAGAATTTAAAGTGGTTAATATCAGCCTTAAATAGTGTCGTTGAACGAAATGTTTTAAAGGATGATGATAAACTAGATGTGTTACTCAAAGCAATGAATGAGTTGAGTGATTAATTGTTAATAATGTTTCTACTTGTTAACGCAAAGGTCGACAATTATAATATTCAATTGAAAAATTCATTGTGATATTTCATGTTATGTGTAAGTCGAAGTAAGAGATATTTGTATGAAATAAAATGTTAATTTATAAATAAAGATTTAAATTACTAAATGGTATTTTTATTGTATGAGTACTGTAGGCAATAAGATAGAGAGAGACGATAGGAAGAGTGGGGTGGGAAGTAGGGGGTTAGTTAGAGTGTGTAGGGAAATAATTTGAACCAATAGGAACAAGAGTGGTAGGGAGTGGAGGGGTTAGTTCAGCGTTATGGGCTTCAGAGATGCTACAAAGATTCTTTCCGTCTCCAGCTCTCGAGTTGTAAGGAAGTGTGCAAAATAGTGCTGTCTGCTCTATTCCTAGCATTCTTTGTGTTCTGTGTTTTGTGTTTCGTGCCCGTTTCTCGTGTCCGTTTTGTGTTTGTTGTGACAATGGTAGGACAAAAAAAGATTGGTGTTTCTGGTGGTAGCGGTAAGGGAGGCGCTTTGTTGAGTGCTGTGGCTGCATACTTAATTAATTATATGCCAGGGCAAGACGACAATGGCGACGCTTGTCCGGGTAATGGTGTGGCGAACAATGGCGACGCTTGTCCGGGTAATGGTGTGGCGAACAACCAGACGAGCCCTGGCGTGGGTGACAATGGCGACGCTTGTCCGGGTAATGGTGTGGCGAACAACCAGACGAGTCCTGGCGTGGGTTTACTACCGGATATTGAAATCCCGACGGATTTGACCGATTTGAACGATGATTTGCTGGGTGATTTCGATTTCTCCGAATTGGACGCGCAGGCTTTGGCTTCAGATGAAGCCAGAGCTAGTACATCTAATGGAGAGGCCTACCCGAACGCCGCGTGGTCTAGGTTCCCTACGGTTACGGAGACAAATTCTGAGGACGAATTTCAACCTGCGCAACCAAAGATTTATTCGCAGAAAGGCCAAAAGAAGATGACGACGCATCCTTCAACATCTACAAAGCAGACGCAGGTAGAGAATACCGAGAAAGATGATGACGTGTCGATTCTTAGAAGAATTTTATCGGCGCAAGCATCTGTACCTGCTCGCCTGAGCCCTATTCCCGATGTTGGCTCAGACGAGGGGCAGGTAGAGATACCTGAAAAGCCTAAGAAAGCAGCAGCTAAAAATAAAAAGCCGTTATCGGGAAGGAAACCGGTGGTTAAAAAAGCTGCTGCAAAAAAGTCGGTAGCTAAGAAACCGAAAAAAGATGCTGCAAAAAAGCCGACGAAAGTGCAACCGGTATGTTCGAGCGCGCCGTTGCCAGGATGCTCTCATGCGGTGTTGCCAACGCAGGAACCCCGTAACCGTGCTCTGGTTGTGAATGAAAGTGATTCTGATTCACAATCGGAGTTATTCTCCCAAGAAGAGCAAAATGAAACTTTCAAAAATTTCTTGAACATGTATGAACAGTTGCAGCGGGAGGATAGGGAACTTAAAAGTGCAACTGATGATGACAGCAAATTAAAGGATCACGCGCAGTCCCTCAAAAGGAAGGCGGAGATGTTGAATTCTCGGGCCGATGAAATGCTCAGAGGCATTGCGAAGCGTCGCAAAGCCTCTGAGAGATGTACAAGGAAGCTAAATGCTATAAAAAAGAAACTGGGAATAAGGTAGTGCGTAAACACACTACAGAATGTTGCATTAAAAATGTTTGTACATAAATTTAGTATTAGGTTAGGGTTAAGAGAAAAAATGTAAAAAAATATAAAAGTAAAAATGTAAAACTGAAAAAAAATGAGGTTAGATTAGGTTAGAAAAATGTAAAAAATTTAAATGTAAAAAAATAGGTTAGGTTAGAAAAAATGTAAAAAAAAATTTAAATGCAAAAATGTGAAAAAAAAATTAGGTTAGGTTAGGTTAGGTTAGAAAAAATGTAAATGTAGAAAGTAATAACACCCCCCCCCCCCAACCCCCCCCCCGCGTCACGCGCTGGGTTATGGTTAGTTCAGGTTTATATATTAAAAAAAAAAAAAAAAAAAAAAAAAAAAAAAAAAAAAAGCGGGTCAAAAAATTAAAAAAAGGTTTATGCGGGCGAAGCGACCGAAGGCTGCAAGCGTCGCCCCCGCCTCTGCCAAAACCCCCCGCGCCCACCCACCCACCCGGGGGGGGGGGGACCAAGGTAGCGCAGTGGTATAGCGGAAAATTGTTATTTAATTTTATAATTATAATTTTATAACTCTATAATTTTATAATTATAATTTTATAATTCTATAATTTTATAATTCTATAATTTTATAATTTTATAATTTACGTGTTGAAAAAAATCCCTGCAAGTGCTAGGGATTGAACTACCAAACCTTCGTTCACAAAGTTTACAAAGCAAGCCACGTTACCACTGGGCTACCTTGGTCCTAGGAAACTCTTATACTTTACTCTTATACTTACCTATAACGCGAGTTTATATATATATTTCATGGAATTTTTGGTAAATTGTGTATTTAAGTATATAATTAGATTAGAACTGTTGTATTCATCGTAGATGAAATAAAAAATAAATTTTAATACATTTATTTATACACAAATATTGGACAAAAAAAAAAAATATATATATATATATATATAAACAACTGAAAAACTTCCAAAGTACACTCAGACACGCGTAAGGGGTCATTTTCGACTAAACTGACCACTGGGAATCGATTCCGATAATTTCCGAATCGATCCGAACACTACCGAACGCGTTATTCACTGTTTTGTCAAGGATTGGGGGAATAAAAAAATCAAAACACGTTTCAGGGGAGTTCACACATGCAAAGGCTGCAATTTTAAGCGAAAAGCCGAACTCATGCCGAACACTCCCGAAGTTTCCCGAAGCCACCCGAAGACGCCCGAGGACACGCGAGGTATCGTTTTCGACTAAATCGATCACTGGGAAGCGATTGCAACCACTTTCGGAGCGATACGACTAGCCGTTCCGGGAAAAAGTCTGCTGCGGCAAAACTAAAGGTCGGAAGTGAGTAGAAACGGTACTGGAGGACAACTGTGACCTCGATACACCTTTTGCAACACTTTTGACCGACAGTCCAAATACGAATAACCAATTTACTTAAATAAGTACCCCGTTATTTCTTATATTAAAGCAATTTTTTATTCTTTACTTTACTACTGTTATTTATTGTATATGAAATGAAATAAAAAAAGAATAACTCTTAATACATTTATTTATAAATAACAAAAATATATATACATAAAATAAAACAGAATTATCCGTCCGAATCATGCTCCACCAGAATGACTGCATCCTCATCTTCATCGGCAGATTCCTCCACCAGAATGGCTGCATCCTCATCTTCATCGGTAGATTCCTCCACCAGAATGGCTGCATCATCTTCCGAGTCAGACGATTCCGCTGTGTCCGTCGATGATTCCTCCAGAATTACTCCATCCATCTCGTCTTCGGAATCATCATTGGGCACAGTGTCCATCGACCATGTGGACGGAGACCTCTCCAATGGTTGGTATTCTTCTGGTGAGGTGGTGCTATCTGCTACACCACCCCTTGTCGCCTCTCTAACGCGCTGCAGGTAGGCACGATACCTTTCGCACAAAACGAACATGGTTGAAGTGGAAGATACAGTATTGTCTTGTACTTCAGACATGTTGGAGCGTAGAAAGTAAACTGAGGGTGGTGAGGGCTTTCTTATGTATATATAGCCCCTACCACCACCCCCACCTCATCACTCCCCACCTCACTACTCACACAAATAAGAGTAGAAAGTGTCCTAATACTCATATTTTTAACACCATCAATATCAATAGCACTGTCAACATAAGCAATAATCGAAGTGAAACACAGATTTCTCTAGTAACATTGTGTTACTTACATTTAAATATTTAGTAAATAAAACAAAAAATAAGATTCAATTTAACGTTTATTTAACACTTAAACTAGTTATATAATATTTACAATAAACTAAAAATTAAATATATACATTTATTTATCACTAAAACTAATTACATAATTATTTACAATAAACTAAGAGATATATACATATTTACAAAAAAAAACTACAAATTATCTGTCCATATTGCAAATATTGCAGATTTCCACTCGCCTAATCTGATAGAGTGGATCTCTGCAAGATTTGCAATATCCCCGCCTGCCTCTCATTATCCTTGTAGTGGCATGGTAGTCCACATGACGATGTCTCCCAGGATCCACCCTAGACTGGTATCCCAGAAAACATCCGTGGCAAAGATTGTATTCCATACCACCCACTACTTGGACCGCAACAAAGGTCATGGTGGTGCAGAAGATGCCATCCATCGGGTTCACCCTTGCTAAATATTCTGATGTTATCCACCGCTGCCCTCTTTGGTGGGGAACATCTACGACGATACCCTCATCATCACTTGAATCGTCTGCACCCTCTTCAGCGTCAAAAAATTCCTCATCGTCTTCCTCGTCGCTTTCCTCATCGCCTTCCTCATCGTCTTCAACTTCTACCTCGTCGTCTTCGGGAGCAGCCAAGTCGTCCTCTACCTCTTCAAGGTACCATATATTGTTGAGGACATCTAGGGATGCTAACCAGTCCAGGAATCTGAGGTTAGCCCAACCAGCAGGTACAGCAGCCATATTAATACTTGGAAACGAATATATAAGACAGTAGACGGAATGATCAACGTTGAAGTTTGCAAAGCAACTGATCTAACGTGGAGTTACACCTCCTCTTTTAAACATGTTGCTGGTGACGTCACATCATCTCTAACGACATACCATGGCTCTAATATCGGCAATTCCAGCGACTACTTAAACAAACAAGACCATGAGGAGGAACTCAGTTATTATTCAGCTGTCATACCGTACACTTGTTTTTAAAACAGCAATGTCTTGTCCAAGAGAGTGGCAATCGAAACCAACAATCGCCGTATATCCATATAGTATGGATGGTGCAATTCTGTGCTATAATTGTTCCCAATTCTGGGCAAAGCAGCAAATTAATCCATGTACTGGACTATGTTCAAATTGTATAAAAGAAAATCCAGTGCCAGTGAATACCGTCCGAAAAGCAGCATCACGTGAGCGTCTGGAGCAAGAGTGCTACAAGTGTCTACAACCCACGACTCGTACAAATTTTGGAATTATCCGAGATGTTTGTGAGACATGCAAGGTGGAGCACCCATTGAGGCAGCGGTGTCTGGTTTGCAACAAGTACACTGGTGATTGTTGGAACAATATTTGCAGCAAATGCAGAGACGAGAAGACATACAGTGTTTTACTTTGTGAATATGTTGGACATATTTATGGAGGTGTGATGAAACACAACAGAGAATGTTTCTGTCAGGAAGCGTTACTGTCGAGACGGGGGGATTTCATCTGATTAATTCCATAAATATGTATTTGTATTTTTTCTGTATTATATACGTTTTAAATAAATATATTTAATCTATAATTCGTTGTAAATATTTTCTTCTCAATAAAATTTATTAAAATGATTTTCTTGATTTCATCTAATAATTTTTAGGAGTAAAAATTAATTCAAAAATTTTAACAAATTTGCATTTGTATATATTTTTTCGTTAATGTGTATATAATTACTAAGGCTTTGGAGTCTTATATGGGGAAAATAAATAAAACAAATATTAATGGAATACACACATTTTATTATGAAATTTCTAAACATAAGTAAAATATTAGTTGTTATAAATATACACATTTTATATAAAGAATGTGACAATATTAAATAAGAGCTGCTTCGTTAATCCAAGAGTTGTGGTCATTAGAGAATCCGAGCCACTTCACAAAAACCTTGTTCCCTCTCCTTCTTAAAACCTTTTCCACCAAGTAGACATCAGGGTATTTAGCTTTTTGTAGCTCCATTTCATAAAAGCACCCCTTTATTGGTTGGCCATGAATGTCCTGGAGTGTATATGTTGTGGGATTTGTTACATTTATTTTAACGATCTTGAAAAGTTCAGTTGAAAAATTTGGTGTGAACCCCTTTTCAAATATACCTTTATATTTACTGATTCGAACTATATCGCCAATACGAAATTTAGGTTTCAAAGCAATTTTAATGTGATTATAAGCATTTAAACGTGTAGTTGGTTTAACATCAGCAGGTTTCATACCAGTCGTACGATGTATTTTATTATTGTACAATTTTGTAATGTCGGATAGAATGTCAACCCATTTGTATTTACCTCTAGCTGAGAATTCTTTATATAACCAGGTTTTTAATGTTCGTATTACTCTTTCTGCAATTGCTGCTTTTTTCGTACTATACGTGGAGTAATGATTAATGATGTACTGTTTCATTAAAGCAGAAAAGTTTTTGTTGTAAAATTCCGTACCCTGATCGCTTTGTAGATTTTTAGGAGAATAATTTGATTCTTGTAAAATACTTCTCATAGCCTTAGTAATTTCAACACCAGTTTTATTTTTTAGAGGTTTAGTCCACAAATATTTTGAGTAACAGTCGATCACTACGAGAATGTATCGATAACCATTGTTTTCATCAGCGTATGGTTGCATTTCAGCTAAATCCATTTGCCATAAATCACCATAACCTTTGATTATTGTTCTTCTTCTACGGAAATTTCTCCTACAAGCTTTATGCAATTCGTTAACAACTTGTAATTTCTCATTACTAATCACCATAATTGAAGTTTAAGTCAGGCGTTTATATAGATAATTTAGGTCTGTTTTTTCACTTTTTTCCTAATGTAGCAGCGTTGTCCGTGACTTCAGCCACTATTTCATCTATCACTTGTTGATTACGATCGTTCCTCCCAGCTTGTGCCACAATATTTCCAAGTGATTTCTGTCGCACTGTCATACCTTTCAGACGGGATTCATCGAGAATGTGGTGCACTTTGCTTATTGCATCATATAAAATAGTATAATTGTCCTCGGTTAATTTCTTAACTCCAGAAATTTCTTTATTAATGTGTTGCAGAGCGTCATTAATCATCTCGGTAATTTTGCTGTGTACAAACTTACTATATTCAGTCCACTGATTCTCCATAAAAGCAATGTGTGACTTTTTAATGTCTTTCATACATTTATCGATATTTTTGTCTACATAGTTACGAGTTACACCATCTTTTTGATTTATTGGTTCACCAATGTTCAGTAAACGCTTATTTTGCATATCAAATTGATTATCTGCGGTAAGTTTAAAACCAATACCTGGAGGTCCATGTACGATAATCGATTTATTATTATTACTTCTTCGTCTACCGAACTTGTCAATTGTGTTGTTTACAACAGCCATTTCTGTTTACGTCTGACCCCGTTTAAGCATTTCACAATATTTTATACTAATTAAATAAGTGTGAAATGAATTTTAACTTCACTAATAGATTATCCTTTCTTCCCTCATTTCTTCCAATAAACTGACTATTTCGTTATTGACACCATTGTTACCAACCATTTTTGAGCTATAGAGCAGGCGTAGGCGGTCCACCAGTTCTTTCGGTTTATTCCAATATACATAGTCAACACCTCTATTATTGTATAATTTATTAATAGGAACACCTAAGCCAGTTTTAGATCTCGTCACAACTGTAGAAGATACCAATGGTTCTATAATATTAGTGAATTTCTTCCATTTAGCTTTATTCAAACCCTGTTTCATATCATAATTTTTATATGGTGCTTTTGTCTGTTTTAAAATCCCCCCATATAATTGACACTCTTTGTCGCCAATAATAGCCTCATTACTACGCGAAATTTGTGGTTGTTTCATAAATATCATATCATATAACTTAGGACTGCCAGAATACGTCCCCACCTTCTTAGTTCCACGCCACAATGTGATATTTCCATTAGAAAAGCGTATTTCAGCATTACCCATTTGTAGTTTTTCTGTATGGGGGTCTAAACGTACACCGTATATAGTATCATACCTAGCATTGTCGAATTTCAGATTTTCTAAATGTGTTTGCACTATATCACATTTTCCTTCTGCGCCACTAATAGAACTTTCTGAACATGGAGTGCTCATTAACGACGATCCCGGTGGTGTTTCCAAAAAATATTGTTGACTTGCATTTTTGTCACCATCTTCATCACTAGTTTCAGGTGTTGCTTTAAATGTACTAGTACTAGCTCTTGCACTTTCTATCGGTTGTGTTGGTTTCTGAGGTTGTGTTAGCGATTGGTTATGTGAAGCAGATGATATAACCTTTAATGGTTTTGTTATGGGTTCATAAATTTTTTCGAGTGTTAACTGATTCTCAACGTTTCTTCTCTTCACAGAGTTGAATTTTTTGCGCACTGAATCGGTGGCCTCAATCAATTCACGTTTCAGTCTTATTTCTTCTCTCATGTTTCTACCTATAGCACTACTGAGTTTATTCTCACCATTGTCATTCATGTCTAACAAATGCAGCCTCACTGCTGAAGTTATCCCGATGCTATCTGTAGACCAATTAAAATTTTAATTACAATACTTCATGGATATATGAAACTATCAAGTTCTTTGCGATATCTCCCTTCATTTACTTCTCTATCCTTGTCAATTACAAGAAACCCATATTTGTCTTTCCAGCACTCTGCACACATTTCTTGAAATTCTTTATAAGTCACATCCGGTGAGACATGGTCTGAGAAAATGTGGTGTAAATTCATATCATCCTGCTTAAAAATTGCTATGAAATTACTATTATCCCTTACCAACTGTTTAGGGACGCGGGAATACGTTTGTGCCAAATAGAAACAATCTACATGTTTATGACGCCCCATTGAGAAGTATGCTCGAATAACATCTTGCTTTTCACATATAACATCATCAAATATAAATATAGACTCAGGCTCAGCGTCGGATGGTTGCACTATTTCCGCGTTGTTACTGAAGGTGTAATATCCTAGCCCCGTAATCGGTGCTAATATATCGCGTAAATATTCATACTTGGGTTGATGTAAGGACTTTGAATATAAGTAAATGTTTGAAAAACGTAGCCCAAGTGGATGAGTAAGCAAAGTTATTAGTAAATTTGTTTTGCCACAACCACTTGGACCTATTAAGAGTCCGCGAATAGTTGAGGGAAGTAGCGGGCCATGGCGTGATTCGACTTGTAGTCCACACCCTACTTTTTCATCTAAATTATCTACAGCAAGTTTCTGTTTCTGCTTCACAATGCGCATCGTAGCACGGATGGATACTATATAAATAGATGTACGTATTGTGATTGTTATTTAAATGGTGTCAACCGAGAAGCACACACGTGAAAATCGTCGTGGTTTAAAGATTGGTAAGGGGGTAGTCAATTCTCTAATAAATAAGCTCCCATTTGAACTACACTTACCGGGAGGTTACCAGTATTGTGGTCCAGGCACCAAATTACAAAAAAGATTAGCCCGAGGTGATCCAGGCATAAACAAACTCGATGCTGCATGCAAGCAGCACGATATTGCATACGATCAAAACACCAGTAATTTAGCAGCCCGACACAAAGCAGACTATCAACTTGAACAAGCTGCCTGGAAACGAGTTAAATCAAAAGACGTAAGTTTCAAAGAAAAGGCCGCCGCGTGGTTAGTTACAACTATAATGAAGGGAAAGCAACGTCTTGGTATGGGTTGTACGTCAACAACACCCCGTACTACAAAGAAACGTATAATTAAAAAGAAAAACAAGAAAAAAACTAGAAATATAGCTTTTGGTGCTGGAATAGTACGTAAAGTACGTGATGACATACGTAAAGCCGGTGGTAAACGAAAAATCGCTAAGGACACAAAAAAAGTTACGCAAATTGCGCTTCAAGCAGCACGACGACACATGAGAGCAGCTGGTGGAAAACGTAATATTCGTACACCTAGGATAATACCAATACCGAAAGTGGGTGGAATTCTACCATTAATACCCATTTTTGCTGGATTATCAGCTTTGGGTAGTTTAGCTGGCACTGCTGCTGGTATAGCTAAAGCTGTAAATGATGTTAAAACGAGTAGAGAGGAATTAGCTGAAAAAAATCGCCATAATAGGCAGATGGAGGCGATTTCTATAGGAAAAAGTGGTAAAGGGCTATATTTAAAACCATATCGCAAAGGACTAGGACTTTATCTAAAACCACAAAGTTCAAAAAACTTCTAGATGCTCTACCCCGAAAACCTCTCACTAATATCGATCTTAAATATTATGCAGAGAAGGTGAAAGTGCCCTATTTTCGGGGGATATTTATGCGGGACACTCTACCATATTCTGGACCACGTCATAATGAGTCGGCCATCATAAATCTAGACAGTATAAATGGCCCTGGAACACACTGGGTTGCATTTAAAAAACGTGGTAGTTTAGTCACATATTTCGATAGTTTTGGTGATTTACCCCCACCGACAGAATTAGTTTTATATCTGCGCAGAGGTTCAAAGTCGACCGACAAAATTTACTATAACTATGAACGCCAACAAAATTTTAACACAGTGTGGTGTGGTCATTTGTGTTTGAAGTTTCTCACTACAAAATAACTACAAACGCTTGTGAAATAACATCTGCAGACCTTGAAATGGATCGGGAAAGCATCAAGCAGATGGGTCAATCACTAATCGCATTCTCCCGTTTACGCAGTCTATTGAAGATGAGCAAACAACAACTGGCAAATATGCCTAAAGAAGTAATGATTGGATGTGCTGCACATGAAATTGCATTAGTATGGGACAAACTACCCCAGCATCTCCAGAATGATATTGATATTTTAAAATATCAATACTGTCAGGAACATTATCATGATGATGATGATGATGGCGGTGGTAGCAGTGTTGATGTTAATGATGGGCCGCCGCCTCGAAGAATATTTTGCTGCTACTGTAAAGTGCGCGATGTCAATGTTGCATCAAATAATGAGATACAAACGTCTCCGTCATCCAGCAAAAAACGAAAATTACACCACGATTATTGCTGTAGTTCACAATAAATTCATGAGAGAACACTAAATATCATCAGTCATGTCGTATACGTTCACTCTATCAAACCGATCTAGTGTGCTCAGTGCTGAGTTTTATCCTCCCATTGAATTAGATACTAATAGTCGATATGGGTTAGGATTAACAGGCTTCTATTCTTACAATTCTATATTCAATGTGGACGAAACCAACAATCGTTTTTGCTATCGAATTGGACCAAAAGTAGCCCCCACACTTATCCACATACCTTGCGGAGCCTATGAAATTGAAGAGATATATCGTGCAATACTGAAAGCTATGCCCGGTGATAAGAAAGAGGAAAAAGAAAAACTATTTCGACTGCGAGCGAACAACAATACGCTAAAGTGTGAGATTTGGTCAAAATATGGAATTGACTTTACACAAGCAAACTCTATTGGTAATTTATTGGGATTTGAATCGACTTATTTGCATCCAAACACTAATCATGAATCAACATTACCTGTTGATATTATGAAAGTAAGGATGATACGTGTAGATTGCAACATTATCTCTGGAGCATATCTGAATACCCTTAAATCCCATACCCTTTTCGAGTTCGACATAGACGTTGAACCAGGTTACAAACTTACCAGAGAGCCAGCGAACATCATATATTTGCCTGTTAGACCTGAAGGACGTCAGTTTATCGACAACATTACACTACGCATATTGGATGATAATGGAGATTTAATCAATTTTCGTGGTGAGAAGATTATCGTAAAGCTAGAATTGAAACAGTTTTAAAATCGCAAACACAATGGGTTTCCGATATAATCAACAACGATTAGCACACAATCGTTTCAATGTGATTGACGATAAAAAGACTAATGACTGCGGAAATCGACTCATTCAACGTGTAGAGCTTAAACGGTTAAGACATAACCTGCCAGCTAAAGATCGTGCATTTCTTCGATCCATCGGATTGAAACTGAGAGAAAAATAGTTAATAATGGTGACTTTTACATCTAGTGAAAAACTTGAGGTGTTCGAGGAACCTGTATTCGATCAGTCACTCGTTAGCTTACATGAGCATACATATAAACCACACGGTTCACCATATTATAGAAACTCTGATGAAGTACGCATTCCTGTCAATTTTCAGGACTTAATACTTGACATTACAGAGAGTTACATTTATATAGAAGGAAAATTTACCCCTAGTGATGTTACCAAGAAGTGTTATCTATCTAACAATGCGCTAGCTTTTCTCTTCGAAGAAATAAGATATGAAATGGGTGGTGAACAGGTCGCTGTCGTTAGGAAGCCTGGCATCACTACTACAATGAAAACTAGGGTGTCATATGGACAAACATCCCTCCCATCGCTACTAACTATAGGTTGGGGTCTCACCGAGAAAAAACAGGATATTTTAGATACTACCAGCCACATTTTCAGCGGTAAACTCCCTCTTAAGTACCTCATGGGTTTTGCAGAAGATTATACCAAAGGTATTTTAAATACAAAACAGGAATTAATTTTAATTATAGCACGTTCCTTTAAAGACTCTTACATTGGAGAAGTTGATGCACAGTTAGAAATTAACAAAATCGAATGGAAGATAAGACATATTGTGCCTGAAGTTAGACAAAAGGTTAAACTATTAAAGAAAATTGATACGAGCAGTAATAATGCTAAAGTTAAAATGGCTTACCGTATGTGGGATCTCTATGAGCTACCCACTCTACGTGATACTGCTTCTGATATATGGGCTGTTAAAACCACTAACAGTCTTGAGAGACCTCGATACATCATTATCGGATTTCAAAACAATGGCAACTCTAGTGACAGAACCAAGGACGCCGCAAGTTTTATACATGCAGATATAAATAATATTCGGCTATATTTAAATGCCGAAGTATTTCCATATGAACGTTGGAATTTAAATTTCGATAAGAAACTCGACTCTGCAGCCTACTACGCCTATGAAAATTTCCAACGTAGTTATTACGATAAAGATATGAGTGAACCTATGATGGACCTTGGCGAATTCAGAAAAAATCCATTGTTTGTTATTGATTGCTCACACCAACCAGATGCAATGAAATCATCCACCGTCGATATAAAAATTGAATTTGAGACACGGAAGACGAAGTTTCCCGAACAAACTCGAGTATATGCACTTATACTTCACGATGCGTATTTAAGTTATAGCGCATTAGATGGTTCAGTTCAGTGTGGCATTGCTGGTGCTAAGTAACGAATACCTATTACCATGACGTCATTAGGTAGCCAATTTCCTACTTTGATAGTTGACTTGCAGGGGTTTCAATATAAAACAAATGATTTTACCGTTAAAGAATTAGCTGTTCTATGTTGTAACACTAATCAGCAAGCACACTATTTCTTCAAACCACCAAATCCTTTCTCATCACTAACCCAAGGCGAACAGACTCACTACCGATGGTTAGAAAACAACTACCATGGGGGCATAAAATGGAGTGATGGATATATTCAACTGTCAGAATTCCCACTAATACTTCATCGACTTTGTCAAAACGCTGTTAATAATTTTCGACGCAACGTATTGTCAGAGGATGTTATAATTGTATGCAAAGGCAAATTAAAGAAAAATGTTCTACAGCATCATCTAAAATGGAATAGAGTTATAGATCTAGATGACTTCTCACCCTGCATACCCAATCTAAAATCGTTAAAGGTACCAAGATGTATGGAACACACCCAACCAAAATATAGTCACTGCTCTCTTGCAAACGTTCACTTTCTTAACAAATGTATTATAGATTTAAATATAGAGTTAAAATAAATATCTTTAAATATGTTTATATTTAGGATTAATAATTAATATTTTTTAATGTATGTCACCAAAAATAATTATAAATAAATTAATGTATAATCTAATAATGTGTTTCATTTATTTCAATTTTAATTTTAAAAATAAAAACAACTATATTTCCATAATAATAATTTTATTACACCATTTACATATTAATATTATTAACAGAAGAATTACAATAAGTGATTAACTACTAATTGAGTTGTCTTCATCCTGTTCTTCATCAGATTGGTCGAGTTGATACTTTTCAATAATTTTCTTAGGTAAGTATTTTTCTATGTCACATAGGAAATGTTTTAAATTTATTTCCACTAGTTGCTCACAGAATTCTTCTAAATTCACAATACCACGAGAGAATTTACCACATAGTTGTGCACCTCTGTAATACCTCTCAGAATCCTCATTAAGCTGTTTAACTTTTTCAGCATCGAAGCAGTAATTCAGATCATAATTTATTGCATGGAGTCTATCCATACTTAAGTCGCCTAGTACAGAAGATAGTCTTTCAATTGCCGAATTAATGTCTTCTGCCCTTACCCAACGTTCTGCTGAATATTGCATCCACATTCTTGCCAGTTATAGTGAGGCTAGAAATTACATAAATAAAATTAGAACAAGTTATCAAATATATGATAAAACTACTTACATCTCTACTACTATTGTAGTGTATTTATAATATTTCAGTCTAAGTTATACTTTCACTATACCTTATTTATTGGTCTGATAATTTAAAGTATACAAATATTTTAAATAGTTTAAATCACGCAATAATTTCGAATTTTATTAGTGACCTTGATTTAGCACCGGTATAAATGGGTGAATTCTCTCCTAAATAAATCAACGCATATTTACCACTAGACGAATTTATTTCTTCTATAAAAGTTATATTTAATAGTTCAGCAATACGTTTAGGCAAAAATGATTTAAAGGTAGTACTTGTACTTTCATCAAATAAATGTACTAATATCGATTTTCCAAAACGTGTATTAAGCATTAACATTTTTTTAATGGCGTAAACCTTATTTAAAATTAACGATGAAATAGGTTTTTGGTCTAAAACTTCAGTATCTTTAATAATAAGTTCATTAAGGGCTAATAAATCGATATTGGTAGTCATATTTAAGTAGTTGAGTACAGTGAAAGAATTACTAACCAAGAAATATTACAGAACTTTGCTTACTTAAAATATTTCAGATCACAACACTATGCTCACTTATTAACTGTAGGTGAACCAGACTAAATATGATTTTGTTCTAATAGTCCGTGCTTTTTTTATAGAAAAAGTATACTACGTCACAAAATATAGAACCCCACCACATTTTACTGTGTACGTATTGAACTAATGTAATTTTAGAGGTCAAGTTGCGTGGCAAGGAGGAAGCTCCGTCCTTGCATTCTCTAATAGTGTTAGCCAAGGCCAAGGTCACCGCAAGTGATCGTTCTGGGTAACAGCAACACTGCGCCCTTGAAGTCGAAACGCACTGCGGCCGTCCAAGGTCAAGGTCACGGTATATGCTATGCGAACCTACGATGCCACCGTGGCCTTGAAGGAACGGACCACAGGTGCACGGTCAAGGTCAAGGTCAGTGGTGGGGGGAGACCGACCTACGGCTAACTTCCTCTACTATAGTCTTTCCGTTGGTGTGCTGTATTATTTATCTATAGATGTAGCTTTGGGAATGTTAATTAATGTTTAATAGAAATTTAAAAGTATAGTTAATGATTTTGTATTGAAATGTAATTTCACTTCTATATTAATGATTTACCACACCACTGAAAACCCAATTTTATATTAGGAAGAAAACGTACAAAAAGTGTTGTTTTGTTAACTACGAATGTACATTTTCTGCTGAAAATCATGCCGGTGAGAAATGCTTGTTAGTGAAAAACATCGCTGTCTTCGCCAAGAGACATGGTCTTACCCGAGGCTTTGCTGAAGTGTCTATTACTTGACATATTGTGCCCTTAGGCCAATTCCGAACACAAACTTTAATCCATTAAAACAGATCCTTAGTTTAAAAACATTGTTTTATTTCTATTCGACAAGTACCCAGACTGAATAATTTTATTGTTAAAATTAGACGGGTCAAAGTATACATTAGTATTTATGAGTATTTCTATTTGATTAATTATTGACATTGTATAATTAAAACTTCTATAAAATAATATAGAAATAAGTGTAAATTGAGAAATTTTAATTCGTAGATCATATTTCCGCATAGTATTTCCTCTGCCTAAAATTAATCAACCTAATCGATTAAGTCATCTAAGATCTATTAGTGTTTTACCTGTCTTATCGAAAATGTTTGAACAAATGTTAGAATTACAATTTAGAGAATTTTTAAATATTAATAATATTTTACTTTTAAAACAGATTTAGATCTGATTTCAGTTGCGCTACGGCCCATGCTGACTCAACTAATAACATCATTGAGACTGTATTAAAGCTTTTGATATGATAAATCAAAAATTACTTTTTCAATTGTGCATTTTTGTGGTTTTGAACAAAATTCTTCCCATTTAATTTTATCATTTTTGTCGGATAGAGTTCAACAAACGATACTCAATAACAATATTTCGCAACAGCTAACGTTACTCTCAGGAACTCCGCAGGGAAGTGTACTTGGCCCATTATTATTTACTATGTTTACATCAAACTTTCATAAGTCCTTGCAATTCTGTAGTTACCACTTATATGCCTGTGATACACAACTTTATTGTTGAATTCACGTTGAAGATCTACATGAACATGGGAATTTAATTAACACTGATTTAAAAAAAATTTTATCAACTTCAACTGATCACCTACTCAAAATTAACTATAGGGGTCATCTGCTATATTTTGTAATGACAATGTACGTGAATTTGTGTCAAGAGAATTTAGTATATAGATCGGATTTTTCTTCCACAAAAAAGTGAAAAGAATTTGTTTTCTGCAATGTACTTATGCCTGCCAATTTAAAGTTACTAGTAAGGTGAAAAGTTATAATCTTGTATATATCTGGTTGTCCAAGGAAAATCACATGAGCAAAAATACATAGAAGGTGTACCAGGCAGACGAGGTACAGAGTGGTATAATAAATTTAAGTTATCATAATAGATAGTGATAAATTTACGTACGAGAAAAAAATTACCTTAATACATATTGTTCAGTACTCTGACTGTAGATGGAAATGCCTTCAAATTAAATGATTTCCACCCACTGATGACTAAGGGGTTAATATATTAATAAATCTTAACAGAAACTTATAATGCTTTGTTTAATTATTTTCATTCTAAGAATGTTTAATATTACAGGTGCAGAACCAGAGAATGAGAACGATTACAAATTTGTTCCTTCTCAACTTAGCAGTTTCGGATCTTCTTCTGGGTGTTCTATGTATGCCTTTTACACTTATTGGAGCGCTTCTTAGGGATTTCGTATTCGGCGAAGTTATGTGTAAAATGTTGCCGTTCTTGCAAGGTAAGTGAATTTTTTTATATGCCGATAACGTCACATTTTAGACGGTTTACGCAAGCCATCGAATCTCTGAATTTTTATTGAAAATATGTTTTAACACATCGCAAACAATTGCGTAATTTGGTAATTTGATACAACTTACTTTTGAACGTATTTCACCTTAAGGTGACCCAACATTAAAATGTCAATTGTACTGTAATAACTTAATTAAATAGTTTTGTTTTATATCCATATACACAGAAACTTTTAAATACAATAAAACATGAAAGGATGCTGGAAAATTAATAACTTTAAACTACGAAATAGTCTAATTGTTAGGTAAATCTAAATATCAGTAGACGAACAAGCGTACATATCTGAACTTCGTGAAAATGCTTAGAGAAATACGAAAAATCCTCCTAAAACTTCTGTGCGCGTTCTGGATCAGTAACTGAAGCGTTATTTGGCCATAGTGCGATTAAGAAAGATAATTAATTTTACAGTTTGTAGTTTCTACTGGTGGGGTTTTTATAGGTCTGTACTCCCCGGTATGCTTGGGTTCAATATGTTCCGATATGTCCCGTTATGTGCCAGGTCAGTATAAATTTAGGTTAATGTATAAAGTTCTGCAAGGTAAGTAATACATCAGTTCAAGGGGGCAGTCCATAAATGATGTGACATCTTGTGATAGGGGGGCGGGGGAGTCTTAAACAATGGAGATGTCACAATACAAGAAAATAATTTTATGTGTAATATTTTAATTATTTATCAGAATACTTGATATTCATTTACCCAGAGCTTTTACGCGACGCTGTGTCTCTACTGACGTTAACCCGCTCCTCTAAATTCTAAATAAAGACCATCCGTTAGTGTGACGTGACAGGCGTTCTTAAGCGAGCATGACAATGTGTGATACGGAGGAGGAAGGGGGTAAAAAATTGAGACATCATTTATGGACGGCACCAAGTATAGTAGGGAGAGCGGATGAAATTAAAATGTGCCTTACAATAATTTGTCAATTTAAAGCATCTTGGTTTCTTCTAGAAACTATGGATTTATACTAATAATTTAATCATTAAGTATTTATTTTAATAAGTTTGCTTTGATTCTAAAAAATAATCGATTACACAACTATTACTCAGAAGTAATGAGCACTAAAACCTAATTAAAGAAGTATTCGAAACAATTCGAAATCGGTACGAAGAAAATTGCTCCATAGAATCATGACGTAATCCATATGATGTCAGTATTGCAGTATTTTTTCCATGTAAACCGTCACAGAATTCGGATAGAGAAAATTAGAATACATAGCAATATTTCTATTTTGTTAATGCAAACTATTTGGTATCGCAATGTACCCTGAGTAAATGTTCGTGAATAAAAATGAAATGCAGATGTGCTTGTCATGTGTACATATGTATATTATATATTACTAGGTTCCCGGATTGAACCGCGTCTGAGATTATTAATGTCTTGACGTTCCGGCTCCCGTTTTGGAGCCATTTTCAAGAGAAAAAGGGGGTCAAGAAAAATTGTTAAAGGAAATAATGCTAGGAGTTCGTAGGATTTGTTCGATTCTGGTCTCCATCTGCCTACTCCCCAGATCGCACCACGATCCGTTCTGAGGTCCCAGTCTGCCTACTCCTTAGAGCAAACTCGCTGGCAGTATCTGACGAAGTGTTATTTATACGAAAGGTGCGATGAAGATTGTGGGACTAGTATGGATAGATCTCCAGACTAGCCCCACAATCTTCATCCACACCTCATAATCCTGATAGCAGCTGTTCTGCTCCTGCCTCCATCAATAGACCCTTAACTCCCCGCCACTCTCCTATCTACAGATCTGACAAAAACGGATTTCTTTTTATGGGGATACGTGAAGGAAATTGTTTATTGAGACACACCAACAACAGTACAAAATATGAAGGAAAGAATAATAACTGCCTTTTACATCTATCACACCGACAGTTTTAGGAACAGTGGGGACCTCATTTCAAAAATGCATAGAGATGTGTGTCAATCAAAATGAGCAACATGTGGAGCATTTATTACAATTTTTCCTACTGATTTATTTGAAAAAAACCTCTTTTTTAAATTTATTTTTGAATTTTGTAATTATTGCTCAATAAAACGAAATTGGTTGCACTTAGCCATAGGGAAGTTCTTATAAAAAATGTTCGTTTTTCATTTCTACATCATATCGTCGAATAATATACAGGGTGTTTAATTTGAAAAACTGAGAAAATTCAATTTAAAATGTTCTTAATTGAAAAATAATGTTTGGTCACCCTGCACATTTATAGGAATTGAAAATGATTCAAAAACATTAATTACATGTCTCGTAACTGGTATTCACATAAGTTATTCTTAAAACCCATAATTGTGACTGTGGTGATTTTTTTAATATCCATCTGCAGATTGCATTATTTTTCCCAATTTTTATGTTGAAAGGGCTGAATTTTGAATCAAGAATTTATTAACATGGTGTTGTGTTACGGTAAAGCGCACCACTTTTCACTTACAGTTAATTTTATGTTATGTCACAGTAACAGCCTTTCTAGGAAATGAGTTGAACTGACAAGCAAGTCAGTGCTTCCTACTGCAAACCATAAGCATATATTTCAAAATGGTACTTAGTTTTTTTTATTTTTTCAAAACATATCTTTAGTTAATTTTTTATCGCTTACTAAACAATCACCATGCATATTGAAAACAAATATAACATTTAAAATATTTGACACATAAACACATGTTTAAATCTATATAAATTTACATTTTTTGATTCGTGGACAGTGAATGATCTAGTTCATTCTTGTATATAAATATTTTTTCGCGAGAGGTAGTAGTTTTCGAGTTATTCAAGAAAAACCTGAAAATGGGACCTTTGAACTACCTCCAATCGCCCGCTCAACAAACACCAGCCAGGACTTTTATTGTGTTCTTCAGGGCACTCCCCTCCGCTAACAATACAAAAATTCGCCTCTGCTCGAATTATTTCTCCCTATTTTTATTTCATTGACTGGACTAGGAGGGTTTTTATTCATGTCGAACAAAGGTTTCAAAAATATATGATAATATATTAATAATTTCATGAATGTTTGCTTGACTGTAGCGAAGAATATCTAACGTGTATAAACATAGCCCAGCGTATTCACATGTTAAGTTTCTCTTTATACATTTTTTACAGATGATTCTGAAAAGTATTCCTAACGATATATAAATAAGAATGTTAGAAATCTTTAACCCAGTAACCTAACTGAAAAAATATGTACGCCTTAGTTCAACAACTAATGATCTAATTACAATACTGCACAAGCTCAACAGACAGTGCATTCAACAACCGTTTTAATATCGAGATCATTACAATCTTTGGAAATAATACAGAAAAAATAGTAAAAGGTATACACTAAATAAGCAACTTGTATGTATATAAGGTGTACCTGAAAACGGCACTACACATTTATAAGTTTATTAACACCTGTTTTGCCCAAAGTTATATGTGAATCAGTTTCTTCTAAATATCCTGACTTATTTCTATAGCATACAGTTAGAAGTTGGTGAGAAAACTGCAAAAATGAAGAGAATCCAAAGACTTGGCCAGCCGGAAATTGCTGGGAATTTTTTCACATGCATTAAAAGATAAATCCATAAATTTTATCGAATCTTTTTGTATTGAATGATCAAAGTTTAAACACAGACGAAATAAACTTTTTGAGAGTAGACATTAAGGATTAGAAACATGAGGTAATGGAAGTTCAATTAACTCGATCTATTTCTGTAATTTTAGATTGCGTAGCTATTTTTGTACAACTTCCCAGAAGGGAGGATAAGCCTCCATAAATAAAATTGATTTTGACTAATATTTTGTATAAAAAAAAAGATACTTCGAAATATGTGGACTTTCTTAGAAATGAAGAATAGACAAAATCGCTTAAAATCGTGACGAATTACAAATTTTCATTCAATTTAAATATATATTTAAATAATATTCTTGACGTTTTAAACATACTTTTTAAGAGAAATATGAACATTAACTTAAATGGTGATTTTAACATAGGCTCTCGCAAAAGTTTGGATGATATTAATAGGTTAAGTAATATATTAATTTATTTTAGTCTCAAGCTTGTGATAAAGTGGCCTGATCGCGTGACAAATACTACATCAATGATAATCAATCAGTTTGTCACTAACATAATAGATAATAGTCTGGTAGATGTAATTGACAATGATATATCTTACCATAGAACCGTTCCAGTATATTTCTGAACTTTGTACTAAATACACATTAACCTCATGTTTTAGAAAAATTTTTTAATGATAACACCGTTCCAAATTTTCAGTTTATTCTGAAAATTGGTCTGAAATTTATAATTCGTCCAATCTAGATGAATCATATGATTACTTCCATAAAATATTTATGTTCATTTTAATATATTTTTTCCAATATATAAGTACTTTAAGGATTATAACTGATAAACAAAAGGCTAATAATAAAGTTAGGATGTCAAGCAAGAAACCAAGAGATCTTCATTCATAACCTGATTAATTGTTGCATGTTAAAAGTAGGCTCATCTATGCTCATCAATTTTAGGTTGACAAGCTCTTATTATTGGCTCGTTTAATTTGTATTTTATTTACGGTTGGAACATTGATGCCAGGTATAGGCATTTGTTATTAGACACAGGTGTATAGGAGGTTGCCGCGCTTTGAAAAATAAATCCTTTCCTTTTGTTACATGGCCTATATCCATTTAACAGTTTTATATAGAAATTAGTGATTTGGTTATATTTAACATGATCTGTATAACATTTTTCGATTCAGTTTTTGTAAGTGAAACTGTTTTCAACTAACAGAATTTTACTTGTCTAACTGCTAAACCATTTCACACTGTTTTATGTACTTAGTTTTATATCTTAGGAACTCGGTCATATTTTTCTATTAACTATTATATATCTCATTTCCGTTGTAATACAGCATTATTATCCCAGGAAACAATTCTCTACAATACGTTTATTTACATCAGATATCTATTTTTCAATTTTTATATTTTTGTTTACTATGAAGTACATATGGTTATTTTCCTTACCTTTTCTCATTCTATATATAGCATATCCTATAAGATGTAATATATTTACTGAGTTATCAATACGTTTTACTATTTATTTACATCTGTTCATATTTGTGGTTATGTAAAAAAACTTTTATTATAGATTCCTTTTATCGATCATATGCCACTATTTTAGTTGTGAGTGCGGGAATCTAGGCAAGTTGGTTCGCTTAACGCAACCATTGACAGATGGCCCTAGTTGTACTATTTTTAATTTTATAGCTTTCAATTTAAATAGGGAATTAGATTTCTCACATTTTTTTGGTAGCGTTATTTTCCAGTAACTAGGACAAAAAGTTTACCTTATCAGTAAAACTCACCGGGAAGTCATTTGCTTGCGGCCTTTGTACTGATTCAAACGTATATAATTTTTAACTATGGACTTCAGTAATTGATATTACAATTTTTATATACATGTAATTTCAATTATTACTCATTTAAAATGTAATTAGTCTTCAAATTTTGCCTCTGATATAATTTTAATTATTTTTAAAATAAATTTAAATTCAAAGTCAATTCTTTTTAATTTAATAAGTAGTTAAAATACTATATGTACCACATGGTTTTAAAAATATTTTTCTCTTTCCTTCTCATTTTTTGGCAATTTATAGTTTTCATGAAATCAGCTTTTGTACAGCTAATTTGCTTAAATTTTGTACATGCATATATGCTTAGATATTGCCAACTGAAACACAAGGAGACATTTTAGCTGAGGTTGTAAATGACTGTAAGTTTATTGAAGAAGATTCTCAAATTCACTTTTGTATCAGAGAAAATTGTACAAACTATGAACAATATCAATCATTAATAAATATCGTTTAGTAGTAAACTGAAAAATTATATCTTGCTAATTTTTAAAAAAGGTATTAAGATTTCACAATATAAAATAAATCTTTTGCATAAAAATGAATTAACGAAAAAAAAAACATTCTATGAAATGCTGCGGTGTCGATCAAATTCTATCGAAAACCTGTAGCATGTATGCATATAAATAAAGTATACACTATATGCAGTATGAGTCAAATACAAGGAAAAGGTCCATTTTAATGGAAGTTCTTTCGACATCTGCGGATATGTTGATAATATACAGGATGTAATGCAACTTATCCAAAAAGTTTTAACCATACATGCACCTTTAAATAAGAAGTCGGTTTCTTGAAAAAAAAAGTAATAATAGTCCAACACAGAAAAAAATACAAATTGTTAAAGTTACAAATTAATGAACATTTGTCGATGTCTTGGTCACTGATGAAGCTATTTTTACGCGTAATGGTATAACCAATCTACATAATATGCACGTTTAGAACATTGAGAATCCTCACCAAGTAGTTCGGAATCACTTTGTACATCGATGAACGCCTAATTGGTCCGTTCATATTGCTAAATCAGATGGATGGTCAGCAATATCTGCAGTTTCTCCGTAATGATCTTCCTGGTCTTCTTGAAGATGTGCCCTTGGAGGTCCGAAGTCGGATGTGGTTCTTACATAATGATGCGCCCCCAAATTATCGTTTAGTAGTCCGAGGATACTTGACCCAATTAAACGGAATACGTTGGATCGGAAGGGGCGTATCTGTAGATTGGTCTCCACGGTCCCCGGATCTAAATCCTCTTGACTTTCTATTGTGGGGATATTTAAAAAATGAAATCTACCAAACCGAAGTTGACAATATCGATGTATTACGTAAACGTATCTCAACAGCTGTCCATAATCTGCGTCTTCGGGAACAGCAGGAAGGGAGAACTCTTCAGCTAGTGTGATAAAATTGGATTAGAAGGGTTCAGGTGTGCTTGAATGTCAATGGACAGAACTTTCAACAGTTTTTATAGAAATTATACGTTATTTTAACATTTCCATTAATTTGTAATTTTAACAATTTGTATCTTTTTTTGTGTTGGACTTTTATTAAAATCTTTTCCAAGAAATCGATTTCTTATTTAAAGGTGCATCTATGGTTAAAATTATTCTGGAAAGTTGCGTTACACCCTGTATATATACTGCTATGTTATTTTTATACTAATCAAACTTATTAAATTAAGTTAAAACCTGTTTATTCCCCATAGACAAAACTCAAAATTCAAAAAATATTATGATCAAATTAAATTTCTTACCTTAGATCCAAAAGTGTCAATTCTATAAATTTATGCCAAATACTTTACTCTTTTTCTCAGGAGCAGGTTCAAGTTTAAGTTATCTGTTTTTTTAAAATTTTTTGTTAAAGTAAAATTTTGAATCTAATAATAATATAATCTATTTATTTTCCCTTTTTGATATTTATGATTGAATATAATAAGTATTTTTAACGAAAGTCTTTTATAACTATAAATTTTGATACAACCTTAATACAAATATACCAACTTCTCTCTTCGTAGCTACAGGCTTCTTCCAGCATCTGTCCACAAAATGACGTTTTCCCTTTTCAGATATAATTTCTTCTCTTCTGGATTACTACTACTATTACTATCTTCCTTAATTTTTTATATATTATGGCCACTTCTTTCTTCTCAATACCAATTTTATCATTCGATTTCAACCTCTCTTCTTCAATATGACTTTTTCCTTCTCAGTTTTTTAAAAGATTTTCTCCCCCTCTTGTTTTTTTCCGTTCCTTCCCAACCAAATTCCATCTTTTGTTTTCACTTTTATTTTTAACCGCCTCTATCATTTGTGGTTGTTATCATATCATAACCCCAAATATCAAAAATTTACAAACAAAATAGATACCCATCAAATTTTGATCTGTTAACATAACCTAAAACTTAAACCTCCTTGTCTTTATTTTGAGCAAACATTATAACTTTAAAAATTAAAATTACTAATTTAAAATGTCATGATGACTTTATTATCATAAAACATTGTAACTCTAAAATTAAAAATTACTAACTTGGATATCAGAAATTAAAATCTTCTTGATAACCTCATTAAAAACTATTTTCAACAAATACTAACATAATAAATTTTAATTTCACAAAACTTAAATTTTTTTTAACATTTTAACCTTTCGGATCTTTAGATAATTTAAACAAATTTTGAAACCATCTAAAAAAAACAAACAAGCAAATTACAACAAACATGCAATTTTAATAATCGCTTGAAAAACTAAATTTTTTTAATTTTTTAATACATAGTTATTTTGGCCCAATATTAACTTTACAAATTGAAAATATGACATAAACTTCCCCCAAATGGCCAGTTATTTCTCTTCAAGGAATAAGTCGCCATTTAATACTACTATGAATATTTTCAAAATTTTTTTTTTTCCCATAATAAACTCACTTACAGGTTTTAAAACTTTGAAATTAAATTTTACTATTCAAACTGTGTATGGTTGTAGTAATTCTATATTAAATCTACCTCTTATGTCGCCTGAGTCTAAATAATGTAATTCATAACTGTTCTCATTTAATACTTCCCCAATTTCATATGGACCCTCATACGGAGACTGTAGTTTCGCGCATATTTTATATTTCTTGCTTGAAACTCTCAACCTTTTAACTATAACCAAATCCCCTTGTTTGAAGCTAGTTTTTTTTAAAATTTACTTTTACTTATACAAATCTTGAAGTTAATATTTAATAAACTTTAGAAACCCGTCCGAACATGGACCTATGGTAACCTCCCACACGAGAAAACCATACTGGAAATCAATATTTTGCTTGAACCTTGGACCCCTATTACACCTACATTATTTTAATTATTATTTATTATTAACCATATGTGGTACCTTTACCATTCATATACATAGACTTGTATCGTCTTTAACGCCATTTCATATTTATACATTTTAATCAATTATTTAATCTTCGGTAACTCCTGACCGCTTTCATAATTTTCATTATTTTATCATTGTTTATTTATTTATTATTTAAGTTACTACCTCAGTTCAAACAAAACATACTCAAAACAATATAGTATCACATGCTGAAAGTCCACACAGAAACCAGTCCTTTAATGTCACCATTATTGTCGAATATGAAATTACAATTCATTTCATTCATCTTACCTTTAACTAAGTCATTACAAATTCCATTACATTTACTTCTATTTTTATTTTCCCCTTTTATATTTTCCCTTATATACTTCAAATTCAGAATGTGTTTATTTTGATCAAATTTCCTGTATTGTTTGCGTAAGTCTGTGTAATTATTCCGATTCAAGTTCCCATTTGTGTAATGCTTTTTGATCCTATTACTTCGTGTGTCCATCTTATTCTTCTTTTTGCAAAATTTCTTCCTCGTTCGGAAGTTTTTTAGTTTTATTTTTCCATTCATCTTAACCTTCAAATAACTTTCTCGTCTTAACTTCTTTTTATGTCTTCGTTTATTTATGTAGAGCCGTATTATTTTTTTAAGTTTATTGATTTTCCTTTTTGTATTGAATTTAACTTTATTTTTCCGTTTTTTAGTTTGTATCATTACCCTCTCTTTTGTTTTCCTTTGTGATTTTCTATTGTCTTTAAATTTCCTTCGTTTGATAATCTCATTAGTCCAATTTCGCGTTTGTTGAATTTTCTTATAGTTATTTTTCTCATGTTTTTCTCTTATTTTTGCCATTTCTCTCTTGTGGTCTTGAAAATCTTTAACAGCTTTCGTGATCTGTTCAATTTCCTCCCCCTGTTCTTTCAACTCGTGCGTAACCTCCTGTAACATCTGCGTGTTCTGTTTTATCTTCCCTTCCTGTTCTTTTATTTCTCCAGTTTCTTTTTCAAGACTATCTACCCTATTGTTTGTTTTGTCTATATTTCTCTTGATTTCGGTTACATTCTTGTTAACGTCCTCATCAACCAACTGAAACCTTTGTGCTATCTGTTCGAATCTTTCCCCATTATCTTCCTCGTGTATTTTCTTAAAAGTTTCAAATATTCCAGTCACATGTTCTGTAATTTCTGTCATGATATTTTCTTTTAATTTTTCTATCTTGCTTTCTAATTTTTCTACCATTTCCTTTTGATTTATTTCCATTTTATTTTCAATTTTTTCCATCATTTCTTGCGTTGCTTGTGAGCTTCTTTTTCTGTTCTCTTCTGCTAGTTCTGTGTTTTCCATTAGTTTTTTAATCATTTCCATGAGACTAACATTTGCTGCTGCGTCACCTGTCTGTTCTTGTGTTGTAGTTTCCAACATTTTATTGGTTTCGTCTGACGTTGCCATTTTCTTTTCTATGTTCATTAGTATTTTACTTGATCTTAATTCCATACAATCTCCACAGTTTGAATTTTCCCAAATTCGCCCCACGTTTAGGTGCCAAAATTGCTATGTTATTTTTATACTAATCAAACTTATTAAATTAAGTTAAAACCTGTTTATTCCCCATAGACAAAACTCAAAATTCAAAAAATATTATGATCAAATTAAATTTCTTACCTTAGATCCAAAAGTGTCAATTCTATAAATTTATGCCAAATACTTTACTCTTTTTCTCAGGAGCAGGTT
The DNA here is from genome assembly GCA_963675555.1 of Leptura quadrifasciata. Taxonomy (NCBI): domain Eukaryota; kingdom Metazoa; phylum Arthropoda; class Insecta; order Coleoptera; family Cerambycidae; genus Leptura; species Leptura quadrifasciata. The sequence goes on along the minus strand of OY776678.1, from coordinate 94,710,297 downwards.
CAAGTTTAAGTTATCTGTTTTTTTAAAATTTTTTGTTAAAGTAAAATTTTGAATCTAATAATAATATAATCTATTTATTTTCCCTTTTTGATATTTATGATTGAATATAATAAGTATTTTTAACGAAAGTCTTTTATAACTATAAATTTTGATACAACCTTAATACAAATATACCAACTTCTCTCTTCGTAGCTACAGGCTTCTTCCAGCATCTGTCCACAAAATGACGTTTTCCCTTTTCAGATATAATTTCTTCTCTTCTGGATTACTACTACTATTACTATCTTCCTTAATTTTTTATATATTATGGCCACTTCTTTCTTCTCAATACCAATTTTATCATTCGATTTCAACCTCTCTTCTTCAATATGACTTTTTCCTTCTCAGTTTTTTAAAAGATTTTCTCCCCCTCTTGTTTTTTTCCGTTCCTTCCCAACCAAATTCCATCTTTTGTTTTCACTTTTATTTTTAACCGCCTCTATCATTTGTGGTTGTTAACATATCATAACCCCAAATATCAAAAATTTACAAACAAAATAGATACCCATCAAATTTTGATCTGTTAACATAACCTAAAACTTAAACCTCCTTGTCTTTATTTTGAGCAAACATTATAACTTTAAAAATTAAAATTACTAATTTAAAATGTCATGATGACTTTATTGTCATAAAACATTGTAACTCTAAAATTAAAAATTACTAACTTGGATATCAGAAATTAAAATCTTCTTGATAACCTCATTAAAAACTATTTTCAACAAATACTAACATAATAAATTTTAATTTCACAAAACTTAAATTTTTTTTAACATTTTAACCTTTCGGATCTTTAGATAATTTAAACAAATTTTGAAACCATCTAAAAAAAACAAACAAGCAAATTACAACAAACATGCAATTTTAATAATCGCTTGAAAAACTAAATTTTTTTAATTTTTTAATACATAGTTATTTTGGCCCAATATTAACTTTACAAATTGAAAATATGACAATACATATACATATATCAAGTGTGCTTCTAGAGGGCAGAAATATCAAAACATAATATATAGTACTACATAATAATAATAGTAGGATCAGTCTTTCGGCTGGTGTTTGTTGCATTCGAAGCATTAGCGTTCTGTTGGTAATATGCGATTGTTACACCTAACGCGCCGGGTTTGCAACTTGTAATTCAGCGCTCGGCGGAGCACATAGCCCGGAGAGTAGCTGTTGGTTGCAGTCTGGTTACATTCCCTATAGTAAAATAAGGATTTTATAGAGGAGCTTGGGACTGAAATATTATGTTTATCTTCCAGCTAATAGGGCAAGTGATAAACTACTACATTTTAAATGGATCCTCCGTATATCTTAAAGATTTAAATAAGGAAACTTAATTGTAACTTAATAATATGAAATTGCTAGTAATATGTCGAGAAAATTAAGATCATAAGAGATGTGCAAATTACCACTGATTTCAACAATATTTTTTACCACTGACATTTCAGTAATAGCCCAAACACATAACAATCGAACAAAAGTTTACGTGACTTACAACATTCTAGAATACAGTTGCTAAATATTATACAACTTAAATGATAAGACTATTAAAAACTTTTGTGGTTTGTAGCTTGAAATGCCGATATTTCATACATTCTACGTATGTTCCTTGGTTTCCAAAGTTTTATTATTTTTTCGTAATATTGTACCAGTTAGAATAATTCATACAATCAGTATCCGACTTCCGGAATTACTATATACCTTTCTCAGGTGTATTATAAGTCTGAGAAGGATAAAGAAATAGTGAGAACGTTGGCTGAATTTTAGATTGTCCATTTAATTGAGTAAAGAAAACTCATGTTATTTCAGTTCTATAACTAGAAAATACTATTTTAAAGAGATAAAGATAAAAGTACGCAGCTTATGGCCAAGTAGACAAATAGACAAATATTAAACATAAAACAAACAATGACAGATATATAATAATAGACAATAACCAATAAACAATTAGCAACAGTAAACCTGATGATTTCACAATTTCTTATAGTAATGTAAGGCAAGTCAAAATTGTCAAAATGATTATATTCTAGTTTTTACTTAAAATTGTAAAATCTATTGACATAGTAATCCCAGCCATTTGTTGTCTTCGACAAACGTAGAGGATTATGGTGTACATTTTCATTGTTTCTCTGTGAACAAGAACGAATAATGTCACGTGTTATGTGCTTATTCTGAATTTATTTAATCTAAAAATGTTAATATCATTGAAATAGAAAAAATACTGAACCTGAATACCTCCTCAAGCATCTATCGATTTTTATGAATCTAACAAATTTAACCCTGATATTATCTTTCAATTAGTAATGTAAATGAGGAAGATGTCGAAAATACTATTAATAAAATTAAATCTAATGCGGTAGGTAACGATAAAATTAGTGTAAAAATGCTGAAGCTATGTCTACCCTAACTGACTCCTTTAATTACATATATTATGAACACGGCCATAGCTACTAAAAAATATCCCTTAGCCTGGAAAAATGTATAAAAAAATATATAAATAAAGTTAATAAACCCAGTGAGTATTCTGATCTGAGACCAATAAATATACTGCCGGCTTTGTCGAAAGTTCTGGAAAGGCTGGTATATAATAGAATATATAAATATATATAAATTAATTCAATTATACCCACCCACCTATCTGGCTTTCGACAGAATCATAGTACAACTAGTGCTCTCCTAAAAATAACTGACGATATTATTAACGGGTTGGATAACGGCAATATCACGATACTTCTTTCTCTCGACTACAGTAAAGCATTTGATACTATGAACCATACAATGCTTTGTACCAAACTCAAATATTACGGCTTTGACGAAACTGCAACTAATCTAATAAAATCATTTCTCACCGATAGATGGCAGTGTGTGATTGTAAATGATAACAAATCAAATAATGAGAATGTGATGTATGGTGCCCCACAAGGGTCAATTTTAGCCCCGTTGTTATTTATAATCTTCACTTCCGATTTTCATCGTTATTTAGAACATTTTACGCCACATTTTTATGCAGATGATACTCAATTGTACTGCACTTCTAACATTGAACATCTTAAGAATATAGTTGATCTTCTAAATGAAGAAATTGCTACTTTGGTGCGTATTTCAAAAAATCACTGCCTCTCTATTAATTCTCATAAATCGTCAGCTATTGTATTTGGTACAGCCAAAGACCATCAGAGGGCCATAGACGACATTTCATTATTTGTGGATGGACAAAAACTGGAATACAAGGAAGAGGTTAAATGTTTAGGCTTAAATATTGATGTCCACTGTAGGTTTGTTAGCTATATAAATTCCCTGATTAGAAAATCATATTGTTTACTTAAAAGTCTATATGCTAATAGGCACTGTTTTAACGAAAAAACTAAAATTATGTTATGCGATTCCATTATATTATCTTTGTTTAATTATTGTGACGTCGTTTTTATGGCCCGTGTCTAGATCTAAAATCTTCCACTAGAATACAACAGGTACAAAATTCATGCATTCGATTTATTTTTGGTTTACGTCATACAGATCATATAAGCAGATATTTATCAGAAACAGGGTGGTTAAAAATGCATAACCGTAGAGTTGTACATCTGGCCTGCTTTATTTATAACATTTTAAAATCTCAAATTCCTGAATATTTATTTTTTAAACTAGTGCCAAGAGTTAATGTACATCAAAGAGAACTAAGAAATATCAACCAACTTACCATACCTCGACATTCTACGGCGATGTTTCAAAGGTCTTTCCCTTATCAAGCAGTAGCCATTTATAATTCTCACACAAGTAATTTTAAAGCCCCGTCAAAATTAACCTTCAAGAAAATAATGAAGAAATTATTTCTTGACGAACAGTGACATTGCATATTCAGACACTATTTTTATTATTATATTCTTTTTACAAACTTTTTTACCAGTGCATCAGTTAGTTATAGAGTAAATATTATCCAGTTTCCATTTATTTAAAAACTTGTTAAAATGTTTGTAAATTGTCTTGGTTAATTGGTAGAACAGCTTGCTGAACTTCGCCAAGACAGAAATATAAATAAAGACAGAAAAAAAAAGAATAGTGAGTATTATAAATCTCAATTTAAAGAAACTACTCAAGACGCAAAAAGAAATGTGAAATTGTGAGTTAATGAAAGAATCAACAAATGAAAATATGAAACAAAATAAAGCAATAATAACCCAAATTTGAACACAACCCAAAGAGCTTGCGTGTTTATTTAGTATAAGTAAGTTTCGGATACTGGACACAACATGGGCAACGGTATAATAAAAAATAATAAGGATGATATTTTTAACACAAAATACAAAAGCTAAAAACTCAATAGTTTTGTACCCATCCTCCCAAAAAGGAAATAATGAATTGCGTAAATATTCTAAAAAACAATGGTGCATGCAAATATCATGTCAATCCAATGCTTCATATCAATATCATAGGAAATTTTTTTATTAGAATGCTATAATAAGCGTAATGCAGTATCAAATTCCTTGTTTAGATTCAGAGGAGTGTCATTACACATGCAATGTATAATGTGATAAGCTTTTGCCGTTGGCAATATTTTTACTTGCTTTTCTTTAGCTCGCAATGTATTTTTCATGTTTGTCCAGATCTTGTGTTCTTTATTTAACACCTTCCTGACATAATCGATGAAATTTTACACAGTTACTAATATCGGATGACAATACAGTATTCCACCGTTACTTTTCCCAACGTGAGGTGGTGCGGGGGTGAAAATGGATTAAATATACTATCCAACTGGCGCCTCCGGCAAAATATAGAATAAAAGGTTTTGTTTTGTTTTTTCACTTAATTAGAGATTTCTACGAGAAGCGTCACAATATTCATGTATGATAATAATTTAATTAAAGTATGACTAAAAAGTAGAAAATAAAAAGATACAAAAGTTTCAAAAACTTGATTTTCTTACAAAGCCGTACTAAAAAATAAAAAATAATTATTCATGTACGACTGCAAGAAAAACAAGACGTGCGCACTTTGTATGATTTTACGCATGCTTGTATGAAAAGGAAAACACAAAGTACGCACGCCTTGCTTTTCTTGCAGTCGTACATGAAAAATTATTTTTTATCTTTTAGGACGATTTTGTAAAAAAGCAAGTTTTAGAAATTTTTTAATTTTACATATAGGATACTTCAAGAAATCAAATTAAATTGACATAAATTACATTTCGGTAAAAATCATCGCCGCTATTGATGACACCAGATGATACTGTGTTATTATCTTCTGATGTCAACCAAAGCGCGAAAGAAACTTCACAACTTAAAGTTTAACTTACTATGTAAGTTATATGCACAGCTTTAAGGTTTAACATGCAGACCAAACCAGAGTTCTTTATGGATAACACAAACATAAATACACCACATATAGTAGACAACCCCCAAGTCCAAAGGGAAGGCTGTCGGAAGGGGGTTACAAATGTGAAAACACAGACAACATCCATTACCCACCGATATCGGCAGTGCTAGGGATCGAACCCAGAACAGAGCAGAGTATGACCGAGTGAATTTGTTACACAACACGCTCTAGTCGACTGAGCTACCGTGCCGGATGCTTTATGAAACGAAACAGATTTCTTTCCCGAAACGACAATATACGTTATTTCTCTTTTTGTAGTAGGGAAGTAGTAGGGAATTCCTGAAAAAAGAAAGAGTATTAGCACAACGAATTTCTAGACAGTTTTTAGTATCTGACATAATATAAAACATGTTTAAAATTTGTTTAAATATGGACAAGTATATATGAATTCTTTAACCAATATAAACATTAATGAAAACCTAACAATGTATCAAGCATTAGTTGAGTGTGTTATTCGTCTATACAATAACACTTTAAAACCGCCATTGGTAGCACAAAATACAATTTTGAAAATTCTTTTAGAGAAAAATAAACTGTATTCGACAAACGTACTATACACTGAGAGAATATTTAATATTCGAAGCTTATTCATCATTTCAACCTGCTGTTTTGTATACAAGCACACAAAAGTTAAACACTATATTAATTATCGCTATGGCACCCGAAATAGAATAAATCAACACTTTACCATACCAGTAAATAGATAGAACATAAACAGAAAATTCATGAATTACCCATATTCTACAATCTTCTTCAATTAAATATTAAAATATTAAGCAATATAAAAAAAAATCAGGAGTATCTGTAAACTGTATGTTGTGCAATTATATAACTTTCTTACTCAAGTTTTATAAAAAGTGCTCTATCACAAGTTTTTTTACTAATATATAAAAGTACTTTCACCTCATTTTCAGTATCTAAACCATAATTTTTATCACAGGCAGTAATGGCCTTCTAGGTACCTAAAATTGTTTCTGACCTTTACCTTTACACTATTTTTTTTGCGTCCACACAGCCAGATCCTATTTTACTACCTACGCCACCTAAACAACCTTATACAGTTATAGAACTAAACGATAGGTAGAAACAGGGACACTCACTTCTCGCCCAGGGGTCGGTCAAGGCCTTTCAAAAAGTAAACACACAAGTGGACCACGGTTCAGTTTTTTAACACATAGAGGTTAAAAACAAAGGTAAAAAAACTATCCTTAATCTAATCTAAAGTTTTATTTTGGTTTTCCTCAAAAATTGTGTCATACAATCGATGATATTTTTATTTTGTAGATATAACGAGTATATTATATTAAAAGGAGTTTCAATTTCCAACTTTGTTAAATTATTGCATAACTCATTATTTTCATTATATACACTATTTATCATGCAACAATTTTGACCTATATCGAATATTCATTTCTGCACATGTTTTTCTTCTCTAAAGTGTTTTATTCGTAGTATTCATGTATGCATTATTGTGCATACATGTATGCAAATTTGTATGTATGTGTATATATTTTATTTCTCTCTCTATGATGTACCTAACTACTATTTTATATTTACGTTCATTCTGTATAGTATTGATCATTTTGCACATTTATATCGTATGATAAACTAAGAGACAGATTTTGAAATTTAAAAATTTGTTTCAACAAATAATGTGTAAATGCTATAATGTAAATTACTTTCAAATAAATGACATTACTGTTATTGAAAAAAATACATTGGACACATCTTCAAGTTAAGCTTTACCAAAATACTACTATTTATAAAGAGTTGTAAAGATACCATGAAACATAGCCGAAGGCTTTACTCGAGTCAGAAATTACAGATTTATAAAAATTCATTAGCTTAAAAACCTTGATTTAATATATCTACTAAAGCATTTACTACCAACATTATGTATTTTTGATTTGTAACTAATCTGACAGTTATTGAAAAGGTTAATATTTTCAAAATAAAACGTAATTTGTTATCTTTTTTTTTATTATTATTATTTAGGGCTTCGACATTTGAGGTCATTAGCCTTTCATTATTATATCAATCATTCTCATTGTGTAAGCATATATGCCGGTTTACATAAAGATAGTTGACTAATAAGAATAAAAAAAAGGTATCTTAGTTGGACAAGAAGAACAACATACAAAGTCAATGACGTGTATGCGCGCACATATATACATACATACTTCACGCATGTATATAAGACGGTTCACAAATAAATATAAATAGAACATATAAAAATAGCAACAATACTCAGACAAATAAATATATACAGCATACACATGTACACACATATGCGTATTACAGTTTATAAATATCACAATTTGTTATCTTAATACTATTTTTATGAGGATAATCAGTACAGTCTTTCTGCGCAATGATGCGAATTTTGACAGTTTTAGTGCCTTGAGAAACACATTTCATATGATACACTGATTTATTAAACTAATTAGAGGTATGAGAGTAGTATATTTGATATGCTATAAGATTTAAATATTTGTTTCGCATGAACCTTCTCTCTATATATTTTTTTATTAATTTTTACTGCATTTATATAAAATACTCATGAAAAATAAAATTTTCTGTATAAGTTGCACACAGTACATTTTAAGCATTGTTTTTACTTGATAAACATACAATAAGCTACTTTCGTAAATATTTACTACTACTAGAAAATCCTTACATTTTTCTACTGCTTGTAGTAAAACGGCTGAGAGAAGACCAGCGAGCCCAGGGATAATACCTTGACTCACAGAGCGCCGTCCCTTCTAAAGGAAGGATAAAGTCACGAAATACATTGATTCTTTGCAAACTTTTAAACGGTTTGAGCAAATCTTGATGATTTCCAGCTGACGTGAATGAAAAATATTGCATTCTTGACATTCAACGCTAGGTTATACTGATATCTCTCCGAATATATTCATATCGTTTAAGAAACATTATTTCATTAAATGAAACAGTTGATGGATTTATTTTTATATAAAGTTTATTAAATATTATTATAAATTTTTCTTCTATTATACATGTATGCTGATCAAGTTAAGTACAATAATAATAATATTTATTCACCATTATTAAAACGGGAACTGTACATTTGGTAAATCAGTGAGGGGTATATAAGATGTCTACATTATATCTAAGTTTAAGTAATGCGTAATATGACTTGTTAAGTTTTCCACAGATGTGGTCGATTTAATAAGACCAAGGTAATTGCGAGTCTAGATAAGATCCTAGAAATTTAGTTGTTTCTGAAAAATTAAGGGTATGAATTGTGGGATTGGTTTTGTGGAAATTAACAAAGACTGTTTTTATCTCTTTCTGAATTAATTTATTCATAAAGCACCACTGATTTATTTCCTTTAGTAATTTTTTATATGAACCTGTGCCAGTTCTTGCGAGTCTGCAGCCACAGCGATATAGGTATCGTCAACAAAAACCCCAAAAAGTGCTAAATCGTTAAGGTACAATAAAAATATTAAAGGTGCTAGTACAGACCCTTGCGCTGCACCTACCTCTATATCAAATATTTCCGTTGTGTAATTGTGCATTTGAACTAAGAGTTTACGTTCGGTAAGGAATGATATTAACCAAGATAAAAACATTACCTCTGATCCCTACGTTATATAGTTTACTTTAAACAAAGTTCAAGTCAAGAGTGTGAAATGCTTTTGATAGGTCAAAGAAAAGGCCTGCAACTACGCGATTTTGATCTAATTGATCGTAGATAAAGTGCGTGAAATAGAACGAAGCACTTTCTGTTGACCTATTACATGTTGTTGATTTGAAAATGGCTTATAAGTTTCTAAAAATTTAACAAGTCTGTTATATAAGGCATGTTCTAGAATTTTTGAAAAAGTACTTAACAGAGAGATTGGTCGGTAGTTTTCAATGTCCGATGTGTCACCCTTTTTTAACAGTGGTATAACTATGGCAGTTTTTAATATCGAAGGAAATTTTCCATTTGCTATGGATTTATTGATTAAGAGAGAGAGTCGATCACCAACTTCTTCACATACCTGTTTTATTTAATTTTCATCGATACACCATCGGGTCTACTAGAGGATTTGGTTTTTAGGATTTTTATAATAAAAATAATCTCACTTTGATGCACTGGGTTAATAAAAACACTAAAGTTTGATAGTGGAGAGGTTGAGCATGTTGTTGATGTTCATTAATTTTTTGATCTGCAATCTGCGAAAAGTATTTGCCGAATTCGTTATATACTTCTTTGGGGGTCTTCAATTAATTGATCATCCAATTTTAGTTTGATATTAGGATTTTTTTTGTTTTTCCTAATTCTTTATTAATTATTGTCTATATTTATTTTTGTTGTTATCAAAGTTATTTATTTTATTTTGGTTGCACTTTATTTTGGCTTCTTTTAATTTATTATTGTAGAGTTTTTTCTTCTGCCTAGAGTGGCATTAACTCTTCGTTGTTTTTCTGATGTTTTGTTATGGCATGTAGTTCATTTATTTCGGCCTTTAGATGTTTTAGTTCCTCGTTGTCCTACTGGTTTTGTTTTCTATTGCAAGGATATTTTTCCTTCACAGGATATGTATTACGTATATTGAAATGCCAGAGAAAACTTTCCAGAAAGTTGTCGAAGGCTGTGTTTATATCTTCTGAGTCAATTCCTGGTCAAGTATCTTTGCCGAGTTTTAGCTTCAAATTGTTGATATTAGTTTAGTCATTTTTATTATGTTTATTTTGTTGGTGATAGTGAAGTTTGTCTGAATAGATAATTTTTCTAAGAAGTATGGATTTGTTATTTCACAATATATTTTATAATCTTCCATATTTGTAATCATGTAGTAGATCGATAGTTGAGGTTGTCTAGTTGGTTGTTGATAGTGGTTCTTTAAGTTAAATGAGAATAATAGATTTGATAATAGCTTATGGTTCATATTGTTTATTTTTAGGCCGTATATGTTAAGGTTACTACAGATAACTGTATTTTGATGACTATTGTTTAAGTAGTTTAATAACATGGTTGTCTGGTTCAAAAATACTTCCATGTCTCCCAATGGCGATCTGTAAATTACAACACAATTTCTAACTTATCTCTAGTAATTAAGGTAGTACAACACTATATATGCATTTCAACGCTAAATTTAGAAACAGCAGATAAAGGCTTCTCTGATACTGTATTATGAGTATATATCGCAACTCCACTGTGGATATGAGACTTGCGACAAAAATGGGATTGAATGTTGTAGTCGTTTAATGCCATAGCATCTATTCCATCAGACTTTTTGGTGAGGCAGAAGAATATTGACGGCTTATGATCCCCTATGGAGATTTCCATTTCATTAATTTGGTTGCACATGTTTTGTATATTTATACGATGGATGGTGAATTTGTCACCGAGGCTACTTTTCGAAAATTTGATTTGTTTGGCATCAAATTTCTGGTTGGTGTTTCATCGTTAATGTCTGTCGGAACTATCGTTTCTCCATTCATATGCATATTTTGTTGTTGGGGTAAAGTGTCATTTGTGCTATTGTCATTAATGATGAAATTTGAGTAAGCTTCATCGGTCTCCTCTGTTATATTTATTTCAGCTAGATTTGAATTTATATTGATTACGTTATTAGTGGTTATGTGAGATGACAAAATTTATTTTTAGCTTCACGTGTTAATTTTATTTTTCTATTGATGAAGTTGGCATTGTGGAAGGTAATAAGGGATTTATATATTATATGTTATATATTAACAAATTTATAGGCCTCATTAAATATGAGGGTGTTAAAATTATAGAAGTCATTTAAAATATTGTTCATTCCCGCAAATAGTATTACGTGATCTTTTTTATCAAACGAGTCTTGTCAGTTTACTGTAGTCTGCTACTACATTTTCTAATAGTGCGTTGGGTTTATAAAAACAGATAATTTCATAAGCTGAATTACAGCTGCTTTTTAGAATGTCAATACAGTTTTTGCCGTTGTTATACGACAGAATTAAAATCTTTGTTTTTTATTTATCTTTTTTGTTGTTCTCTTTATTCGCTGTTTTTTTGTTGTTGTTGTTACCGATGTCGTATTCATTTCTTTTGTAATTGGTGGTAGTTGCAGGTTCCTACTTGATGACTGATAGTTTTTATTTGTTTATGTCTGTGCGTTGTTTAGAATTGTTTTATTCTTTGATATAGATGCTAGTGTATCTTTTAAATTATTTATGACTTCGTACTTATTTTTTAGTATATCTTTTTAGTTTCTGTTCTGTTATTGTATGGATAAACTTAAATTACAATTAAATAGAAATAGAAATAATTTAATACTTGCGCAAGAGTATAAAAGATATAGAAATAAAGTTAACGAACGAAGAATTTTATTGTAATAAAATTGCAGAAAACAGAAATAATATAAGAAAAATTTGGGAAATAATAAAAGATGGTCTAAATGAAAATACTGACAACTGCCAAACATTAATGTTAAAACATGATAATCAAATTATCATAAATGAAAATCAAATTGCAGAAACATTCAATGATTATTTTATAAATATTGGAACGGAAATGGCAGATAAAAAAAAAGCAGATAAAAAGTTAAATGATAGAGATATTTCTTACAATAACATGTTTCTTAATCCAATAAACGAGGATGAAATTTTAAGGAATATTAATAATCTGAAAAAGAATGCTGCCTCTGGTTATGATAAAATATCAGCAATAACATTAAAAAAAATTGGCAGATATATAGCAAAACCGTTAAATTATATCTTTAATCTATGTTTTGAGGAAGGAATATTCCCATCTGATTTAAAAGTAAGTATAGTTACTCCCATTTACAAGAAAGATGACAGGACTGTAGTAGGTAATTATAGACCAATCTCCGTAATTAATAATTTGGGCAAAATCTTGGAAATGTGTATCAAGAGTAGATTGGTGGAACACTTAAACTATAACAAAATATTATCTAATAAGCAGTATGGTTTTCAAGATAAAAAAAGTACAGAAGATGCAATATACGAGGTCACCCAAACACTATATAAGTCAATGGAAAATAATGAAAAACAAATAGCGGTATTTTTAGACTTGGCCAAGGCCTTTGATACTGTGTCACATAGTAAATTAATAGAGAAACTTGATAATTATTGTATTAAAGGTGTACCTAATAAACTATTTGCTAGTTATCTCAAATCCAGGAGACAATGTGTAAAAATTCGAAATCAAAATAGTTCTTTAAGGGAAATAAACATGGGCATACCTCAAGGGACTGTCCTTGGACCGCTCCTATTCATCATTTACGTCAATGAAATGCTATTTCTAAACGTCAATAGTAAAATTATTGCATATGCCGATGACACCGTTCTTCTGGTTGAAGGAGATACCTGGCAAAATGCTATGGAAAAAACCGTAACTGAATTCGCAACATTGCAGCAATTTCTCTCAGAAAATTTATTAACAATTAATCTTGATAAAACAAAATTTATGTTTCAGCATTTATGATAGATATTCGCCCAATATTAATACATTAAAATTACATACTGTTAATTGTCTCTTACAAAATAAAAGCAATTGCGACTGTACTGGCGAGTTAAAAGCAACTGATAGCATAAAATATTTGGGAATCACTATAGACAAAAATATAAAATGGAATGAGCAAATAAATAACTTAAACAATAAAATACGAAAATTAATATATAAATTCTACCATCTCCGAAATATAATGCCTAATTACATATTAAAAACATTGTATTATGCCTTGGCCCAGTCTATAATCCGCTACGGGATAACAATATGGGGAGGAACTTACCGCTGTAATTTAGAACCCTTAATAATTTCGCAGAAATATTTAATTAAAGTAATTTTAAAAAGAAACGAACAATACCCTTCCGATCTATTATTTAATGAATTCAAAACTTTTGACATTGATATGTTGTATGTGAAAAGTGTCCTCATTTTTACTTTTAGAAATAAAAGTTTATTACACACCACGGTCAATCATGATTACAGCACCTGCAATAAAATAAATTTAAATTTCAATCTGCCCCAAATATCACGCTCAACCATCCAAAGCTCAATTATTTACTATGGCCCTAAATTTTACAACCTCCTCCCAATTACGATAAAAAAAATTAACAATATCAAGTTGTTTTCCAAGAGGTTAAAGATATTTATTGAGGAAAATAAATCTACCTTTATTCGAATTCTTGTTAATGCTTAGAATATTTATATAAAATTATATTATTTCATTGATAAAATATGTTTTTTGTTAAAAGATAATATCTATGCGATATGTACAGTATACACACACAGGCTTCTAGCCTAGAGTGTATAAACCCGTAACTATTAGATATACAGACAGATTTAGATTATAATATTTCTTTTGGTTCTTTTGATGATGTATCTGTTAAATCTATGTTCACACCAAATGATAAAAAAATTTTATTTGATTTTGATTTGATTTGATTGTTCTTTTTAATGAAATATGATGTACCATTTATTATAATTGTAAATATTGCAACGAAGAAAATACGATTTATGTAGCTAACATTACCCTAATCACACTTTAGATAAATTTTATTAAAATCATCCAATTCTGAAGACAATTAGTTTATTGTTTCATTAAAACTTGACATATTTAACCGGCATTTCTACTAGGTTAATAAAACTAACGATTATTCAAACAGTGCAAAGTAGCAGATTTCTCAATGCATCTAATATAGGATCATGGTCGAATGACATGGTACTGTTAGCAAATTATAACACATAAATAGTTGTAAAATGAATTGTAAAAGACAGATTAAAATAGTCTCAAGTAGACTAAAATAGTCTTAATCAAGACTTGAACAGCCTTAATAAAACCCAAAATGTAAGCTGTGGAATTGTTCGTTTAATTCCCCGACTCCTTTTCCCATTTCGTTTAGACTATGCTTCGCTACAATATAGATAACAAAGCTTATTGCAAGGGTAAATATAAGAAGAGGCCGCTCTGAATTTTAAAAATAAATTTTATTTGATTCACAATAAGAGACTTTATAAATACTTTGTTGTAATGTGAGAAAGTATTCACGTTTTCGTATTTCGAACAACAAAATTTTTAACGAACATATTTCATTCTATTAACTTAAAATTAAGCTTATTTAAATTATATGTTCAAATTACGATTAAGATAAAAAATCATTGGCATTAAGCAATCGCATTTTGATTTGAAAAATAATTATCATTTTCCACATTAAATACATTAATCATAAAGTTAACGATATAGATTTTATTCACAAGAATAAAACTGTCTCTATGTTTTATAAATACATAATTTGTGAATATTTATTAATTGTTAGATATATACATATACAAAAAAGTCCTTGTCTACAATTCTATTCTTTCTTATTAAAATTTAGAAACTTATTAATTAACTAATTATAAAATCTAATTAAACCTTGGCCTTGCTACATTAATCGAATTCTATAATCTCTGGCCTATTAGCCATCGTCAGTATGAAATCGATGTATTCAGCCAGATAAACCAAATAGTCTACTCGTCTCTTCTTGTCAATCTCTAGTCTTTACACTCCAGCGTTTTTATAGAAAAACTTCTACTGTCAAAAAGCCACACCCAAAATAGCCAATATATAAATTTCTATATGCACTGAACCCAAAATTACTAAATACTTCTTGAAGATTGCATATATATTATTTTAATGAAATATTATTGTCTCGTCAAGAGACATGCCCTCTAGCATATAAAAAAAGACATTTTTAAATTACAGCATTTGTTCTTCTGCCATGCTATCAATGACAGAAACATTAAATATTTGATCATTATCTCGACCATCTACATTTGCTTAAGTTGTTGCGTTACTAGTCTCCCCTAGAAGATGCATCAATTTACTTTTTCCTTGTCTGTGGATCATAGAACCATCTAGATAGAATAAAGATCTTGGTATAGGACTTTCTGCGAAATGTCCAATTATCTGTTCCAAATCTAAATGTTGTTGCAGATGAAAATGCACCCAGAGAATGAATTTATATACATAGATGTGTTCAAATCTTGCATCCTTATTTAACACATTTCATGATATAATCAATTAATAATATTTTGCACAGTTATTAAGATCAAATGACAGTACAGTATATACAGCAAACCTGCAATCTGCAAACCGAAGGAGCGAGAAATCAAAACAAATCGTTAAGAGACGAACTTCTATTAAGCGATCTCTTGGGGGCTAAACCCTCCCAAAAAGTATTAGTACAAAGTAGAAAATAAAAAAATTATTTTTTTAAACTTACTTTTTTGCAAAAATCCGTACTAAGAAGTAAAGAATAAAAAATACTGATGTACGAATGCAAGAAAAGCAAGGCGTACGCGCTTTGTATATAAGTATATGTATCCTCTTTATATACGCATGACTAAAGGCACTATGTGTACAACATTTCACCACTTTCATACAATCATACAAAGTGCGCACGTCTGGCTTTTTTGCATTCATACATTAGCATTTTTTTTTTTTTTTTACTTTTTACTTTTTAGTACGACTTTTTGCAGAAAGGCAAGGTTAAAAAAATATATTTTTTTATTACCTAGATTGTTAAGTCTTGAGTCAGAGAGTTTATTCAGGTATGGCATGTGCATGAAGAACGTGGTAAGAGCTTCTTGTTGAAGCGTTATACCAATTAAGCCTCCGGAAACTTTAATGTTTCTATTTTCCTGTTCAAGGGCTTCATCAACACCATGAGAGCAAAATCCGATACGGTTTTTGTTTAAAGCCCCAGTACTTATATAACCTCATGTAACTGAATCATCCTTTTTTATAGTAGCTAATTCAGACAGGTAGTATACCGTTACGTGTTTATTGTTTCCAGTAAATACCCTGTACGTAGGTTCAATATATTACAATAAGAACTTCACAAACCATTGATTTATTAATCACTTAAATTACAATAGTTAATCCTTTAAAATAACACAACTAACAATAACTTTAATCTAACATAAATTCACTACTTTAAATTACAACTTGTTACTGTTCTTTATTTCATATGATCACTTGTTCGTCTAATATAAAACTCTCTCTGTATATCAGAACTATACTGTATACTCAACTGAACTGTTCCAGCTTAACTGCTGTGCCTTTATATATCTAAATATAGGCGTTTTAGAGCAACCTGCACGCATCTGATCGATTTCCGTAAATTCGCACCTTTTCTGGTAATTTCCATGGCTTGACTCGGCAGTTGTTACGGAGATGGTAATACCGACTACTATCACTTGGTTGGAATGTAGAATACAGGGCCGGCTTCTGCCCCCTCCTTAACTTGGCATCTTCAACATACTTCGCCAGTCTGTCCAGGTACACGATTTTCATTTTCAACTTCTTACTCCGTTGAATCCGAAAGACGATGTCATTGATCGTGATGGCGACAGTATACAGTCCTTCCCAAGGTGGGTGAAGCTTTAAAAATCTTCCTTCCTTCCGCTGTGGGTTGTACAGCTAAACCAAGTCCCCCACCTTAAATCCTGTTGAACTGACGTTACGGTCATATCGAGCCTTCATTCGGTTATTACTCACTGTAGATAGCCTCTTGGCAGCCACATCTCCCCAAACCTTGCAACTGCGACACCAGGCATCTATATCCTGACGGCTATTTATACAGTAGAATCGTTCTCGTACTCTAGCCAAGGTCTTATTTTTCCAAAATGCTCTCCGGATATTCCTTCATGCATTTCCTGAAGTACTTTTAGTATCCGATAGCTGGCTATCACCAAATGCATTGTAACTTCCTTCCCATCCGGGCTCTCCCATGTTCTCCGTAATAATCCATCTTCAAACCTAAGGGAATCCCATTGCGCTAACAAAGCCTTCAGCTCGACACTTTTATCCGAAACATCCTTCTATTCTGGTCGCGTTCCTTTTTTTGCCTTCAATGTAGGGCCAACTCCATCGTCCTCAGTTGTTTCTTCCTTACAACTTCCTCTGTCCAGTTCATCGGAACCTATATCTTAACCGCCTCCACTTCTGCTACTTCCTGCTGTTACGGTTCCTGTTTCGACTCCGGTTGCAAATGTAATTCGCTCAGTACCTGAGAAACAATTTTCTGTATATCTGTCAGCATAACAATCAATCTCGTCTTATCGGAGCGGATTTTTTTTCCTTTGCAGCGTTTACTTCCCCAGGGTTCCATTTTCGTCAATTACGCATCATATGCTCTGGTTTGCTGCAACAGTAAGATCGAGTACCTCCGCTAGGCTTTACACTTCCTTGTGGATTTTCCTGTTTTCCTGGGAAACTTGTCTTCAGCACATAACAATATAATCAAGGAAGTGTACCTAATTTCTCAAACTCTCGATCTCAATCTCAAAGCGAAGATAATCAGAAATCACTAGCAGAATTGACCTTATTGTCCTCAAAAACCTTGGAAATGACATACGACGATTCCAAGTCTACCCCTTTCGTGCCAAGGGGTGGTTTTTGCTTTTTGAAACCTAACGAACGTTTTGCATCCTTTATTAACACACACAAATAACTGGAAATTTCCTAGGTTTTGCATATGTGAAAAGAATGCTAAACGTTTGGCAGATTTCAAAGGGTGAAATTACTAGTATGCGTACGTCAGGTATAAGCTTAAGTAAATAATGGTAACTCATTTTGAATTGTCCTCTATAAATTAGACACGATCCACGTGTTTTATTGAAATAAATTAGATATATTTGCAATGGAGATAAATAGGGGTTGTTTTATTCTTCCCTACGCACCTGCAAGGAATGGCTCAACGAATTTTGTAATCTACACACTTTTCTGAAAATTTTGATGGATGTCATAATATTGCACACGGACTCCAATTTTCGACACATTCAAAACTCCCCATAAAGTTGCTGCTGCAAGAATTTTGCCAGATTTTAAAATAAGAAAAAAATGTGTGAATTAGCCTCTGGAGGAACTATGCTGTACTTACTTTACATTTGAGGTGTTATATTTATGTATTACACAATTTAACGAAACTATATTTATTTTCTACAAGAAGTTGCATTAAGGATACTCAGGACAATGAAAGGGAATGCCTACAGGGTAAATGGTCACAATTTACTTATAGAGTACTCGAACAAAAATATTTGTTAATTATTTTGGCCACAAGAATCCAAATAACTATACTTTCTTATTAATATCTTAATACGAACATTGCATTCATGTTAAAATATTAAAACAGAATGCCATTAGTTTACCAGCAACTGGATATTTTACAGTCCTTTTGTTCCTAGATCATTCTACATCATAAAATTCCTTAGCTTGCACTGTTGTAATATGCGTTATTAAATATAGTTCCTGAGATATTGTAGACAAAGTGCAGAATGCAATTTTAATGGTCGTAGATAATATGATATTGGAAAATGAGTTCCTATCTTCTGACATAGTATTCATCAAGACAATACATCCAGGCTATAAACATAAAAACATATAACCTCATTAATAATAAATGTTCAATGATTGGAAACATAATTCTTTATATACTGCCAGTTTTCTATTATCTGACGTAATAATTTTTCTTACGAAAGTTTCCCAGCGAGCGGATAAAAGATGTACGGTATGAGTATTAAAGCGCTCTAAATCTTTAAAATACATCCGCTCTACCGAATTTAAATAAGTCCTGCTACAGGTATCCTGCATAAAATAAACTTGTAATAACTTGCATGCGGAAGACTGTCAAGTGCATACAAATGTTCTAGTAACTTTTGTTTGTAAGTCTTTATTGAAATAGATTTGTCTCCTGTAGAGCGAATGTGAGTGTAGAGTGAGTAAATTGTATACTAGTATACTAATTCAATAATTTCACACAATTCACATTTCCTTTAAATTGTCCAAAACATATCTACTCATTTGAGGAACAATATTTTGTGGTATAAAAGGAAAGCTTGAATCTGATTTTTCATGTTGAATTGTTTTAACAATACTAATTTTTGTGAGACGTACATACCTTCGGATGTCATTGATACAATATATACAGTTCTGGCATGAAGAATTATAACAATTGAATAACCTCAGTCTTAAGCAAGGCTTATAAACTGGGGCGCATAAGGTACATTGGGGCAGAACCAGTATTTCATATAAAAAAAATTGTATTTTTGTATTGTCGGGCTTATGTGCGTGTTGAAAGTGAAAAGTTCTTTAAATAAATTAAAGCAACATTTATTCAATAGCTCAACAAATAAAATAAATATAACAAATAAAAGAGATATCACGCAAAAATAAATACAAATCAACAACAGAGCTCTCGTGGGCAGCTTTCAAACCGAGGAGGTAGAGGCGCTTTTCCCTGCACCCGAAAATAGGCAATCTCCAACATCCATTCAGTTCTTTGTTTTAATACCTAAAACAAATGATTATATAGACATTTTTAAATGCAAGCAATATCAATTTATTGAAGGTGGCGGCGCCGATTTTAAAAAGATGATTTTGTAATTGGACATCCCTCTTACATCCCTATACCAATTCAAAAAAAAATTGATAAATTTTTAGAGAATACTCGATAGAATGGTACTATTGAAAACTAAAAAAAATAATGTTTTCACACAAGAAAAAATTTTCATTTTTCACAGCAAAATAAATAGTGCTGTACTATTCTATCGAGTCTTCTCTAAAAATTTATCAATTTTTTTAATATGCCAGAAATTGTCGAATTACGTCCACGGCACCGCCCACCTTAACACTAGCCTTATCTTTTTCATATCGTCGATGACATCATGAGAGCAACAGATCAAGGTTTATGTACAATCTTGATCTTACTGAACTTTAGTAGGGCTTTTGATACTTTGAATTTTGAAATTTTATTATCAATATTAAAATATATAGAGTTAACAGATAGTGCACTTAAATTAATTCAAAATTATATTGAAAACAGACAACAGAAAGATGCAGTTCAAAATAAAGAATCAAATTATCTAACCTGAAAGTCCGGTGTACCACAGGGTTCCATTCTGGGCCCTCTGTTGCTTACCATATACAAAAGCCAATTAATTAAATGCCTTCGTTACTGTATACATCACTTATATGCTGATGACACTCAGCTTTATATTTCATTTAAGTCTGCTGATGTAGATAGAGCTTGCTACCAAATTAATCAAGACCTCAATATGTTTGTTGCTTTAGCCAGGGATCACTGCTTAATCATAAATCCAATTAAAACTAATATTGTTACATTTGGACCAAAGAAATATGCGTAATATTCTAAAGCAACATATCAATATAACTATAGACCAAAATAAAATTCATATAGTAGAAGAAGCAGAAAACCTAGGAGTTGTGATTGATAGTGATCTCAGGTTTAACAGTCACATTAGCAAACTTATGCAAAAATCGTATGCAAAAATAAAGTTAATTTATGTTAACAGACACTATCTCACAAGGCAAACTAAAGTTAGGTTACGTGAAAGGTTAGTGTTGTCATTATTAAATTTTGCAGACTCTGTATACGGACCTAACTTAACCTCTGCGTTTAAACACAACATACAAAAAATTCAAAACTCATGCCTGCGTCTAATCTACGGTATTCGTAGGCATGAGAGAATAACTTATAAACTGACTCACATAGGGTGGTTAAACATGGAACGTCGGAGAATTTTACACTCAGCGTGTCTATACCATACAATTATTATGCATAAAATACCTCATTATTTATGTAATAAGATACAGTTTATAACAGATGTTCATACTATTAATATAAGATTCAAAGGTTTATTAACACCACCTACTCAACAGCACGAATATTTTAAACGGTTTTTCAGTTACCAAATATGCAATGTTTATAACAAATTTCCAAATTGTTTGAAAGAAATGAGTCAGTTTAAACCAAATATTAAAAAGATTTTATTTAAAGAACAATGTGAACAAAATTAGCCCTTTAATATCTATTTTCATCTATATGATTTCATGTATTCTTCTTAATTTTTAAGTATACTATTTAAGCACTAAAAAAATTACCAATACTGTAGCATGCGGAGCAATTTAGGTTAAGTGATAGAACAAATCTATAATTGTATTATAGATTTGAACTTCGCCTTTTATGCCAAATGCATTACATTAATCTGTAAATTTATTGCACAACCAAAGTTGGCTAATAAAGATGTTTATTATTATTATCTACGAAGCTAAATTGCTTGCTTATAAATATAAATATATTTGAATAGTATCGAACCAAAATAATACTTTCTAGAATTATTGATATGAAACTTAACCATAACATGCTTACGATTTTACAATTACATGTTAATGGAGTGAATGAAGAATTAGATTTGACAGTATAAACAGGATCTATGGTGATACAATAGCCTATGTGCAGCATATGATCGCTGAAGATTCTTGGTAGCATGCTCTCGGAATTTGAGGGATCTATTCAGATCCAAATCGAGGTATATTAATTTGCGTATCAATAATTGATACGTTGAAAACCTGCCGAAGGTTAACATAATCGGTTTTTCCAAAAGCTAATTTCGGCGACTGTAATATTAAGGAGTGTTCTGATGGCAAATTTAATAAACTTTTCAGATCATTATTAATTGCTCCGACAGTATTGTCATATTCTAGTGAATGAAAATGGTGGAGAACTTATGAGTAGTCAGCATACATAATAATTGAGCACAAATCCATAAATTTGGGGAATTGGCTAGCATAGACTGAAAATAATAATGGTCCAAGGGTGGAACCTTGCGGAACGCCCTTTGTTATATACCTTATACCAGCCATAGTTCCCTTTAGCTAAATTATTTGTGTACGACACTCTAGTTATGACAGAAACAACTGAACACCTTCGTTGACAACGTGATACTCTAAAAAAAGCAACAAACTATCGCTACGTATGGTGTCGAAAGCTGAACTAAAGCTTATATAATATATGTAACATGTAAAGGGGTTGCAGGATGCTGTACGCCGTGCAAAGGTAGAATTTTATTGGAGTCGGACTCAGCATATTCTTGTCCTCATAAATAGTACAACGTACTATAATATTTGAAGGAAGTTCTCGGACTCCCTGGAGTTATAAATTTGTTTATCGAAAAATTATACCATAGATAAAATGTTTTTGATTTAGAAAGCCATTCGCTTTGGAGCCTTACAAATATCAATGCTATCTTCTAGGTTTAATATGCTTTTGAACATAGGATAAGAGCACCAATGAGTTTAAAAGTTTATTGTCTTTGTTTTCTTCTACTGGGACATTTAAGAAATAAACTTAATAGCATATTATATTTTGCTTTGTACTTTTCTGGCAGTAATTCCAATGCAGCGGTTCTAGAAAACTTTGGTATTCATTATCATCATTATTTTCTTATATACCAAAACATTAATTTCCGTTCCTTCGTCAATAATGAAGTTTCCTTCGGGATCATTGTTGGGCTCTCTTCGGGATTGGTTTTCAACACGTTTAAAGTAATTTTTCGCTGGACATTGTCTATCAGGATATCGTTGGGCATAAAGGTCGGTAGCCGCAACTGCATTTCTTTTACATTCCCCATAAATAATGAACATGTCCACTTTTTCATCTCTTGTACAAATTTGCGGCGTTTTGAACAAAATTAAACAAGAATTTTAAATAATGTTTAAAGACATAATAAAAACACCGTTAAACCAACAAATACTTGACAAGCTAAATATTTCATTGTTTTCAAAGCCACCTTAGTTAGTTACTTCTTAACATTTAATTAGAACAAAATTGTATTTTTGTAATTTTTCTTGAGACGTTTCGTTCTTGTATACACACTAAATCACATTTCATTTTTTTTTACTCCCTTTCATAATAGTGTGGGATGGTATTGGGGGTGATAATGGGTGGTGGCTGATGCCAAAAAAAATTTTGAGACCTTGACTTTTCGTACATGCCCTAAATTGCATTGTTATTGTCCTTACATGCTTGCTTTGCCTATTTACCCTTATTTACCTCATTTACCCCCGAACCCTTCAACGGAATTAGATCAATCTAGTTCCAGTCCTCGTTATAATACATAAGTGTACCAAATTTCAAGTCAATATCACAAACGGTTCCAGAGTAAGGCAGGGTAAAATGTAAGTAAGGTAAGATAAAGATATTTTTTAGCTCAAATTCAAAATCTCAAAGTTTCATGATGTTTTGTGGCTATTTCAACAAAAAAAATTTACATTTTTTTGCGTCACTGTATTTCCACTGGACGTGGAAGCAAAAGTAACCCATATGATACAATTATAGTTTGCTTTTGTTTGTACTATTTGTAGTATGCAAGATTCTTATTGACATTAAATAAATTTTAAATTAAATCATATTATATCTCAGTTAGTGGAACCAATCCTCTTTTCCGTCAGTGTCTGGAATAGGATAAATGTTCCTAATATAAAAGACATAGCAAAAAATTCTAACCGCTAGCGCAAATATACAAAAGAAGAAAAATACAAGCGGTCGTAGAAAAAAATTACTTCTGAAATTCGCACTGAAAGAGTCTGCAATACTCATGTGATTATAACCCTCCCTTATACCTCAGGCTGTTATATTCACATTCTTATTTCAAAGCGACCCTTTCCGCATGAGTTTTACAATAATATGTTCGGATAATTGAAATTTTTTAAGAAAGTGGTTTATATTAACCCAAAGTTAATTCGGTTCATTACTTAGAGAAGCTCATTTTTCTTTTAGCGAATCTTCGGGACAGATTATATAAACCATTGTTTTTTTATACCTCTGTGTATGCACTTAGTTGTAAATAATTATACAGTTGTCGTTGAAACCCTGCTGTTTATTATATTATAGAGTGTAAGATTTTAGTAAATTTATAGATTGCAATTAGTGTTGTGCAACGTAACCTAGTTAGAGTAACATCTGAAATAGCATTTCTAAAGATAAATTAATCTGTCGGCAACAGAAAGTAAGCCAAAGGTCCGTTGCAATATTTTTTATTAGCAGACATTTTCTGCAAGAAACATTATGTGTTATGTTGACAATGCTTCTGCACCACTTAGCAAAAGGGCGGTCAGAATTAAAGACTTTATGGAACTCTAGTGTCACACTTTATCCAGGAATCCAATAAAAGTCCGTAGTGTGTGGGAAATGGAGAGCTTTGTATTTGTTTAGCGTTGCGAGAAAGTCGTAAGTTCCATTTTCATTTTTTCACTCTCAAACGCTTTCAAATTTTATGCTCCACTTCATCTTCTAATGAATGTAAATACCATCGAAGCTATGGATCGTTTGAACCAGCCATTATTCAGATTCAGATAAAATGAATTATATATAATGTTAAAATATGTCTTCTCAGATATTTTAATAAAGTGATATATGAACGTAGTTATTTCTTACGGGGCCTCAGAAAAATTGTGACACCACTTATACTACTTATACTACGACTATACTTATACTTTACATCAAATATATATATATATATATGTATATATATATATATATATATATATATATATATATATATATATATATATAAATAAACACCACAGAAATTAGACAACCCCAAATTCCAGAAGTCAGGGCTTGTGCGGAAGGAGGTTATACATTGAAAAAACGCGGACATACAACCATTTCCTCCGACAGTGCCGGAGCCAGGATTCGAACCCGGTGGTGCGATATCAGTGCAATTAATTGCGATTGCCACCTCGCGCTTTAACCGCTCGGCTACCGGCCAGACAAATATAACCCTTAACCACCTTCAGACGTTGCCTACATGGTTAGTGAAACCATCGTCGAATTGAGTCGTACGGGTAAAGAGCCATTTGTTCTTTTCCAATTCTGACAGTTTTCAAGATACAGGATGTTAAATTCAAAATTATTCGTTCACTTTTTGTCTCTATTTCAGTTACTCAGACTTATCGATTTTCAATTTATTAGGATCTTGTTTGTGAGGTTGATTACAAAGGTGACACAGCGGATGTCAAACTTTGAGGAACGCGTTGATTACAGTAGTGTTCTTTTACTATCTAAATATATTATGTACGTAAATAATACTTTAAACATTTTTATCATAACATTTTTATCATACCAGTAAATACCTATAATGAATGTATACATAAAAATTAAATCTACTCACCTTCATTCGATTTGGAAATAATAAAATTCGTAAATAAGGCATTCTAGAAACTGCAAAAAGTTCAATAGTAAACAACAATTCGATGGTTTCACTAGCTTCTTCTCAGATGCATATCCTTAATCTGGTTCGTCATATCCATTGATACTTTCAATAATGCACGTGTTCACATCAACCTATTAAAGACTAAGACATTATTCGTTGTGGCAGATTGTATCTACGCATTTGTGACACCATTACATTTTTTATTTAATCTTATCGTAGCAACTGGTATCTGGAATTGGTTGGGAGGGTGGTCAATAAAATTATTGAACCAGAGCACTTATGCCCCATTGGACCCCTCGTCCATCCTCCCTATAGGCAGACCCTCGCCTAGACCTCCAACCAACCTAATCTTGCGAAATAAGTGGTGATGCTGCCTAGAGGTATCTCACTTAACTCGACAAAATGGATTCTCTAATTGATGAGATGGCAGAACAGTCACAGAGCACATGTTGAACCGTCTCATCTTCTTGTTCATAGCCTCTACAGAGAGGTGTTTCGCTTAATATCATATTACGGAGATGTTTTCTTAACGGACAGTGTCCAGTCTGGATTTCCGTTATAAAACGTAGGTTCCTTCTGGACATTACCTACTGTACTCTTGTTGGGATATTTTAGTAGTTCCCTAGCAAGCTAACAGCTGTCTGTTTAACCCCACAGCTTCTTGAATTCAATGTGGGTGTTCTCTTTAATTATTTGTGTTATTGCCGTGATCGGTAATAGACTGGCCGGGCCTGGTCCAAAGATACTTAGGCCTACTGCCTTGTTGGCCAGTCTGTCAGCTACTTTATTGCCACCACACTGTGCATGTCCCTTCACCCAGCATACAAGTATGTTATTCCTGCTGGAGGCACCTACAAGCGCTTAGTGACATTCCCATACTGCTCCTGTGGTAATTTTGCAACTTATCAGGGATAGTAATGATTGTCTACAATCTGCATAGATCCTGATTGTTTTGCCTATAGACAATCTCTGTTGCAGCTATGGTTATGCCCTCCAATTCTGTTTGTACTACCCATTTATATTGGATTTGCAGATTTCTGGAGTATATTCCACATCCTGCCCCATCCTACTTTTTGATCCGTCTGTGAAGTTGTTGATCACACTTTCGTCAGCAGCCTCGTTCTCACTATTCGTCTGTATCATTGTTGTCAGAGCCACTTCTTCAAATATATATCTAGTGATGACAGACACAGCATTACCTCCATAGCTCTCGTTAGTGTTGTTTGCAATGCTCCAATTATGCTTAGGCAGGCAACTCTCTGCACTTGGCTGAGCTTGACTTTAGCTCTAGTCTGTTTGCTCTTAGACCACCAATCCACAGCTCCATAGGTTATCATTGGTCTTATGACGGCAGTGGTATATATTCAGTTATATGGAAAACAAGTAAACTATATCCCATCTTCAAAACTGGAAGCCCCTCCTTAATAACTAATTACAGACCTCTAGCTATCATTATTATGAAAATGTAGACTTTGAAATGATCATGCATCTCCTTTTGTGGAAAAAGATTGACAATATCGAACTTGAATTGTATTACACAGTATATCTCGGATAAATTGCACTCATAAGGGTAAGTGAATGTTATGTGTACTGACATTTAAAAGGTTTGTGACAAAATCGACTGTTACTCGTTTCTAGACTTAATACAATTGCAATGTTGTCTTTGATTGAGTCTTTTTAACTCAATACAGTTTGTTGAATACGGTGTGTATAATTATTGTAACTTCAATACATCATCTGGAGTTCCTTGAAGATAGGACCTAGGGCCGCTGTTATTCCTGTTTAATTAATGACCTATCACGTATAAACTGGACACATTTATATTTTGCAAAAGATTAGAAAGTCTATTCTGAAGTTAGCGAGAGTGACAAATGCTCTTTTTGCATGTCGCAATAAATACTGTATACTATACCATATTAATAGTTCAATTTTACTGCAGCAATAAATTTAGCGAATTTCCCACGGCTAGTAATACGGATCCCAATTTTTAAAAAAAATTACACCGATTTATGCAACGGTTTAAGATTAACCGACTGGAATTTTTTGAACATTATAGGAGATGTGAGCACAATGGTTGGAGAGTTTTACTTTAAACTATACGACCTTATTGATAAACATGTTCCAAAAAAGAAACCACCTTCTCGGAAGTACCCAGTTTGGTTCAATGGTCATTTAATTATCCTGCTGAAAAATAAACATAAAGCTTACAATGCTTACAAAAAATATAAGAACGATAAAAATTATGAAGTGTTCAAAAAACTGAGAGCCGAGATAAAACTGAAAATGAATTGGAATACCGGCAGTACATACGTAAAATCGAAAATGATAGAATACGAATCCAAACAATTTCTGGTCCTTTTTAAAAGTTAAAAGATCTCTTTCGGGCATACCGTCCAATATGGAATATAACGATACAAATCTCGATAATCCCACCGAAATTGTTTCAACATTTGCCGACTTCTTTTCTGAATCTTTTTCAGATACCAAAGTTAACTCTACCCCATGTAAACTCGATGACATCACTCCAAATAATATTTTGCATTTAAGGAAAGTTACCTTGGATGCTGTAAAAAATTCTATTAGTCAGGTAAAAGCAAATATGACTATGGGTACATATTTAAAAAAGGTGACAACACCGACGTAACTAATTACAGATCAATTACTATAATTTAGAATTTTAGTAAGTTATTCGAAAATATTTTATACAATTCTTTATATGCCCACGTTAATAATTGTCTATTACAAGAGCAACACAGGTTTATCTCAGGTCACTCAACAGTAACAAATTAGGTTATAAAAACTCAGTATGTTAGTGAAGTCTTAGATCAGAGAGGTCAGGTAGATGTTACTTACACTGACTTCTCTAACGCGTTTGATAAATTAGAGCATAATATATTATTGCATAAGCTTCAATATTTGAATATATCTACAGAGTTCTCAAATTTAATAACATCTTACCTAAGTGATCGTTGGCAATATGTTCAAGTAAGAGGTTACAAGTCGAATTAATTTTTACAATCATCCGAGATCCCACAAGGATCCATTCTAGGTCCTTTATTTTTCATAACTTTTATAAATGATATTACTGCCAATATTGATGTAAACTATCTTCTAACGCTGACGATTTAAAAATACTCTGTCAAATTAATTCGGTGGTCGATTGTGAACACTTCAAATCAACCTAGATCACATAAATACATGGCTTATGGAACATAACCTGTTTTTAAACGCCAACAAATGCAAGGTTATATCGTACTCAAGAAAGCAATTCACTTATGAATTATTATTGATTATAAAATCGAAATACCTCTCTGAATAGACATAACAATATTAAAGATCTCGGAGTTATGTTTGACTCAAAATTAACATTTGTTGATCACATTAACTCTACTGTTACATCATCTCTTAAGACATTAGGATTCGTCTTAACATTAAATATTTTCAAAATACGTGCAAGTTATTGTTCAATTGTTTAGTAAGATCAAAATTAGAATGCGCCTCGATTATACGGAATTCAATATATGATTATCATTAGAAAACATTCAACGTCGCTTCCTAAAAAATTTACACCTTAAATAATTTGGCAACTATTCGCCTAGAGGATATCCGCATGGTATTCTTTTTTCTACTTTTAATTTTAGAGGAGGATGACGCAATCTATAATCTTCATCTATAAAATTATCCATAATTTTATTAAATGTGAAGACCTTCACAACAATATTTTTACGTTGTACTTCGTCTTAATTCCGGACATTATGAAACTTTTTTACTACGTACTCCAAGAACCAACAGTTTAATTCAATACCCCTTCTTTCAAATGTTTTCTAATTATATTAATGTCAATACTATAATAGATATTTTCAACACAAACATTCACAGTATTAAACAATTATAATTATTTAATGCTAGGTGTTTATCATTATATACTTCGTTTGTTTGTTCATAGGTACTTCGTTTTAGTTTGTTTGTTCTTATTTACCTGGTTCTTTTATCTTTTTTGTATTATACCTGCTTTTGTTCTAACCTTATCTTTTTTTTTTTACATTTATTTAACGTCGGCCTATTTCCGCTACTGAGGCCTAACACCGACGCCTGTAGACGAGCTACCCCCAACCAGAAATTTTGCCGAACCTCTTCCCTTAAGAAGAGTAGGGATCTTTTACTTGCCTAACATTTAATAGACAAGGGACCGACGGCTTTACATCCCCTCCGAAGGATGGTATATCTCCTATACAACCCTCGCCTAAGGTTGTATAGCTTCCGCGCATACACTGATATACAAGCCGCTGGAAGATGTGTGAGGCGAGAACGCGGTTTCCGTTGGAATGGTCACCCATCCAAGTACTAACTGCGCCTGTCGTTGCTTTACATCGCATACCGAAGTATGTACATAGTAAAGACGCACATATGCTCGCCCCCTAACCTTATCTTGTAAATGGACCTAGGTCTGTTGTATATTGTAACTCAATAAATAAATAAATGCTGACAATGAGTGGTGTAGAAATAATAAATAATAATAATAAATAACACCACAGGTAATTACGACCCCCTTTATCCCGCAAGGCTCTAGAAGAGCCTTGTGTGGGAGGGGGCTACACATTCAGAGACAAGGGACACACACCCAATATCCGTGTATAGTGGAAAAATCCCTCTCACAGTATTTTCTACTGCCACGACCGAGAATCGAACCCGGAACTTTTGAGTGAGAGGCAAGTGCGCTCACCTCTCAACCACCAGTCATACTAACTACTTAAAACCAAATATATCTAGATGTACAGTAATTTCCCTTTGGAACAACAAAAAACCGGTGTTATTCACATATACAATTAAAAATTCTATTTTGGAAAGATTTTCAAATTATAAGTATCTTGCATTTGACTCTGGGCTCAGTTTTTTGGACACATAGGCACCAGTTACTTCGATTTCTAAAATTCTTGAATGTTGTTTCATATCGAAACTAGGATAGTTTTAGAGATGTCAACGTTCTGAAATTAATATGCGTGTCATTTATAGGAAGCAAGTTTGAACATGCATCTGCCACCTGGTCACCTATTTACCAAAATTCTAGAATACAAGTATAGCGCAAGAGAAATTTCTTAAATATATATTTCTTAAATAAAATGGGTTTTATCCCGAAAATACATTGATCACAATATACTCTTCACATAATTTAAGCTCGCATGAAATTAGAAGAAATTACACAGCATTACAATTATTATGCAAAATATTATATAATCTGCCCGTGTTCACTTATTAAATGGAGTTAAGTTTCTTGTACTAACATTTGTATCAAGATATCATTGTTTAATATGAGTAAAATATTTAAGGGGTTAAATAACAAAATGAATCATGGATACGATAATAAAATGTGTATTATTTTATATACTTAAAATTCAGCTACTGCACGTTTTTAAAGGTGAGGCCTAAAATTTTAACATAAAAACTTGAGTTAATTAATGTCTGGTAGTCGGTTACGTCAAGCTCCACTCAGAAGCATTAATTAAGTTAAAACAAAAATTCATCTTCTTTATATTCATATCCTTTATTTACTTTTTGCCTAAACCAATAATTTTCAACGTTTCTGCGCCCCAATTTGTCAAACACTTATTCCGGTGGGTTACTTCTGACGCAAACAAATAGCACTTCAGAATACATACTTCCCATCGTTTTCCATAAACCAATTTTTTATAGGGCCTTAAATAAATATTAGTTTTTAAAGGCGTATTCAATGTATAACTTTTGAAAACATCGCTAATAAAATTATGAAATTTATGTAAACTAATATGGATTTATTAAAGAATCATTATCGCGCCAGATCAAAAGTACACATTAACAACATTATATGTGAATTAGGTTTAAGTAAACAATTTGATCAGGGCTATGGAATAATAGCAATATTTATATATTTACCGAGAACATTTGATTGTGTACATCATGAACACCTCTACCATTACCAAGTGTATGATCTGCTTGAAAAGTCGCCGTTTAGCACAGATCTTTTTGAGCATGTAGCAAAACAACTTGTGGAACGATTAGTGGTATGCTACACATATCAAAGAAATTAAAGTACATGCCAACACTAATAGGAGTGAAAATGATTATAAAAGGGTACAACGGAACAAATGAATAAAAATAAATAAATGAATAAATTAATGAATGATATTAATATTAGTAAATCAAAGGGCGTAAATCAAAGAATTACCATTTTACTGAGTATCGACATCGTTGAGACATATACAAAAAAAAGTACGGTATAAGCACTAAACCTTGTGATACACTAAATTTAGCGTTGAACTTGAAGCTTATTTAATAAACCAATTGATGACTTTCAACGAGATATGATTAAAATAATTCAATTGGGAACAAAACCAAAGAAAATTAGTGCATCATTTCTTGAACGATTAGATGTTTTAGAAAAGTATATAATAATATGTCGATTTTTTCACTAGTACGTAACACTGTAGGCACGTACTGTGATATGCATAACAAACTTGTGAAAGTAGAACGACCAGGCACAAATTTGTTGATTAATGCATATTTGTGTCTTTAATACTTTAATATAAAAAAACACAAATTCCTATACAGTAATATTTCAACATTACTAAAACCACATAAAATTAAAATAATAATAATAATAGACGTCTTTATTAATTATAAGAAAAATCTTACAAAAAATGGGCGAAGTTTAGCATACGACTACTCTTACACTTAACCATTAACAGTACTTAGAAGAAAGAAACAAATGTTTTCTAAGATTATAAAATAAAAAATTATTATTAGCCGTTACTCGAGTCCGAGTATAAAAATGTTACAGTGTACAATAAAAAACAAGTAAAAGGTGTAATCTATTGTAATTCCCATTCATCTACGGTGTACTCGACTATGGCTATAGAGGCCAATTCGGGAGAGCACATGTCGACCGCAGTCAGGACAAACATAGACCTGGTTAGGTCTTGGATTCGGCCTTCTTGTAGCAACATTTCCTTGATAGCTGGCCACAACCCCTCGCCATTCGGTTCTGTCCGCTGCAAGTTGTTCCCATTGCTCGTCTGCAATACCGCAGGATTTTAGATTTTCATGGAGAGCGTCTTTGAACCTCTTTCGTTAACCGCCACGCCTTCTTCTACCGCTTAGCAATTCACCATAAAGTGTACATTTAGGAAGGCGGTTATCATGCATACGATGAACGTGACCTGCCCATCTTAGGCGTGCTCTTGAAATAAGCACCTCAATTGGAAGGCTGTTTGCTCTCCTGAGTACTTCCACGTTTGATATGTGATGGAACCAACGGATTTTCATCATACCTCTGAGGTGTCTTTGCTGAAAACGTTCTAATTCTTTCACATGACGACGGTAGGTGACCCAGCATTCACATCCATATAGCAGTGTTGGAATGACAACTGCTCTGTAGACAGCCATTTTCGTTGACAAAGCAAGGTCGTGGTTGTCAAATACTCTCTCTCTAAGTCCCCAGAGTGCTCTAGATGCAGCGTTAATTCTATTGCGAATCTCGCTGTCCATGTTTGCTTTGTCATTAACAACGTTGCCTAAGTAAATGAACTGATCCACCACTTCAAGAGAATTTCCGTTAAGTGTAATGTCTATTTGGTTCACTTGATGAGGAGTTGACATAATCTTAGTCTTTCCAATGTTGATTTTAAGTCCCAAGGAATCATAGCTCTGGGCATACACATCTAAAAGTTCTTGAAGCTCTTCCGGCGTAGAGGCTAAAAGTGCACAGTCATCCGCATACTGGAGATCACAAATGAATCGCATCTTTGTGAAAGCTCTAAAGCGCCCTATGTTAAAGAGACCACCATCAAAACGGTATCTGAGACCTATTCCTCTGACTGTCAGTTTGTTGTCAACAATAATTGTTAGAGCAGTGGTAAACAAATTAAAAAGTAGGGGTGCCAGGACACATCCCTGCCTAACTCCAGTGAGGGTTTGGAAAGGTTCGGTTGCTTCATTATTATACATAACCTGGGCGTTGTTGTTTGTATGTAGACTGCGACATACTTCCACAAATTTTCTAGGGATACCTAAGCGGAACATAATTTTCCAGAGCACTTCCCTGTCCACCGAGTCAAACGCCTTGGTTAAATCAATGAAGGCCATGTGAATTTCTCCTTGATGTTCGAGTGCTTTTTCTTGAAGCTGTTTAAGTGTGAAGATTAAATCCGATGTGCCTCGGTTTGATCTAAAGCCGCTCTGTGTTTCAGGAAGTAACTTTTCCATAACAGGTGTTAGCCTATTTGCCATCGCTTTAGTGAGTATCTTCCCTCCAACAGCCAGGAGAGCTATACCCCTGTAATTTCCACAGTCCGCAGCGCTCCCTTTGTTTTTGAAGAGGTTGATTAAAAGTGTATCACGAAACTCCTGCGGAGCTTGACCACTTTCCCACACGACATCAAACAGTTCTTTGAGGTAGGGTATGAGCTCTGACGACACTGCTTTAAAGATCTCAGCTGGGAGTGAGTCGGCGCCGGGAGATTTGTTATTTTTTAGCTGCCCAATGGCGGTTAAGATCTCTTCCGTTGTTAGTGGTTTATCTAAGTCTTCGAAGGTGTCATATTGAGGGATAAGATTTATAATATCGTGATCGGTTTGACTTTGCTGGTTAAGAATGTTAGAGTAGTGTTTTTTCCATCGGGCTCTTTATTTCCTGGTCTTTTTTGAGGAGATTTCCATTTAAATCTTTAATAGGGCACATATTTTTCCGACTGGGGCCGTACACTGCTTTTACTCCTTGAAAGAAATTCCTGTAGTCGTGTGAATCGGCGTACTTTTGAATTTCTCTGGCCTTGCTTGCCCACCACTCGTTCTTTATTCTTCTGATTTCGCGTTGCGTTTCATACTTAGATTGGGTAAAAACTTCTGCTTTTGATAAGTCGTTGGGGTGGTTGATAGCGTTTTGGAAGGCAATATGTTTGCGGTCAAGAAGTTCTTGTATAAAAGCTTCATTATCATTGAACCAGTCCTCCTGTTTTTTACTTGCTGCAGTGCCAAGAATTTTCTCACTCGCACTTTTTAAACTGTCTTTAATTTGTGTCCAGGTAGCAGCGACATCTACAGAATTGGTTTCTTCTAGTGCACTCAAATTCTCTTGAACTTTTTGCTTTAGCTGTTCGACGGTTTGTTGGTCACGCAATTTACTAATACAGAGACGGAGTTTACGTTTTACTTGAGTTCTTCGGTGTTTGGGTCTCATAACAATTTTCATTTTAGAGACAACAGGACGATGATCTGTCCAACATTCGCTATCAATGCGCGCCTTTGTAATTTGGACGTCCTTGAGATGCTTCCTACGTACGATAACATAGTCCAGTAGATGCCAGTGACCTGATCTGGGGTGACGCCAGGTGCCTTTAAATTTATCCTTTTGTCGGAAAATGGTGTTAAATGTTAATGGTGTTAAATAAAAAATAACAAACAATAATAATAATAAAAACAAAGAAGTTACAATACTCTCACTGATAAACTGGAATTTTAGGCCCATGACCTATTAAACAATTGAAAGTAAAATTATTGAGATAATAAAAGCTGTGATTTAATAATTTTTTTAAAAGCAATCATTTTATATGTCTTGAATTGTACATCAATTGAATTATGGTGGTGAATCGCATGATAAGAAAAAGATCTTTCGAAAAGTGAAGTAGAATATTGAGGCATGGTTAATGTGTAGTGATGTCTTATGTTGCGACTGTGAATTTGGTTCCTTGCAATCAATTTATTTCTCAGATATACCGGGATGCATGTGAGGAGAAGACGATGCACAAAGGTTACTATATGATATTTAACAGTACTTTCTATATTCAACTAATTTAGCTGCTGAAAATGTTGAGTAATATGGTCATATTTGCGTAGGTTATTGACAAAACGATAACACGTATTTTGAGTAATTGAAATTCGTTTCTTCGTAGTGGCATCTAAACAAGGATAATACAGAATATCACAGTAATGAAGAATCGGCAATACCAAGGACTCGCATAACTTTTTTCTTACTTTGTATGTATGCTTCTGTTAGCGTATAATAGTTTTAAACGTACGTATACTCTCTGAAGTAATACTTTAACGTGTTCTTTAAACCTTAAAGTTTTATCAAAAATTACCCCTAAATATTTTGCATTTTCTGCAAATGATAATCTTTCGTTGTTTATCACAATGTTCATATTATTTTGTATATATTCATATTCTGATGTAGGACAGAAAAGTATCATATCGGTTTTTTTTGGTATTACGTTTTAAACAATGATTTTTGCAGTATACAAATATACTTTGCAGATCATTATTAATTATGTTGGCAGATAGTTCAAAGTCAACTGGAGTAAATGTTAGAAATAGTGCCATATCATCGGCATATGATTACAAACTGCAGACTCCTATTTCAATGCCTATATCAAACGTGTATACTAAAAACAATAATGGCCCCAAAATTGATCCTTGTGGGACACCTGACTTTACTAATTGCGGTTCAGATGTATTGTCATTTGTACGACACTTTGGTACCTTGACTCCAGGTATGTATGAAAAAAAGATAATGTCAAATCATCGAAACCGTAATAGTTAAACTTTGCTACAAGCAAACTATGATCGACCGAGTCAAATGCTTTAGAGAGATCTAACAAGACCAAAACTGCAACCTGCTAATCATCAGAAATATTGACAGTAGCTGTAGTTGTGCTGTAACTACTCCTGTAACCGGACTAACTTGCTGGAAATAAGTCATTTTGTATGAAATAGTTTGTCATTTGCATATGGATAACCTTCTCTAGTATTTTGTTCAACACGGGTAGTAAACTGATGAGTCTAAGGTCGCCATATTTAGCTGGGTTTGTTACTTTCGGTATTGGACAGATCATTGCATATTTTCAACTCATTTAAAGTACCCCGACTCTAAGCAACAATTAACAACATGGGTGAAATACTTTGTCATAAATGAAATGCACAGTTTAATCATTTGGTTGGTTAGGCCATCATATCCGCTTGCATTAGTTTTTAAATTCAATATAATCTTGTCAATTACATCAGGAGTTACTAACAATAAATTAAAATTGATATTAGCATTAAATTTATTATTCGAATACAAATCGACAGTATGTTCATCAGCTTCAGTTAAACCGTGTACCGCCAAGAAATGCTCGTTTATACTATTAACATTTTGTAAGTTATGGGGTAAATCTGAATAACGCTTCGTTTTAATATTCACTTGTTTAAGCCGTTTCCATAACATGCGCTCATCATTTTGACCATTGTATTTTAAATATGCGCTTTTCTGTCTTCTAATGATGCTAGTGTATAATTGCGCAAATCTTTGTACCTTTCCCAATTTTCGGGAGTTTTATCCTTATTATATTTTTGAAATGCCGATCTCTTGCCTTCTCCATTATTTTTATGGTATCAGTTAACCAGGGAGCATGTGTCTGTAATTGTTAATTTCTTTTTGCAAATCGGACAAATCTTAGGTTTTTCATTATTTATAAATGTGAAGGTTTTAGTTGGCAAGTTAAAATTCATAAAAAAACGAAAAGCAACTAGAACCACAAAATATTTTACTAGAAATGCATTAATGTCGTTTGTATAGAATATCAGCAAACAGCAAAAAGACTAAATATTTCTTGTTTGTAAAACATAATGATTCAGTTTGTATCGAGCAACTGTGCGACTAATACCAATAAAAGTAATAGTGAACAGCGTGTGTTTTATTATTACAAAGGCAGTATATTACAGTTCAAATATAATTTATTTGAGAACAGTTATGGTATTTCCTACAGTAAACTATTTCATCGTAAAAGGGCGGCATTAGATACTTGTCCATTTGACATTTTATTAGCTTCGTTTAAAACAACCGTATCAGAGTTTTTATTCGAGCACTTAGACAGGCGTTTATACCCATTACTCTTCTCTAAAGCGATTCAGTAACCCCGATATATGTCTCCCGAGGACATTTTTTTCAGATTCCACCGAAGGGCATGGCTGCAGCTTGTGGTAAGCACACAAATTGATGAAATGATGACTAAGTCAGAATCTTATTTTCAGACAAATCCGGATGTTACTTTTATGCAGTGATCGGTGGCATAGAGCTTACAGGAGACCAATATAGAAATACCCGCTCAATTGTTAGTTACGAATGGACTACAATTAATTGTACTCAGGTGTATCGTCGATATCCAATAACTTCATGTGAAGTTATTTGTTTATTTTAAAAGGAATAATGTCTTGTCAATGCACAAATACGTTATATAAGATGGACTCAAGTTTAGACCGGTCAAGAATTCATACCCATCTCGGCTCTGCAATTAATCTAATTGTTAAACGAGGTAACTAGGGAATATTTATAAAAATAAAATCACGGAAGAAAAGATTTAGGAAGGCAGTATCCCATATAGATAAGTTTTTAATCCTTTATTTATTTTGTAAAGCATGCAGTAAGTTTTTTACTTTATAATATTGAAATATTAATTCTAATAGAACCAAACTTTGTTACATAATAAGTACGCCAGTCCAGGCCCAGTCATAAATATTTTCACATTATAGACCTAGGTGCTTGGGTTAAATGTAAAAAATAATCGTCTGGCTACTAAAACTGTCAACTGTGCTTTAGTTTTTGTCAAGCTTTTCAATGTTTCCTGGCTAACAGTAACCATATCATTTCTTCGTAATTCGCTAGTAGTATGGAAATAAGAGAACTTCGGAGGAGGAGCAGGAGCCGGAGTTGGATCGTGATCAGTGATCAGATTAGGGGAGGGCGGTAATTAGAGCAGTGGAACGTAATTAGGGGGCGGGGCTTAGGAGTGACGGTGGGGGCAATTGCAGTGGTGGGAGGTAATTAAATTGTTGGGAGGTAGTTTAAGTTTTGAGAGACAATTAAGGTGTAATTAAGAGTAATTTAGGTACAAATAAAAGTAATTAAGGTGTTACAGTTCAATTTAACATTTATACGTCATTATAAAAGAATCTCTAAATCATTACTTTATCCCTTACATTTAATGTCTAACGAATTCGTGTTATCCGTCGTCACGCGTAATATTTATTATTTAGTTGTCTATATGAACCCGCAATTGTAAGGAATCTGTTGCACTTAGGTGTAGGCATGGCATTATACATTTTGTTGTGTAGCATGTTGCATATACCTAGGGTCTCTATTTCCGTAATTTTTATAAACTAGGCAACCAATAACTTTTAATTAGTTTATAGGTAGATTCCTATAACCGTACTGACGATCGGTAACACAGATTTATTTCTTCACGATAGTTGTGGTTTTGGCTTAGGTTTCGTCTTCCGGTATTCTGTCACTTTTCACGTGTAAGTTCGCTTGAACGCTTGGCAATTATTAATTGGTATTTTACGTGCTCTTTGCGATTTTTGAAACAAGTAATTTCACCATTTTGGGATATATTCGCAACGTTACATTTTTCGATTATCCATTTACGTTTGGATGAGTGCATATTTTTCTGATATTGGAAATCGATTGTCTTCATTGGAAGGATCTATACGTAAAAGCCATGTTTGCCAAATTTACACGAGGCCAAGGACATCCAAGGTCATCAACATTTTTCTAAGAAAACCCTCCGAAACGAGGTAATTATTTTATTTTTATATTCAAACTAGCAAAATATTACTTGTAGTAAATTTTTCAATGGTAAAAATTAATTTTTAGGTTTTTTTTTCCACCTACGGTTTCGCCTAGGATTTCGTAGTTTTTCCTACGTTTTGTCTCCCCTGATACGAGTAACTTTTTTCCCACTGGTCTACACGTGCTTATGTTATTTCTCCTTGCTGGACTGGAATTTCTTTTTTTGTGGAGGAGCCATCCATTTTCTGGGTTAATTGATAGACTGGAAGTTGCCCATTCCTGAAGTTTGAGCCGAAGCTGAAGCCCTGCTGCCTGCAAGTTTGTATCCTTCTTGCGCCATATATATATTGATTTTTTTTTAATATATTGTATATTTTGCTTAAAAAAATTTCACCACTGTATTTATATATTTTTTTTTTTAATTTTGCTAAACGTTCTATGAAAATATTTTGTTAATTAATTAAAACATCTATGATATTTGTTGGAGGTTTAAGCACTTACGTAAGGCGCGTATACCCAATTAGATACTTTTTTTTAGTGTTGAATTTGTCTGCTATACCATACCCCCTACGTTATTGTACTGTTGAATGTTTTAAAGTTAACCTACTTCGTTTATTGTCATTAAAAGATAAAACTGAATTTGAATTTTTCATTATCGTCTCGCTAAGTAATTTATTTAGTAAATTTAAGGTTACATTGTGCTTGAGCTGGTATTTGAATAGAAAAAAAAAATTTACTTGGCGCCCTGATATATCAAAGAAGTTTAGAACCCCGACCATCTCCACTGTCAGTCGGCCGGCAAATACAGTTAGTCAACAGACGACGACCAACTAGGTACGTCAAATTGCAGTTTTAAAATTTGACGTAGCAAAGGGTAATTGCAGTAACAATAATGATAAATAAGCGTAATCACAGTAACAATAAGACTAATTAAGGGTGATTACCGTAACAATAGGGATAATTAAGAGTAACTGTAGTAAGAGTGAGGGTAATTGCAGTAACAATAAGGGTAATTGCAGCAAAAATATTGGTGATTAAAGCAATTATGTCCGCCCATCCGTCTGTCCGTTTGCCCACCTGTTCGTCTGTCTGCCCACCTGCTCATTGCATTGTCCTATTGCACTTTGTTCCTCTGTCCGACAGTCATTGCATTGTCCTATGGCACAATTATGTATCTGTGAATTTTTTTGCAATTAACACCTATCAACGTGGTTTAATTGTTGTTATAACTGTATAGAAAGATAAAATGAACTATAATATCTATAATAAAATAAAATGACCTACCTAACCTTCAATCAATGAACGAGCCAAAATGTCTTAAATTTAGACGTATAGGTCTACAACTACGCCTCTACGGCCGGATGGATCCAAGAGTCCTAAAATGACGAAGTGACGTACTGTATAAAGTCCCAGACATGATACACGACATGACTACCTATGCGTCTACACTTATCAAAAATAAAATGACATGAATATTGCATGTCAAAAATTAGCATAATACATTAATTTTGTTTGTTTGTTGAAGAGGGAGCGCTTATAATATGAATCAAACCCTTGAAGTAGATAATCAGCAATCGTAAGGTAAATAATAAAAAGGTACTTAAAAAATGCATTATAATATTTCACTACAAATAACAATGTAAATGTTTCCTTTCATAAACTCAGTGATAAAAATCTCGGTAGATAAGACAGGTAGGCGCAAAAGGTTCATCAGCGTAAGATAGCCCTAAAGATAAGGCAGGTAAAATAATTTATTACCGCAATTGTTGATCGGCATAAAGATAATGCAGGTAGGTCGCAATTTCGTCGTGTTTATCATCATAAGGAAAAGGCAGGATCGCAATTGCTCATCTAATAAATGAGTACAGAATATGCCTAAAGATAAGGCAGGTAAAATAATTTTGTAACTTTAAGTATATAATCAAGACTGATTGTTTGTCTTGTCATTGTAAAAAAATACACCGATATTATAATTGTACCATAGGACAATCCAACGACTGTCAGGCAGACGAGCAGGTGAACAGACAGACGAACAGGTAGGCAAACGGACAGACGGATGGGAATACATAATTGCTTTAATTACTCTTAATACCCTTATTTGTACCTAAATCACCCTTAATTACGTTTTAATTGCCTCCCACCACTTCTAGACCTCACCTTCTAACATACCGCCCCCAAGCCCCGCCCTCTAATTACCTTCCACTGCTCTAATTACCCTCCGCCCCTAATCTGATCACTGATCATGATCATGCTCTGGCTGCTGCTCCTGCTCCGAGGTTCTCTCATTTCCATACTAATTTTGCTATATATTGTACGCAACGTAGCCGAATCTATACTCTAGTGGTACGTGTGATATTTTAACGGGGTTATAAAAAGTTGAAGAGATGGTGCTACAGGACGCTGGTATGGCTGCGACTTGTGAATTATTATTTAAAATTACACACAGTGAGGACATAAAATTTGAAATAAATTCTTTAAAGTTAAAGCTACAAAGCAAGTGACAAAATGCCGATTTTTAAGTAAAGTTCTCAATGTGTTTATGTAAAAAATATTGTACGAACAGTAAGCCATATTTTGTAATACTGCATGAAACAAAATTGTGCGAAATGACGATTGTGTCACATGATTCTCATATACGATTCTTCAAATCTTACACATTTTGAACTGATGTCTTGTAGACAAGTGACTTAACCCCACAAGAAACATCTAGAGGATTTAGATCCGGTGATATAGATGGAAGCATCATCTGGCATGTACAGTTCATAAGGTGATATTGACCTCCACTCCTGCTTACCTTAAGGAGATGCTAATAGAGCGTAGTAACTTTCACCAAATCAATTTAAGAAATATTCACTCTCTTCACATTCCGAGACATCGCACTACACTTTTTCGCAAAAGTTTTCTTTACAACGCAGTTAGTATTTATAATTCTCTACCTCATCATCTAAAAGAATTGCCTATCCCACGGTTTAAACAAAAATCTAAATTATATTTTCTTCTATCACAATTATGATCTTATTTTGTTCCTTATCTTTCAATTAATACACTATCATGCTTCATAATTTCAAATAGTATAAATTACTTTTTATTGTTTCCAATTATTATTATTTATTCTCTTTGGAGTCTTTTATATTTTTATACTAAGAATTATTAAATCTATTTTTTTTTTGTGTAGAGGTTAAGTGTAAGAATAGCACCATGTGTGTTAAACTTCGCCTCATTTTTGTAATAATA
Organism: Leptura quadrifasciata; assembly: GCA_963675555.1. Lineage (NCBI taxonomy): Eukaryota > Metazoa > Arthropoda > Insecta > Coleoptera > Cerambycidae > Leptura > Leptura quadrifasciata. Next base: position 94,668,055 of record OY776678.1, on the reverse strand, counting down.
TCATCACATATATGTGTATATTTACAAAAATAAATGACGATTATTATTATTATTATTATTATATAGCTGACGAGGTTTTAAACGACCAACCCAGCTGGCAGTATGTTTCTTGTCCTAACTATTCTCGTGCAACTAATCTGAAGTGAGGACGGGCATCGTCGTGCATAAACCACATTCTCTGTCCAATACTGGTCGGGAGATATTGTAAGAGTTCTGGAAGATGAAACTCTAAAAATTATCGGCCTATATCGGGTACCAAGTATGATTATTATGATGATTCACGATAGCATTTTTGGAAAAATTTTTGCCTCGTTCGTGAACAGAATATAAGATAAAAATTCTGGAAATACTGCTCTCTGTTACGAAGACCAATTGCAATATGCTACATGTTAGGAAAAATCTCTAGGTAAAAGGGCCTGTACCTATTGAATGTGGCAAGGATAACGCTGTTGATCGCTCAAGATTATTACGTACCAACTTGTTACTGATATTCAGCAGATTTGTAATTATTCTTGTGCTTGTATCAGAATTCTCTTCTATCTTATTCAGTTACAGTTTCGTCTAGTTGAACAGTTCTCACCGTGATCGGTCTATCCATAAGAATACTGCTTTTATTAAAGGTGACAGTTTAGAAAGAAATTGATAAAGTTTTTGAAAAAGTTGGGGTATACGATGCTTCTTCATAAGTTCTCTTTGCTTCGTATGTATTTCCTTTCCCTGAGCCATACCATACACAAAGTGCATATCAGCTATTTCAGGATTGGAATGCTCCATATTATTATAAATGCAAGAATGCAAGAGTTTAACTTATATCCACTTCATTTTGCTTCGACAGTTTCAAACAATTATTTTATTGTTACTGGATGTTTACGTTTTTAATAGATTTTTTTCAGTTTAAGTAATAAATTGAAAAATGTTCTAAGAAAAATAATATAAGCATTCATAGTCCTCATATACTAAAAATCCGCAAATACACACGAGTCTGAAGCATATTCTAAACAAGAAATGTATTCGAGAAAATGATTTTTTAAATAAATTAAGCATAGTTGCATATATTAATTTCAAAATATATTGAATTCCAGAAATATAAACCTTTTACAGTTAGCAAGATTGGTTTATACTGTTTTTTATATCATCGTTAACTTTGCGACATATAAAGTGTTCTATTTACGCAAAATATTCTGATTGCTTTCTTCAAATTCATTTCTATGAAATTTTATGCATTAAGCAATTAGCTCACAATGAAGTCTAGACTGTAATGATTGAGGTGAAGTAAATAAACTATTCTTATCTCGGTAAAGCTAAGATGTTCAATTTTACCCATCTTAATGGAATACATTGACTTCTACGTTATGCTGTTTAGACACTTTCATATTTGCTGGATGCTTCAATTCTATACCCTTATCTGGCATTGAGTTAATTATAGAAAGTAGATAGGAAATTAAAGACCTATAAGCTAGTCTATAAATCAAGGTGATACAAGAATTTCTCTTTTTGCATTTTAAAACTTAAAGTAACTGCTACGAAATTTTATAGATTATAGTTATATAAACAAACAGTTATCATGTTATAGAAATACTAGTTATTTAGGTTTCAAATAGTGAGGGTTCTTACAATTAGATACAGCGTGACCCATTTTGAAAGGTAACACAACCGTAAGAATTGAGTTTATTATCCGATTTTAACAGAACTTTTTTAAAATATAGACTTTCAAAACTTTTACTTTATTATATAAATTTAGGGATCAGTGACAATATTCAAGGCCTACTGTGATTGCTTTTCAATGTTAAAAATAGACCAATTTGATTACAGCGATTTTTTTATTGAAAATTTATCTGTTCAGCTATATTCAGGAATCTCTCCAATAGGTAAAATCACAAATTTTCTAAGAGAAATATTGAATAATGACGGTATTGCGACAAAATTAATATAGGTAGTATCATATGAATACTTTTATAATTTATTATACTTTTTTTTTAAACTCGAGTAGCCCATGAAAAATAAATAAAAAAATATAGTTTTTGGTTATTAAAATTGCTAAAAAATTACAAAAAAATCATTTGCGAGTACTGAAACAATTGCTCTAAGTAAAAGGTCTAAGTAAATGTCTCTGTCGCCAAATTATCATTGAAATAATAAGGGCTCCTATTTGCAAAGACACCAGCCTTCTCTGGTCGTTGTCTATGACCTTCATATATCAAGTCTGGATTGTCGGTGCTCCAGAATCGATAAGTATGTTTATTGATGCATTGAGGCAATATGTAGCTTGTAGATTGTTTTGTAGATTGTTTTACGGGGTCGTTTGGCTTCGCACAGCCTTACTTCACTTCGACCTAAAAGATCTTTTGTGATTTACCCTACATCTAGTGGTTATCCCAGGATTCCCAGACTTTTTGCAAAGCTTGTGATTTTCCTGGGGGCTAATTTCCCTATCTCTTCCGGCGTTAATTCCACCTGTTCTAGGAATTTTATCCTACTACGAACTAACACCTTGCATTCAAAAAGTATGTGTTCCGCAGTTTCAATTGCAGTATCGCAATATCTGCATTTATTATCTACCGCCTTGCCCACATTCTTGAGATGGTATCTCAAGGGGCAGTGGCCAGTTAGAAAGCCTGTGATTAGCCTTAATTCGGACTTTTCCAGTTCGAGAAGCCTTGTGGCATTCTTTGTCGAATAAGTTATAAACTTTTTCGCTTGTCTTTGGCCTGAAGTATTCCTCCAGTAGGACTTTTTCTGATCCTTTTCCCATTCTTGGATCTTCTCTGCTATATGTACCTTAGCTAGGCCACAAAACGGTTCGGGTCCAATGAACGGTGCTTCAGTTTTTTTTTGCAAGGCTATCAGCAAGTTCGTTTCCTTGTATTCCCTCATGCTCCCTGGCACCCACATCACGGTAACCTTGTTGCTATTAGCCAGTTGCTTCAGGGATTGTCTACATTCCCAGGCAATTTTAGATTCAAAGGTATAGGACCTTAGAGCCTTTAGTGCTGCCTGGCTATCTGATAGTACCTGGGCACACAGATCTATGGCACAAATTTCTGCCTGAAAGATGGTTGGGGTGTTACCGAGGGCTTTGGATAGCCTACAATTCGGCCCTGCTACTCCCACTCCTACCTCTTCAGCCATCTTGGATCCATCTGTATACCAGATAACTGACCCCTGTTCCAATCGCAGTGACTCCATCTTGCTCGTCTGATGACTTTCAATTAGCACGTCAAACGGGCAGTCAAAGTCTTGTTTGACTGGCATGGAGTCAATGGGTTTGGTCATGGACTTCAGATGGATTACCTCCAGAATCCTTAAGTGACCAACCAGATCACCTGGTTTGAATTTATGTGCCTGGTGCATTCGTAAGGCACTGAGTGCCGCCTCCTTTCTTACATGTAAGTGCAAGGGAGGTAGGTCAAGCATAGCCTCCATAGCTGCTGTGGGACACGAGTGCATTGCTCCTGTAGTCCCTAAACAGGCAAGGCGTTGCAGTCTCTGAAACTTTCCCTGAGCTGTTTTTTCTTCTGTTTTTGGCCACCATATGTATGATGCGTAGATTACCATAGGTCTGACAACCGAAAGATAAGACCAATGTGTCATTTTCGGTCTTAGACCCCAAGTCTTACCAAACAACCTACGGCACGTCGATATTGCCGCTGTTGCTTTAGTAAGAGTCCGTTCCACATGTGAGTTCCAGGTAAGTTTTTGATCCAGGATTACTCCTAGATACTTTACTTCACTGGAAAGATTAATTATCGTTCCATTCAGTACTGTACAATATGTAGCTTCGTCAGAGAACAAAGCACGAATATTGGGGTTGCTCCCTTTGAAACAAATTCATCATAACCTAACAACTTTCCTATATCTTCTATCAGTAGCGTTTGCCCATAGCTCTTGAATTATAATAACTTTATATGAATACCATTTTTGATTTTGTACAGTTCGGTGAAATGAGAATTTTGAAACTATCAAAATTGGCTGCAAGAATAAGGATTTTCAGTTAGCGTTAACATCACATTGTGTTTTTCATTTTTACTTACAGATCTTTCGCACTTCCAGTTTCTTCAAACTTACTATAAGATCTGTTTACCATTGATTGATTGTGTAACGTGGGTATTTTTTGTTAAATAATTCACTTACTTCATTTTGGTTACGAATTTGATTAGAAGATATTGGAAATATGGAAATTTAAAAATTTAATAGTTTCACGTGCCAGACCTCAACTAACGCACTTATCACGTCACTTTTATCGTTTACTGAGTTTTAAACCGTGAAAGGATTGTTTTGTAGTTTCTGCAGTAAAATAAAATTCAGGGAAATAAAAACACTATGAACTGCAAAAAATAATAATTGAATGATACATTGTGGTTCCGAAAATCACAATAAACAATGTTGAAAAATTACGTACAATATGGTTAAAGTTGGTTAAGTTAAGTTGGTAAGTTAAGTAAAGATGGTTAAAGTATCGAATCAGAGACATACCAGATAACACCAGATGTAATTGAAAATGTAATTATGCTATGATAATTGTCAAATGTTAACTGTGCACCTATTGAACATTTAATGTAATTTAAAAAATCCTAAAAAAGTTCTAGAGGATTTTGTTAAATATTGTACATCAAACACTTTTTCTATTGCGTAAAAATAGAGCATTCTGATATTGCTAATTAACGAATTTTTGTATTTTTGCAAACGCAAAACAAAAGAAAATTTATGAATTTGATACGTTTATGTTTGGGATATACTGTATCATTATTGCATATTATTAATTACTTCGTTAATTATAAATCACACTCATTAAAAAACGTTAAAAATAAATATAATTCTCTTGAGTGCCTTGTATATCTCATACCATTTATATCTATACTAATAATGTTCCTTTAAGTAAGAAGTGGTTCTAAATAAAATAATTCTTTATCGTAAAATCGAAATATAAGAAAAATCTTCGTGTTTATATTATGTTAAACACCAAAGCAAAAACAGGCTTCATTTGTAAAATAACGTTATTGTAATATAGAAGTTATTACCATATGCATGAAGGATAGTATGAGTAGTGATTCTGATGAAACATACAATCCCTACGATAAAATAAAGTGGCAACCACTACTGCCAAGCCACTTAAGGGTAACGATAAGAAAGCTTCCTAATTTACATGCTATTATCTGAAAATTGAAATTTTAGGCGGTTGCTCTAAAATATATCACGCTAATGCACATCGAGACTCCGAATAATATAATAATTTTTTGCTAGAATAATTTTAAATTTCTTATACTTTTTTGTACACATATTTTCAATTTAAATGGTAATGCTCCACCTTTATAACGGTGCAGTATCAGTTAGTAGACTAAACGTTTTATTTTAAAAATTAATCTGTGTCAGTCTTCTCAGAAATAATTCTGCCATTCTCTTGCACAATCACGCTATAACCGTCCGTCTCGTCGTTTGAGATTACATTCGTTTGCTGAGTTTATCCAACAAATTTTAAATCACTGTTAGGAGCTTTCTATCGATTTGAAGCAAATATGTCTATTTGTTTGATTAACCCGAACAAAAGTAATATCTTCTCAAATTCATATCACACATTTTTATTCTCAATCATTTCTTGATGCACGTAGCTCTTTATTGTATATTTAATGAGGTGTTCTTCAAATGATCATTATTATTATTTCAAGTATACACTACTTTTAATTGTTTCCAAATAATATATTTAGAAGACACTACATATGTTTAGGTTTCTTAGGCCCTTATCAAAAGCATTGAAAAATGAATGATGAAATGGAAGAAAATTTTATGTCGCTGATTGATTTTTCGTGATACCACAAAATTGATTGTTTATAGTGTAACTTCAGCCTTCTAAACCCAATATATTAAAAGAATGTGTACAAAAATACTTAAGCGAATCATCCAAATCATCTAATGATTAAAGATGTTCAGATTGTGACCTATTTCGTTAAATAATGTGATAATGCTATCGACAGCTCTTGGATGTAGAAGTGTGAGATCGAGATTGGACACCTATTTAAACAATTATATTTTCATGTCCAGAGAACAAAATAAATGAAATATGACAGTGTGCCTTTCTACATTTAAAAAAAATGTAATCCCTGAAACACGAATCCGAAACCGGTAACATTTTTATTTAATTTTTTCTTAAATCAAAGATATACTCAGTGAATTCTTCTTACAGGAATTCTTCCGAGAGACAATAGATGTGTCCATAAAATTTGGTTTTTAATTGAAAATGATAAATTTACGTATATTATAAACCCCTACAAAGTTTGTTTTAAAAGTAGTCATTTATGTTACGTTATTTATAATAGAAATTACCTCAACGCGTCGAGGCTAAGAAACGCTCCCTTGGCGCGAGGCTAGACGGGTGACGTCACATGCTTGCTACACGATATGTGCTACGCATTCTGTGTTATAATGGTGTAGGGAGCCAGGCTAGATATTTTTGCCGGTATTTATCGTAGTCATATTGATCTGTGACTTGAAAGAAATATGGTGGCAAGAAAATGGTGATTTGTGCCTGGATGAGCAAACACAACATAGTCCCCTGTGAAACTGTAGAAAAAGGCAAAAAACGTTAATGTACTGGGAACGCAGCAAAAATATGTCCCTTCCCCTTTTTAGAGGACGAGGACAGCAGGGGTTGAAAGCTCTAATTTTAACAGAAATACCTCCCTTTTTCGACAAATGACAAGTTTTTGCGTTTGTGGGTGGTTGAGGAGGAGTAGGTAAGAAAATATTGCCACCATCGTGTTTCCCGCCCTTTCCAAAGGCAGTCTTTTAAAGCTGTCTTTGCATTTCAACAAGAGACTAACAATTAGGACGCAAACAAAAATATTTGTGAGCGTCCCAAAGCAAATAATAAAAAAGGAAATGCTTTGCGACAGTAAGAAGACTGGGCATTAAAAAAGTTTCTTCAACATCAACTTTGTATTGCTGCCAGGATATTAATGTAAATTATATCTAGACAAGTAGTAGGTATCCGTTGTTGAACATAATTTCAAATAATGGTAGTTTTTTTTTAAGTTGAATAAAACATTTATTTGGAATATAAACTTAGCAAAGTAAAGGCGCATATGAAAGGTAATGTGATTCCTCACATATATGCCTGTCAAGCAGATAAAGCAGTACACAAAACAACAGGATTAAGGTGTGAAAGGAGGAACCAAAAAAGAAAAGTTGAAAAATCTACCAAATGTTTGGAACACGTGCCGGGACCATCAACTTCTCATAATACAGTAGACATTGAGCTGCAGAACAGTAAAACTGACTTGGCAGTAAAATGTGATATATCGACTCAACCCCGGATATTAACTTATTATATCAGTAAGAGTAGTCAAGTTTCATTTTCAACCTCAAGCTACGTCTCTCATATAATCTGAATTACTTCTACAAAAAGCATTTAAAAAACCTGTGATACAAAAATTACCCCAGTCATATTGTGACGATTCAAACACAGATACCGACTATCTTTGATACCACTGAATTGGGGCTCATTAAAATCAGTATTTGATGCGAGAAAATCTGATACCATAATAACGTCTATGTTCGGCAAACTATGTGAATCTCCTTTCTGGAAACCCTCCTCCATATCTGACAGTAATAAACAAACTCTATTTAACGTTCTGAATAGTAAAGGTACTGTTACTGCCGTGAATCCAAACTTTGTTCTGACAAGAACAACACGAAATAATTCTAACAGTTTACCGATGATCTGGCGCCCGCCGAGCCAGCAAGTATGCGACGTCAAACCAATGAGAACTCGTTTATCTGAGTTAAATAACGCAAACAATTTCTACGGCCGCTCTTGTAGTTCGGATTGACTTGTTTCAAGCACAGTTCCAACATAGTTGTTATTGGGTCAAAATCTTTATTTTTCAGTACTTTTAATGTACTTTAATTTTTTTGTGGACAGACCTATTATTCCACTCTGATGGTTTGGTCATGGTTACTGATGGGATGACAGTATTAGTGTAGCTCTGATGAAATTTCCACAAATACCAAAACATTTGAAGATCAAGAAGTTGAGAAGACGTATTGATACAAGAATCATGAGATTGCTGTTTACATATACAGCAAAGAATACTCGGCTTTCTTGCAATGATGGTATTATTGCGGATACCATAGAGAGTCATGTCGAATATATAAAATACTTATCACTTCACATATAGATTTTGTCACTAATTATGAACATTCTTTTCTATTATTTGGGTTTTCTACCACATGTATTATTATCCTCTTCAAAACAAATCACCGAATCTACAAAATAATAGAATTATTGGAAAAAGCCTCTGCGCCCGTGACGTTTACGCCAAAGGAGAAGTCAGAGGTTATGTTTGTCAAATAATATAAATCGGAATAAACACAGAAATAATGTATTTTGCTGACGTTTCGGAAAGTAATCTCTTTCCGTTTTCAAAGCTTTTTTGGAAGAACTTTTATTTTGCTGTGTATGTCAAATACACATGTCCTATGTATTGCTTCTTCAAATACTGGTCTTAGGTCATAGTGTCGAATTGATATATTATCTGCGCTCTGTTTGTCGGCTGCTTGTCGCGCAGCTTTGTCTTCTAGTTCGTTTCCCGTTATTCCAATGTGACTAGGCGGCCAAACGAAACAGATATTCTTATTATTTTGAGCTAGCCAGGACAGCAGTGGAATAATTATTTGTACTAATGGATCTTTTGAGAAATTGTCAGTTATGGCTTGAAGGGAGCTAAGAGAATCCGTTATAATAAGTATAGTACGCTGCTCTGCGTGTTCAGAAAATCTTAATACTTGCCAAACACTATACAATTCTGCGGTATAGACGCTACTATTATGCTGCGGGTTCTTTAGCTTGGTGTTAATTAATATTTTATCTATTTTTCTAAATAGCTGCAATGTTTAAGACTAACCTGTGTTGTAACATATGCAGCAATACCGACTTCAGCCCTCGTCAGAGGATCACATACTTCTTGTATATCTCAATGTAGGCAATAATAGTGCTATCCTTAACATCTAGGATCACTATTAATTAATATTGTCTGGTTAGTAAAGATATTAAAGAATTCTTCAGGATATTGTAAGAGGATGTTGTGATTGACGCGAACAAAGACCCTTTTTATATTGGTATATGTTGTATGTAATGAAATAAATATATGGCAAATAAAACTGGGACGAAGTATATTTAATTTACAATACAAGGCGATATTTCAATATACTGGTAATTTGATTGGGAGCTGATTCTATATTCGGAAATATAAAGAAAGGCTTCCTTGGGCTAGAAATGTTTATTGAGATATAAAATGCAATATACACTGTGTTCCCTAAGTCATGCCAGTCTCCCAAGCCTCCTCGGCTGTATTCTTACCTTAATTGCTCTTATTTGCCATTATTTTTTACTTTTAATCACCCTTAACTATCCTTAAAATTCGTTGCTTTTATATTTTATCAGTAATATTCAACTGTATGACTTCCTGGGTAACCAACAACACAAAACTAGTGTATAAATTAAAACACTAAGGCAATTTTAATGTACCAAAATACCCGAATATTGATATAAGCAAATTAAAAACACGAAGAAGAGGGTTTACTTCAGATATAAATTGCAAAATCTTAAAGATAAATAGCACTAGGTCTGATAATCTATCATAAGCAACATATTACAAGCAAATCGCATAGAACTTACTCATCTTTAAAACTGATGTACACATTATTCTTTAGAAAATGACACCGATATTATAATAAATGCGAAGATATTCTCAGGCTTTGTTTAGTAAAGACTGATGTTTGTAGAGTATAAAACTTTCAAAACTCGTGTTTACGTTACTTATGAGATTTAGAGAATATGTCATGAATAATTATTGGTTGGTTAAATCTATATATATTAAAATCGTGTTGGTGCGTGCCCCTTTAGTTTTGCAATTTTGCTGGCGCATATTCTTCGGTTTGCGGCGGAGCCCGAGGTCGGGAGCGGGACGGGCGGAAGCGGGAGGCCGAACTACGTCCCAAGTTCGTATTGGCGACGCGTGCCTTTCGGGGTTGATATTTTTAATTAGGCTAATAATGTCGGCTATCTCATTCCCTACACACTTTTACGACCCACAAAATGAATTTGCGTCGCTCCTTTTTGATGACGTAGGCGCCCGCTTATTTTGGTAAACGTCAAAAATTTCCGTTTTTCTTTCGTTCCTGGCGGCCTTATAATTCGATTATGCCGGTGGGATTTACGATTTGCTTTCATTGCCATTCATGTACTTTCCATATCGACATCGTACGGCCGTCTGCGGGGTGTTTTTCGCCAGATATGAGCGTTTAAAAATTGCGTGTTTGGTGGTTTTTCACGATTCTGGCGAAATACGCACATTTTCGGTTTTCCTTGAATAACTTCTAAACCGCTGGAAATTTCTTAAAAATAAAAACTCCCAAAGGACAAGATTATTTCATGAGGAATCGTTTCCATTTTTCAGATATCACCTTCGACGAACCGTTTTCGAGCTAGAGCGTTTTGAAGGAAACGACGTCGGGTGGCCAAAATACGTAGCGTTTTCGTTAAAAGCCGAATATCTCGGCAAATAGGCCGTTTTCGGCGAAAATGTTCGTACCTAACGAAAATAAAGCTAAATAAATTATCTACCGCTATGCAGAGTTTCATTTCTCTACTATAAATATTAAGAAAGTTGTGGCCTTTAGAAAATGCTACTTTATAGTAAAACGGAATATTTTGTTGCCGTCAAATAATTCCTTCTGAATCTCATGATGTACGTGAAACATTTTGTAAAGGCGACGCGATAGCCGGACGGTAATAGTCGACGCGTTCCAAGCGACAGGTCGGCGGTTCCATCCTCACCCGCAGCAACTCTTTTTTTTTTTTTTTTGCCGTACATTTTATCTTAATTGAAAATTCATCTTTATTTCTGTGTTTTAAATTTTTAACCTTATTATGTATATAACAGATAGAATACCCTTATTTATTTTTAGAACTAATGATTAATTTAAGTAGGTTTTAATAAATTTTCCTACACAATATAATAGATAAAATATAATCAATCATAAAGAAAAAATAAAAAATATCATAAAATGTTAAGAAATGATAAATTAAAACAACAATAAATAAATCTAAAGCATATTGATTTCGGCTACCACCAGCCAACCTGTATCTATGAGGAACTACCTATTTTAGAACAGGATAATTAGTTTTTGTATGCACATTGTGCAGGTTTATAAAAACGTTAGCTCAGGGAAAAATCAATATAAATAGAATGAATTGTACTTATAAAACAATAAAAAAAAGCTTTTTATCGGTAATTGGTTCCATCCTCACCCACACTCCTTTTTTTTGCCGTACATCTAAAATTTTGTCTGTATAATGATTTAAAAAATATTTTCAGTGATATACTGTTTTTTGGGAAGATTAGCTGTGATTGACTGATTTCATATCCATTCTATAGACTGTTCGGCAAACGGCAAATTTACGCAAGGGAGTAGAAAAAAATTTAAATAGATTTTCCTCATCTTTCATTACATTTTATCGATATTTCTTTCATGAATTCGTGCCTCGAACGATTCGGGGAATGTCGTTTCAATATTTTATAACGTATACGAACTTAAAATATATGTTCGGTTAATATTGAAAAATAAAAAGCTGAAAAATGAAATCCTGAAAAATCAAATGCTGAAAAATGAAATACTGAATATTGACTTTGATATTTATTTTGATAACGGTTTTGATATTGATTTTAATATTGACTTTGATACTGAATTTGATGTTGATATTCTTTCATGTTCATTTTGACATCCCTTCATGTTGATTTTAATATTGATTTTAATTCTGATATTGACAATAATAATGATTAATTTTGAGGCGCATTCAGAGACAATTCCTTAGAATTTTGAGGCTAATCCGAGGACCGATCCTAGAATTTTGAACATATCCCCGACTTCCATGCGTCCTCAACCGCGGGGATGCGACCGGAGGGAGCATCACCGCATGGCGCCGAAGGCGCCACATCGAGCGCGAAGCGCGAGTGCCTCCGCAGGAGCTAGAAATGGCCGTAGGCCATTTCTAGTCAATATATATTAAAATCGTGTTGGTGCGTGCCCCTTGCGTTTTGCAATTTTGCTGGCGCATATTCTCCGGTTTGCGGCGGAGCCCGAGGTCGGGAGCGGGACGGGCGGAAGCGGGAGGCCGAACTACGTCCCAAGTTCGTATTGGCGACGCGTGCCTTTCGGGGTTGATATTTTTAATTAGGCTAATAATGTCGGCTATCTCTTTCCCTACACGCTTTTACGACCCTCAAAATGAATTTGCGTCGCTCCTTTTTGATGACGTAGGCGCCCGCTTATTTTGGTAAACGTAAAAAATTTCCGTTTTTGTTTCGTTCCTGGCGGCCTTATAATTCGATTATGCCGGTGGGATTTACGATTTGCTTTCATTGCCGTTCATGTACTTTCCATATCGACATCGTACGGCCGTCTGCGAGGTGTTTTTCGCCAGATATGAGCGTTTAAAAATTGCGTGTTTGGTGGTTTTTCACGATTCTGGCGAAATACGCACATTTTCGGTTTTCCTTCAATAACTTCTAAACCGCTGGAAATTTCTTAAAAATAAAAACTCCCAAAGGACAAGATTATTTAATGAAGAATCGTTTCCATTTTTCAGATATCACCTTCGACGAACCGTTTTCGAGCTAGAGCGTTTTGAAGGAAACGATGTCGGGTGGCCAAAATACGTAGCGTTTTCGTTAAAAGCCGAATATCTCGGCAAATAGGCCGTTTTCGGCGAAAATGTTCGTACCTAACGAAAATAAAGCTAAATAAATTATCTACCGCTATGCAGAGTTTCATTTCTCTACTATAAATATTAACAAAGTTGTGGCCTTTAGAAAATGCTACTTTATAGTAAAACGGAATATTTTGTTGCCGTCAAATAATTCCTTCTGAATCTCATGATGTACGTGAAACATTTTGTAAAGGCGACGCGGTAGCCGGACGGTAATAGTCGACGTGTTCCAAGCGGCAGGTCTCCGGTTCCAATCTCACCCACAGCAGCTCTTTTTTTTTTTCCGTACATTTTATCTTAATTGAAAATTCATCTTTATTTCTGTCTTTTAAATTTTTAACCTTATTATGTATATAACGGATAGAATACCCTTATTTATTTTTAGAACTAATGATTAATTTAAGTAGGTTTGAATAAAATTTTCCTACACAATAAAATGATAAATTAAAACAACAATAAATAAATCTAAAGCATATTGATTTCGGCTACCACCAGCCAACCTGTATCTATGAGGAACTACCTATTTTAGAACAGGATAATTAGTTTTTGTATGCACATTGTGCAGGTTTATAAAAACGTTAGCTCAGGGAAAAATCAATATAAATAGAATGAATTGTACTTATAAAACAATAAAAAAAGCTTTTAATTGGTAATTGGTTCCATCCTCACCCACAGCTCCTTTTTTTGCCGTACATCTAAAATTTTGTCTGTATAATGATTTAAAAAATATTTTCAGTGATATACTGTTTTTTGGGAAGATTAGCTGTGATTGACTGATTTCATATCCATTCTATAGTCTGTTCGGCAAACGGCAAATTTACGCAAGGGAGTAGAAAAAAATTTAAATAGATTTTCCTCATCTTTCATTACATTTTATCGATATTTCTTTCATGAATTCGTGCCTCGAACGACTCGGGGAATGTCGTTTCAATATTTTATAACGTATACGAACTTAAAATATATGTTCGGTTAATATTGAAAAATGAAAAACTGAAAAATGAAATGCTGCAAAATGAAATAGGTACTGAAAAATGAAAAACTGAAAAATAAAAAACTGAAAAATGAAATCCTGAAAAATGAAATGCTGAAAAATGAAATACTGAATATTGACTTTGATATTGATTTTAATATTGACTTTGATACTGAATTTGATGTTGATTTTGATATTCTTTCATGTTCATTTCGACATCCTTTCATGTCGATTTTGATATTGATTTTAATTCTGATATTGATAATAATAATGATTAATATTGAGGCGCATTCAGGGACAATTCCTTAGAATTTTGAGGCTAATCCGAGGACCGATCCTAGAATTTTGAACATATCTCCGACTTTCATGCGTCCTCAACTGCGGGGATGCGACCGGAGGGAGCATCCCCGCGTGGCGCCGCAGGCGCCACTATGAGCGCGAAGCGCGAATGCCTCTGCAAGAGCTAGAAATGGCCGTAGGCCATTTCTAGTATATATATATAAAATCGGTAACAATTTTAAGATATATTTATTTTATAAGATTATTAAACTAAAATCAATACATTTACGCAATAAATCACACTTACGACTGATTTACACGTTATAATTTTACACATGAGATAAATTTACTATAATCCAACACTACAAATAAATTTTTAAGAGATATTTGTATCTATTAAATTGATGTCAATAATTATAGTTTATATTATAAACTTGAGTCCATCGTACAATGTAATCAAAATTTTACTTATTAACAACAATGATCTTATTAACTTCTATTTCATTCATCTATGTCCTGTTTCCTCTAAATTTTTGTCTCTTCTTAAAATTATAATTTTTTTCGTCTACAAATTATATAATATATTATCAAAATTACATATATTTGATAAATAATAAATGTTACATATTATTTTCATTACTCTTTCCTAGTGAGCAATGCTAGACTAAATTCTAGTTTCACTTCTGTTGTTCTATTTCAGCCTCTTACAATTCTCATTGATAAAGAATAGCATCTCCAAAAAACAAACATCTGTAGCTGCTTTATTCGCTGCTAATATCTCAAGTTTATAATTTCATAGCTTGGTGAAATAATCCATGGAATAAAATATTAAGCGCCTTCCTATGGTAGATGAAAAGGTATTCTCTATCCAACAACACTATATCAAAATATTGTCACGACCCTGCGTGACGGGGGTTGTGGGACATCCACGGATATCGCCAGCATCACCCTGTAGAGAGTAAGTGCCGACGATAGCCATGGCTAAAGTCACTTCACTCGCTTGGCATGTCGAGAGGGTAAATTGTGTCACTAAGTGAACACTCAAATAAAACATAGTGGTAACATAACAGAACAGATTGAACATTTATTTACGAAGCAAAACAAACAGTGAAATAAACATAATAAAATTTAGTACTTAAATAGCATAGCAGATCTGGCCACCCCGAGGCATGGCCTCTGAGGGGGAGTTGCCCCACACACTACCTAGGACCTGCTTCTTTAAAAGACAACTAACTAACTCGCTTTACTTTTCCCATTTCGTTTTCTCCGGTACTTGCACTCTCAGCATTTCCACAACTAGCGGGCCGTATGCACCGTTGCTGAGTTCGCTGGATTTCCACGCTACATTGTAACCAGCAACTTGATTTACTTTAAGATATTGGAATAAATTAATTTTGTAACTAAATCGTAATTAAATCGTATACCAGGTGGTCCAAATAATTGTTTAGGTGCTGCGTGACAATATTGTTATTGATAGACTGTTTGTGGCTCTTACAATAATGACCCTACCTCAACAACGTCCTCTTCGTTAAATTATCTAAAATTTTACTTACTGTCCAACGCCATTTCAGTGCAAAGGCCCTCTTTACTACCTGGGCCTACATATAATAGTAATAATAATAATAATAATAATAATAATAATAATAATAATAATAATAATAATAAATAAGCAGGAGGGGCTGACTTCCATCTATCAAGCCTTTGGTGAGTAGCGCCACCACTTACTCCAGCTGGGGTGCAAAACCGAACCGGCAGCCCTAGTGCACCCGGGAGGGGAAAGCGTCTTCCCCTCTGGTGTCGGTCGTGGGTCTGCTGGGCTAACCACCCACAGACCCTAAACGTTGGTTCCGGCAGGCCGAAGACAGGGCCCCCACGATCGACCCCGTGCGGATAGGGGTCAAGGGCAAGGTGGTGGGGCCCAACCGGACGGACCGCCCGTTGACGAAATTGGCAATGTCCAAGGACGCTTTGAGTGGACAGATGAACTGAGAGATGAACTTCTGCATTGCTATGAAAGCAGTGAGCCCGCGCGGAGGGGATACATGGCGCGGATGCATGCTCTGTGGTGTGAGAGGCTACCAGAGCATAGCGCCTTCACGCCACAAAATCTGCGTGACTATGTATCCCACCTTCGTAGTAGGGGCTACGTGAGGGCTGCTCCTGGACCGGTGAATGAGGTGGCCGAAGAGCCGCCACAATCACCGGTTGAGGACGTAGCACTCCTCGTTCCGCCAATACCAGAGGGCCTCAGTACCAGAAGGGGGTTACACCATCTGAAAACCCCCGGGCCACAAGACCTGGCCAGAGTGGACGCTGAACTTCGTACAGCGCTACCAGAAGAGGCTGACATCTGGCACATAAATTGTGCCGTGTATGCCGCTGCTCAACGCTCTTCTCAGGTGGAGAGGCGAAATACCTCTTCCCCACAGGAGAGAGCGCAGCGGCGCATACAAAAGATGGAAGCCAAGATCCGGTCGGCGAGGCAACACGCATCCCGTATCCAATGTGTGATGGACTATATGGCGGCCAACAGGCCGTTCACGCCTAAAGTGCGTCGATTAGCCGCCAACCTAAGACGCGTCCATCACACACTCAATGAGGCAGTGCTGCGAACCACCAAACAGCACTGTCTCGACAGGATACGGATGCTAGTGACTTGTAAAAAATCACTAGTGAGGCGGGCGAGAGGGCTTGCGGAAAATAAACTGTTCCGCGAGAAGCCCTCGAGCCTTTTCCAACCGCCTCCGCGTGTTGTAGACAATCCGCCGACTGCAGATCAGGTGGAGAACTTCTGGAAAACGCTATACGAGGAGAGGCTTCCACTCAACCGAGATTCTCCTGCCCTTGCACACTTTGAAGCCTTTTGTCAAAGGCTTCAGCAACCACAGGAAGTGTGCGAACCAATAACCCCAGAAGAGGTTCGTAGGGCTCTTGAGGGCTCTAAGAACTTTGCTGCTCCAGGTCCCGATGGGATAAATAACTTTTGGTGGAAAAAGTTATCGAGCACCCACCACCATTTGGCCAGAATTTTTAATTCCTGGTTAAATGGGGAGCAGCAAATCCCTTCTTGGGTTGTTGAGGGGCGGACAGTGCTGATCCCCAAGAACGGAGATTTGTCCAACCCAAAGAACTACAGACCGATAACCTGTCTAAACGCATGCTACAAGGTGTTTACACGCATTTTGTACATGCGGGTGCTCCACGCAGTTGAACCGGTTTACGAACGGATATATGAGCAACGAGGGTCGAAGAGAGGTGTCGCTGGCTGCAAGGAAAACCTGCTGATCGACAGATGTGTCACGCAGGACTCCATGCAGTATAAGCGGAACCTCTCTATGGCCTGGATCGACTACCGCAAGGCATTTGACATGACATCGCATGAGCTCATTGTTCACTTGCTCCGATGTCTTGTGGTACCAGGCCCCGTAGTGAGATGTATTGAAGAACTGATGCCGCTCTGGAGGACTCGTTTTACCATAACATCGGGTAACGATAGAGTCCAAACAGAGTCGGTAACATTCAGAAGAGGAGTATTTCAGGGAGATTCCCTCAGCCCCCTTCTCTTTTGCATCTCACTACTGCCATTATCCGTCTCGCTCCGGAAAACCCGTGGCTACAACTGCGGTACCCCCGGCGACAGGAGGCATAAGGTCACCCATCTATTTTATATGGATGACCTTAAACTTTATGCCTCTGGAGAGAGGGATCTCCAGCAGTCCCTTAGGGTGGTACAGGAGTACACGCAGGCTGTCGGTATGCAGTTCGGGTTGGACAAATGCGCACTGATCCATCTCAAGAGAGGACGATGCGGTGACTACGGAGAGGACGCGCAGCTCGTGGACGGAAGCATCTTACACCATCTAGATGCCGGAGAGTCGTACACTTACTTGGGTGTCGAGCAACGCTCCACCCAAGAAGTGAGTGTAGTGAAAAACGCTCTCCGCGGCAAGTATCAGCACCTACTCCGACAGATCTGGTCTTCAGAACTGTCGGGGAAGAACAAGGTGTCTGCTACAAACATGCTTGCCGTTCCGATCCTTCTCTACTCTTTCGGAGTAGTGAAGTGGACTAGAGAAGAGCTGCGTCAACTCGATGTAGTAACCCGCAAGAAGATGCATCTCAATAGGAGCTTGCATCCTAAATCGTCCGTTCCACGGTTATATCTCCCACGACATCGGGGAGGCCGTGGACTCTTGAGCTTGGAGAGTCTCCATAGCAGGATGGTTCTGGATGGAGCATGTAAGGTCATCAGGAGTTCGGATCCCCTCCTCTGCATGGTCCGAGACCATGAAAATGCAGAGGTAGGAGCTTTTCTCTTTAAGGCAGCACGCAGAGCAGCCGATGAACTTGGTCTCATCTTCGACGTCGAGCGGGTAAACCCCGACTCTGTCACCGAGTTGGAACCCGTTCGACTAAAAGCCCACATTAGAGCTGCAGAACACAACATCCTTCTGCAGCTCCATAAGGATAAGCCATTGCACGGGATCTTCTATAAAAATATAGAAGACCTCGGCTTATCCGAAAGGCTGACCTTCGCCTTCTTAAGGTCAGCTGGGCTGAAGTCTGAGACCGAGGGATTCATAATGGCTTGCCAGGATGGTGTATTTAACACTCTCGTCTATCGACGTCGTGTCATGGGTATGGAGGTCCCTGATGTCAGCTGCAGGGCCTGCCGCAGGGCGCCGGAGACTGTAATGCACTTACTGTCGGCTTGCCCGACTTACACAGTCTCGGCCTATATTCATAGACACAACGCAGCATTACGAGTGCTTTACTATCATCTAAGGCACTCGTATGGGATAGACGAAACACCAGTGCTGCCTTACGTTCCGGGGGATATTGAGTCCGTTGTGGGGAATGAGAAGTGCCTAATTTATTGGAACTACTCGTTTCCCACCGTCAGGCAAATACAAGCCAACAAGCCTGACATAGTACTCCTCGACCACCAACTCAAGACAATGTATGTCGTGGAATTCTCAGCTCCCGCTGAGAGCAACATTGTCTTGAAAGAGGAGGAAAAACGGACAAAATATCGAGATTTGCTCTTCGAACTCCGCAGGCTTTATCCAGGCCATTCTGTTAAAATAGTGGTACTGATTATAGGAGCCCTCGGTGGAATGAGACAGACGCTGCTTTCAGAACTAAAGATCATACCGGCATGCCGAGATTCGGCAGAGATCTTAGCCGGCAGAATGCAGAAGGCTGTCATCCTCGGTTCATTACGTCTACTCAGGGCACACGATTCGCGGACCCGGTAGTCACTCACCCCACGGGCGTGGGGAGTGGCTATTGGTATTACCAGCTCCCCTCTGTGAGGGTCGGAGCCACAGAGTAGGGTGACTGGTTTTTTGTATAAAAAAAAAAAATAATAATAATAATAATAATAATAATAATACCGGATAGACCGCCCGTTGACGACGTTCGCAATGAACAAGGACGCTTTGAGTGGACAGATGAACTGAGGGATGAGCTTCTGCATTGTTATGAAAGCAGTGAGCCCGCGCGGAGGGGGTACATGGCGCGGATGCATGCTCTGTGGTGTGAGAGGCTACCAGAGCATAGCGCCTTCACGCCACAAAATCTGCGTGACTATGTATCCCACCTTCGTAGTAGGGGCTACGTGAGGGCTGCTCCTGGGCCGGTGAATGAGGTGGCCGAAGAGCCGCCACATTCACCGGTTGAGGACGTGGCTCTCCCCGTTCCGCCAATACCAGAGGGCCTCAGTACCAGAAGGGGGTTACACCGTCTGAAAACCCCCGGGCCACAAGACCTGGCCAGAGTGGACGCTGAACTTCGTACAGCGCTACCAGAAGAGGCTGACATCTGGCACATAAATTGTGCCGTGTATGCCGCTGCTCAACGCTCGTCTCAGGTGGAGAGGCGAAATACCTCTTCCCCACAGGAGAGAGCGCAGCGGCGCATACAAAAGATGGAAGCCAAGATCCAGTCGGCGAGGCAACACGCATCCCGTATCCAATGTGTGATGGACTATATGGCGGCCAACAGGCCGTTCACGCCTAAAGTGCGTCGATTAGCCGCCAACTTAAGACGCGTCCATCACACACTCAATGAGGCAGTGCTGCGAACCACCAAACAGCACTGTCTCGACAGGATACGGATGCTAGTGACTTGCAAAAAGTCATTAGTGAGGCGGGCGAGGGGGCTTGCGGAAAATAAACTGTTCCGCGAGAAGCCCTCGCGCCTTTTCCAACCGCCTCCGCGTGTTGTAGACAATCCGCCGACTGCAGATCAGGTGGAGAACTTCTGGAAAACGCTGTACGAGGAGAGGCTTCCACTCAACCGAGATTCTCCTGCCCTTGCACACTTTGAAGCCTTTTGTCAAAGGCTTCAGCAACCACAGGAAGTGTGCGAACCAATAACCCCAGAAGAGGTTCGTAGGGCTCTTGATGGCTCTAAGAACTTTGCTGCTCCAGGTCCCGATGGGATAAATAACTTTTGGTGGAAAAAGTTATCGAGCACCCACCACCATTTGGCCAGAATTTTTAATTCCTGGTTAAATGGGGAGCAGCAAATCCCTTCTTGTGTTGTTGAGGGGCGGACAGTGCTGATCCCCAAGAACGGAGATTTGTCCAACCCAAAGAATTACAGACCGATAACCTGTCTAAACGCATGTTACAAGGTGTTTACACGCATTTTGTACATGCGGGTGCTCCACGCAGTTGAACCGGTTTACGAACGGATATATGAGCAACGAGGGTCGAAGAGAGGTGTCGCTGGCTGCAAGCAGAACCTGTTGATTGACAGATGTGTCACGCAGGACTCCATGCAGTATAAGCGGAACCTCTCTATGGCCTGGATCGACTACCGCAAGGCATTCGACATGACATCGCATGAGCTCATTGTTCACTTGCTCCGATGTCTTGTGGTACCCGGTCCCGTAGTGAGATGTATTGAAGAACTGATGCCGCTCTGGAGGACTCGCTTTACCATAACATCGGGTAACGATAGAGTCCAAACAGAGTCGGTAACATTCAGAAGAGGAGTATTTCAGGGAGATTCCCTCAGCCCCCTTCTGTTTTGCATCTCACTACTGCCATTATCCGTCTCGCTCCGGAAAACCCGTGGCTACAACTGCGGTACCCCCGGCGACAGGAGGCATAAGGTCACCCATCTATTTTATATGGATGACCTTAAACTTTATGCCTCTGGAGAGAGGGATCTCCAACAGTCCCTTAGGGTGGTACAGGAGTATACGCAGGCTGTCGGTATGCAGTTCGGGTTGGACAAATGCGCACTGATCCATCTCAAGAGAGGACGATGCGGTGACTATGGAGAGGACGCGCAGCTCGTGGACGGAAGCATCTTACACCATCTAGATGCCGGAGAGTCGTACACTTACTTGGGTGTCGAGCAACGCTCCACCCAAGAAGTGAGTGTAGTGAAAAACGCTCTCCGCGGCAAGTATCAGCACCTACTCCGACAGATCTGGTCTTCAGAACTGTCGGGGAAGAACAAGGTGTCTGCTACAAATATGCTTGCCGTTCCGATCCTTCTCTACTCTTTCGGAGTAGTGAAGTGGACTAGAGAAGAGCTGCGTCAACTCGATGTAGTAACCCGCAAGAAGATGCATCTCAATAGGAGCTTGCATCCTAAATCGTCCGTTCCACGGTTATATCTCCCACGACATCGGGGAGGCCGTGGACTCTTGAGCTTGGAGAGTCTCCATAGCAGGATGGTTCTGGAGGGAGCATGTAAGGTCATCAGGAGTTCGGATCCCCTCCTCTGCATGGTCCGAGACCATGAAAATGCAGAGGTAGGAGCTTTTCTCTTTAAGGCAGCACGCAGAGCAGCCGATGAACTTGGTCTCATCTTCGACGTCGAGCGGGTAAACCCCGACTCTGTCACCAAGTTGGAACCCGTTCGACTAAAAGCCCACATTAGAGCTGCAGAACACAACATCCTTCTGCAGCTCCATAAGGATAAGCCATTGCACGGGATCTTCTATAAAAATATAGAAGACCTCGGCTTATCCGAAAGGCTGACCTTCGCCTTCTTAAGGTCAGCTGGGCTGAAGTCTGAGACCGAGGGATTCATAATGGCTTGCCAGGATGGTGTATTTAACACTCTCGTCTATCGACGTCGTGTCATGGGTATGGAGGTCCCTGATGTCAGCTGCAGGGCCTGCCGCAGGGCGCCGGAGACTGTAATGCACTTACTGTCGGCTTGCCCGACTTACGCAGTCTCGGCCTATATTCATAGACACAACGCAGCATTACGAGTGCTTTACTATCATCTAAGGCACTCGTATGGGATAGACGAAACACCAGTGCTGCCTTACGTTCCGGGGGATATTGAGTCCGTTGTGGGGAATGAGAAGTGCCTAATTTATTGGAACTACTCGTTTCCCACCGTCAGGCAAATACAAGCCAACAAGCCTGACATAGTACTCCTCGACCACCAACTCAAGACAATGTATGTCGTGGAATTCTCAGCTCCCGCTGAGAGCAACATTGTCTTGAAAGAGGAGGAAAAACGGACAAAATATCGAGATTTGCTCTTCGAACTCCGCAGGCTTTATCCAGGCCATTCTGTTAAAATAGTGGTACTGATTATAGGAGCCCTCGGTGGAATGAGACAGACGCTGCTTTCAGAACTAAAGATCATACCGGCATGCCGAGATTCGGCAGAGATCTTAGCCGGCAGAATGCAGAAGGCTGTCATCCTCGGTTCATTACGTCTACTCAGGGCACACGATTCGCGGACCCGGTAGTCACTCACCCCACGGGCGTGGGGAGTGGCTATTGGTATTACCAGCTCCCCTCTGTGAGGGTCGGAGCCACAGAGTAGGGTGACTGGTTTTTTGTAAAAAAAAAAAAAAAAAAAAAAAAAAAAAAAAAAATAATAATAATAAGATAGCAGGAGGGGCTAACTTCCATCTATTAAGCCTTTGGTGAGTAGCGCCACCACTTACTCCAGCTAGGGGTGCAAAACCGAACCGGCAGCCCTAGTGCACCCGGGAGGGGAAAGCATCTTCCCCTCTGGTGTCGGTCGTGGGCCTGCTGGGCTAACCACCCACAGGCTCTAACCTTTGGTTCCGGCAGGCCGAAGACTGGGCCCCCACGATCGACCCCGTTCGGATAGGGGTCAAGGGCAAGGTGGTGGGGCCCAACCGGATAGACCGCCCGTTGACGACGTACGCAATGAACAAGGACGCTTTGAGTGGACAGATGAACTGAGGGATGAGCTTCTGCATTGTTATGAAAGCAGTGAGCCCGCGCGGAGGGGGTACATGGCGCGGATGCATGCTCTGTGGTGTGAGAGGCTACCAGAGCATAACGCTTTCACGCCACAAAATCTGCGTGACTATGTATCCCACCTTCGTAGTAGGGGCTACGTGAGGGCTGCTCCTGGGCCGGTGAATGAGGTGGCCGAAGAGCCGCCACATTCACCGGTTGAGGACGTGGCTCTCCTCGTTCCGCCAATACCAGAGGGCCTCAGTACCAGAAGGGGGTTACACCGTCTGAAAACCCCCGGGCCACAAGACCTGGCCAGAGTGGACGCTGAACTTCGTACAGCGCTACCAGAAGAGGCTGACATCTGGCACATAAATTGTGCCGTGTATGCCGCTGCTCAACGCTCGTCTCAGGTGGAGAGGCGAAATACCTCGTCCCCACAGGAGAGAGCGCAGCGGCGCATACAAAAGATGGAAGCCAAGATCCAGTCGGCGAGGCAACACGCATCCCGTATCCAATGTGTGATGGACTATATGGCGGCCAGCAGGCCGTTCACGCCTAAAGTGCGTCGATTAGCCGCCAACTTAAGACGTGTCCATCACGCACTCAATGAGGCAGTGCTGCGAACCACCAAACAGCACTGTCTCGACAGGATACGGATGCTAGTGACTTGCAAAAAGTCATTAGTGAGGCGGGCGAGGGGGCTTGCGGAAAATAAACTGTTCCGCGAGAAGCCCTCGCGCCTTTTCCAACCGCCTCCGCGTGTTGTAGACAATCCGCCGACTGCAGATCAGGTGGAGAACTTCTGGAAAACGCTGTACGAGGAGAGGCTTCCACTCAACCGAGATTCTCCTGCCCTTGCACACTTTGAAGCCTTTTGTCAAAGGCTTCAGCAACCACAGGAAGTGTGCGAACCAATAACCCCAGAAGAGGTTCGTAGGGCTCTTGAGGGCTCTAAGAACTTTGCTGCTCCAGGTCCCGATGGGATAAATAACTTTTGGTGGAAAAAGTTATCGAGCACCCACCACCATTTGGCCAGAATTTTTAATTCCTGGTTAAATGGGGAGCAGCAAATCCCTTCTTGGGTTGTTGAGGGGCGGACAGTGCTGATCCCCAAGAACGGAGATTTGTCCAACCCAAAGAATTACAGACCGATAACCTGTCTAAACGCATGTTACAAGGTGTTTACACGCATTTTGTACATGCGGGTGCTCCACGCAGTTCAACCGGTTTACGAACGGATATATGAGCAACGAGGGTCGAAGAGAGGTGTCGCTGGCTGCAAGGAGAACCTGTTGATTGACAGATGTGTCACACAGGACTCCATGCAGTATAAGCGGAACCTCTCTATGGCCTGGATCGACTACCGCAAGGCATTCGACATGACATCGCATGAGCTCATTGTTCACTTGCTCCGATGTCTTGTGGTACCCGGTCCCGTAGTGAGATGTATTGAAGAACTGATGCCGCTCTGGAGGACTCGCTTTACCATAACATCGGGTAACGATAGAGTCCAAACAGAGTCGGTAACATTCAGAAGTGGAGTATTTCAGGGAGATTCCCTCAGCCCCCTTCTGTTTTGCATCTCACTACTGCCATTATCCGTCTCGCTCCGGAAAACCCGTGGCTACAACTGCGGTACCCCCGGCGACAGGAGGCATAAGGTCACCCATCTATTTTATATGGATGACCTTAAACTTTATGCCTCTGGAGAGAGGGATCTCCAACAGTCCCTTAGGGTGGTACAGGAGTATACGCAGGCTGTCGGTATGCAGTTCGGGTTGGACAAATGCGCACTGATCCATCTCAAGAGAGGACGATGCGGTGACTATGGAGAGGACGCGCAGCTCGTGGACAGAAGCATCTTACACCATCTAGATGCCGGAGAGTCGTACACTTACTTGGGTGTCGAGCAACGCTCCACCCAAGAAGTGAGTGTAGTGAAAAACGCTCTCCGCGGCAAGTATCAGCACCTACTCCGACAGATCTGGTCTTCAGAACTGTCGGGGAAGAACAAGGTGTCTGCTACAAATATGCTTGCCGTTCCGATCCTTCTCTACTCTTTCGGAGTAGTGAAGTGGACTAGAGAAGAGCTGCGTCAACTCGATGTAGTAACCCGCAAGAAGATGCATCTCAATAGGAGCTTGCATCCTAAATCGTCCGTTCCACGGTTATATCTCCCACGACATCGGGGAGGCCGTGGACTCTTGAGCTTGGAGAGTCTCCATAGCAGGATGGTTCTGGATGGAGCATGTAAGGTCATCAGGAGTTCGGATCCCCTCCTCTGCATGGTCCGAGACCATGAAAATGCAGAGGTAGGAGCTTTTCTCTTTAAGGCAGCACGGAGAGCAGCCGATGAACTTGGTCTCATCTTCGACGTCGAGCGGGTAAACCCCGACTCTGTCACCGAGTTGGAACCCGTTCGACTAAAAGCCCACATTAGAGCTGCAGAACACAACATCCTTCTGCAGCTCCATAAGGATAAGCCATTGCACGGGATCTTCTATAAAAATATAGAAGACCTCGGCTTATCCGAAAGGCTGACCTTCGCCTTCTTAAGGTCAGCTGGGCTGAAGTCTGAGACCGAGGGATTCATAATGGCTTGCCAGGATGGTGTATTTAACACTCTCGTCTATCGACGTCGTGTCATGGGTATGGAGGTCCCTGATGTCAGCTACAGGGCCTGCCGCAGGGCGCCGGAGACTGTAATGCACTTACTGTCGGCTTGCCCGACATACGCAGTCTCGGCCTATATTCATAGACACAACGCAGAATTACGAGTGCTTTACTATCATCTAAGGCACTCGTATGGGATAGACGAAACACCAGTGCTGCCTTACGTTCCGGGGGATATTGAGTCCGTTGTGGGGAATGAGAAGTGCCTAATTTATTGGAACTACTCGTTTCCCACCGTCAGGCAAATACAAGCCAACAAGCCTGACATAGTACTCCTCGACCACCAACTCAAGACAATGTATGTCGTGGAATTCTCGGCTCCCGCTGAGAGCAACATTGTCTTGAAAGAGGAGGAAAAACGGACAAAATATCGAGATTTGCTCTTCGAACTCCGCAGGCTTTATCCAGGCCATTCTGTTAAAATAGTGGTACTGATTATAGGAGCCCTCGGTGGAATGAGACAGACGCTGCTTTCAGAACTAAAGATCATACCGGCATGCCGAGATTCGGCAGAGATCTTAGCCGGCAGAATGCAGAAGGCTGTCATCCTCGGTTCATTACGTCTACTCAGGGCACACGATTCGCGGACCCGGTAGTCACTCACCCCACGGGCGTGTGGAGTGGCTATTGGTATTACCAGCTCCCCTCTGTGAGGGTCGGAGCCACAGAGTAGGGTGACTGGTTTTTTGTAAAAAAAAAAAAAAAAAAAAAATAATAATAAACGTCTTTATTGTAATCATCACATTAACAAAGAATGTCTTAATAGAGTCAAAGTTCAAACTAATATGATGTCAGTTCAGTTTCTGTTCTTCCACTCAAACTTATGCGGCGTAGAAAAATATACGCCTAATATCTAGACTACTCTAGATATATATATGTATATATATTGCTATAATATTCTCACCTGATGAAGCTAAAATACCACACAATATGATTTCTACATTTAATCCTCTAGGTATCAATCGGAATCAATGAAAGAAACACATATAGAAACCCATAAGCAATAAAACAAATCCAAATCAACTGAACAATATATTATGATAACAGATATATCATACAACGAAAAGATAAAATCTTCCTATCTAGCTAAATAAAATAATTATGATTCTAAAATTAAAATAATTTTATTATGACTAAGTTAAAAATAAAATTTGTTTATAAAAATGAAGTTAATTGTCAAAAATAAAATTATTTTTAAAAACTTGCTTTTCTGTAACAAGTCGTATTAAAAATTAAAAAAAAAAATACTAATGTACGACTGCAAGAAAAGAAAGGTGTGCGCACTTTGTATGATTGTATGGAAGGGATGGAATCATTACGTATATATATATATATATATATATATATATATATATATACAGAGACGAATATTAGACGACTGTCTAAGTTAAAAATAAAAAAATTTAATTTCCAACAGGGATACAATCCCGGGTTCAAAAAAGACAACTCTTTTTTAAATTCAAGCTTTCGAAACTTTATTGTTTCTTCCTCAGGAATGACATCTGGCACATAAATTGTGCCGTGTATGCCGCTGCTCAACGCTCGTCTCAGGTGGAGAGGCGAAATACCTCGTCCCCACAGGAGAGAGCGCAGCGGCGCATACAAAAGATGGAAGCCAAGATCCAGTCGGCGAGGCAACACGCATCCCGTATCCAATGTGTGATGGACTATATGGCGGCCAGCAGGCCGTTCACGCCTAAAGTGCGTCGATTAGCCGCCAACTTAAGACGTGTCCATCACACACTCAATGAGGCAGTGCTGCGAACCACCAAACAGCACTGTCTCGACAGGATACGGATGCTAGTGACTTGCAAAAAGTCATTAGTGAGGCGGGCGAGGGGGCTTGCGGAAAATAAACTGTTCCGCGAGAAGCCCTCGCGCCTTTTCCAACCGCCTCCGCGTGTTGTAGACAATCCGCCGACTGCAGATCAGGTGGAGAACTTCTGGAAAACTCTGTACGAGGAGAGGCTTCCACTCAACCGAGATTCTCCTGCCCTTGCACACTTTGAAGCCTTTTGTCAAAGGCTTCAGCAACCACAGGAAGTGTGCGAACCAATAACCCCAGAAGAGGTTCGTAGGGCTCTTGAGGGCTCTAAGAACTTTGCTGCTCCAGGTCCCGATGGGATAAATAACTTTTGGTGGAAAAAGTTATCGAGCACCCACCACCATTTGGCCAGAATTTTTAATTCCTGGTTAAATGGGGAGCAGCAAATCCCTTCTTGGGTTGTTGAGGGGCGGACAGTGCTGATCCCCAAGAACGGAGAGATTCCCTCAGCCCCCTTCTGTTTTGCATCTCACTACTGCCATTATCCGTCTCGCTCCGGAAAACCCGTGGCTACAACTGCGGTACCCCCGGCGACAGGAGGCATAAGGTCACCCATCTATTTTATATGGATGACCTTAAACTTTATGCCTCTGGAGAGAGGGATCTCCAACAGTCCCTTAGGGTGGTACAGGAGTATACGCAGGCTGTCGGTATGCAGTTCGGGTTGGACAAATGCGCACTGATCCATCTCAAGAGAGGACGATGCGGTGACTATGGAGAGGACGCGCAGCTCGTGGACGGAAGCATCTTACCATCTAGATGCCGGAGAGTCGTACACTTACTTGGGTGTCGAGCAACGCTCCACCCAAGAAGTGAGTGTAGTGAAAAACGCTCTCCGCGGCAAGTATCAGCACCTACTCCGACAGATCTGGTCTTCAGAACTGTCGGGGAAGAACAAGGTGTCTGCTACAAATATGCTTGCCGTTCCGATCCTTCTCTACTCTTTCGGAGTAGTGAAGTGGACTAGAGAAGAGCTGCGTCAACTCGATGTAGTAACCCGCAAGAAGATGCATCTCAATAGGAGCTTGCATCCTAAATCGTCCGTTCCACGGTTATATCTCCCACGACATCGGGGAGGCCGTGGACTCTTGAGCTTGGAGAGTCTCCATAGCAGGATGGTTCTGGATGGAGCATGTAAGGTCATCAGGAGTTCGGATCCCCTCCTCTGCATGGTCCGAGACCATGAAAATGCAGAGGTAGGAGCTTTTCTCTTTAAGGCAGCACGGAGAGCAGCCGATGAACTTGGTCTCATCTTCGACGTCGAGCGGGTAAACCCCGACTCTGTCACCGAGTTGGAACCCGTTCGACTAAAAGCCCACATTAGAGCTGCAGAACACAACATCCTTCTGCAGCTCCATAAGGATAAGCCATTGCACGGGATCTT
This sequence comes from Leptura quadrifasciata, assembly GCA_963675555.1. NCBI lineage: Eukaryota > Metazoa > Arthropoda > Insecta > Coleoptera > Cerambycidae > Leptura > Leptura quadrifasciata. The sequence goes on along the minus strand of OY776678.1, from coordinate 94,638,964 downwards.
CTATAAAAATATAGAAGACCTCGGCTTATCCGAAAGGCTGACCTTCGCCTTCTTAAGGTCAGCTGGGCTGAAGTCTGAGACCGAGGGATTCATAATGGCTTGCCAGGATGGTGTATTTAACACTCTCGTCTATCGACGTCGTGTCATGGGTATGGAGGTCTCTGATGTCAGCTGCAGGGCCTGCCGCAGGGCGCCGGAGACTGTAATGCACTTACTGTCGGCTTGCCCGACATACGCAGTCTCGGCCTATATTCATAGACACAACGCAGAATTACGAGTGCTTTACTATCATCTAAGGCACTCGTATGGGATAGACGAAACACCAGTGCTGCCTTACGTTCCGGGGGATATTGAGTCCGTTGTGGGGAATGAGAAGTGCCTAATTTATTGGAACTACTCGTTTCCCACCGTCAGGCAAATACAAGCCAACAAGCCTGACATAGTACTCCTCGACCACCAACTCAAGACAATGTATGTCGTGGAATTCTCGGCTCCCGCTGAGAGCAACATTGTCTTGAAAGAGGAGGAAAAACGGACAAAATATCGAGATTTGCTCTTCGAACTCCGCAGGCTTTATCCAGGCCATTCTGTTAAAATAGTGGTACTGATTATAGGAGCCCTCGGTGGAATGAGACAGACGCTGCTTTCAGAACTAAAGATCATACCGGCATGCCGAGATTCGGCAGAGATCTTAGCCGGCAGAATGCAGAAGGCTGTCATCCTCGGTTCATTACGTCTACTCAGGGCACACGATTCGCGGACCCGGTAGTCACTCACCCCACGGGCGTGTGGAGTGGCTATTGGTATTACCAGCTCCCCTCTGTGAGGGTCGGAGCCACAGAGTAGGGTGACTGGTTTTTTGTAAAAAAAAAAAAAAAAAAAAATAATAATAAACGTCTTTATTGTAATCATCACATTAACAAAGAATGTCTTAATAGAGTCAAAGTTCAAACTAATATGATGTCAGTTCAGTTTCTGTTCTTCCACTCAAACTTATGCGGCGTAGAAAAATATACGCCTAATATCTAGACTACTCTAGATATATATATGTATATATATTGCTATAATATTCTCACCTGATGAAGCTAAAATACCACACAATATGATTTCTACATTTAATCCTCTAGGTATCAATCGGAATCAATGAAAGAAACACATATAGAAACCCATAAGCAATAAAACAAATCCAAATCAACTGAACAATATATTATGATAACAGATATATCATACAACGAAAAGATAAAATCTTCCTATCTAGCTAAATAAAATAATTATGATTCTAAAATTAAAATAATTTTATTATGACTAAGTTAAAAATAAAATTTGTTTATAAAAATGAAGTTAATTTTCAAAAATAAAATTATTTTTAAAAACTTGCTTTTCTGTAACAAGTCGTATTAAAAATTTAAAAAAAAAATACTAATGTACGACTGCAAGAAAAGAAAGGTGTGCGCACTTTGTATGATTGTATGGAAGGGATGGAATCATTACGTATATATATATATATATATATATACAGAGACGAATATTAGACGACTGTCTAAGTTAAAAATAAAAAAATTTAATTTCCAACAGGGATACAATCCTGGGTTCAAAAAAGACAACTCTTTTTTAAATTCAAGCTTTCGAAACTTTATTGTTTCTTCCTCAGGAATTCTACAAAAATTTGAACTCATTATAAAAATTATTTAATACGAGTGAAAAGTACTTACTAAATTGAGGTTAAAATTGAAATTGACAAATCATCAAGACAGAACAAACACAACTATTACAAAATAAATCACACTTGTGAACTACATTTATATTGAATTTAAGTTAACAACAAAAATCTTTAATCTAGTTTCAGCCACCTCGAAAACTGAACAGATAACAGTCAACTACGTTATTTCTTATTACTCCGAAAAATATCGGTATGATTCGTAAGTGGCTCTAAAAACTGCATTCAAGACGGCGCCAACCCAGTAACAAAATTGAATCCAATAGGCGACGTCTTATTTGGCTAGTATTGGTGATAAATATCCGTTATATCATGTAATAAAATCAATTGTACGTCCAACCGCACACCAACCTAGCTGGCCACTTCTTTTTTTTGCATAACCCAAAAAATCCACGATCTATCGTCCCTGTCTATATACAATGCGCTCCGGTCGGTCATTTATCGATATTGATAGCTGTTACATTCAAAAAGGGATATACTACTAAATAAATATTCCCGCCGATAGATGGATCGAGTAGTATCAAACTGATGTTAAAATCCGACTGGGCCAAAAATAATTTCTTCACATAAAGGCATATTTTACAAAACCGTAACAAGAAATTTACCAATTTAAAATACTTTCAATTATTTTCAAGTTATCAATCTATCGATTGAATTTATACTAAAATAGTGAACATAAGATTTTATATATAGTTTGTTACAACCTTGTGGGTCCGCGTAGTCCAGTGTTACTTGTCTATGAGGTCCAATTACTATCCTATATACTTTTCATCATCCAAATGAAATACAGTTTTCCACCAGGAATCGTTTTCTTCACCTACAATACATTGCTATTACTCTTCTTTCACCCTACTTGTCAAAATCCTAAAACTCGATTATTCCCTGTTTCTTTCATGAAAATTCTTTAACTACTTTTCTCTCTTCAATCTACTTTTCTCTAATTCATCAAACACCAGTATATTTTCTATTTTATTGTAATATCTTTTTTTCTCCAAAATTTTCTCCCTCCTTCAATTTCTCAATTTTCTTTGATACTTTTCATCCCTTGGCAACCCCCAATTTTCAATTTTCCCACAATCTCCTTTATATTTTCCCCATTTAAAATAACAAATACCAACTTGAATCTTTCGTGACATAAACTTAACAAAACAAATTGGTTGCTTCTCTTTTCATTCAATCATCACGTGATATTAAGCGTTTATAACTTGTATTAGTTTTCCGCACAAATTAATTACAAATCTTATGTCTTAAAAAAATGTTTTCTTAAAATGTTTTCTTAACCGCCTCTCAAGTTACCGAAGTAACCCCCTGGAAGGTCGCTAGAATCTTGTGCTAGGCAAAGAGAGATAAGGCCCTACAGTTTATTGTGGATTCCGAACCACTCTTGAACATATTAAATGCGCAAACAGTTCGAGATGTTTTAAACGTTTTAATAATTAGTATAATAACTGATTCTATCTGTCTTATATATATATATATATATATATATATATATATATATATATATATATAAGACAGATAGAATCAGTTATTTTAAATACATGCACTGAATTATTATATATATAAGACAGATAGAATCAGTTATTTTAAATACATGCACTGAATTATTATATATATATATATATATATATATGTCACGACCCCCCTTTCGGGAGACCGCGACTGACGGCTACTTGGCTTGTGAGAGTGGGAGATTGGGTAGTCAAAGTAGAAGACGAGTTTAAAACAAATATAATTTATTAACAAAATAACAACAAACAGTGTCACAGTACAAACAGGCACAACAACAATAGTAACAAAATGGGGCTCTTACCAACATCACTGATGTGGGGAAATGCGTCGGGATAAGGAGTCGCACTTCTTAACACATTAGAATAGGACTTTCTTAAGAATTCGACTGTCGCCCGCGTTAATAAAATTCGTATTTATCATTTTACTAGTTGCTTACTTAGCAGGTTACCTATTGGGTACAAGTTCGTATTTATTGTTTGTGTTTAATAATTTAATGTCAGGTCCCGTTCTCAATATTTGTTTAATGTTATTGCAAAGTATATCAATTTAGAATTTGGAAAAATAATTTGTATCAATATGTAACCTACTAAAGCTGTTTTATAGTTTTCTCCTCAAATATGAATACTCCTTACGTAACACATTTCCCCCTTTTAGACAGAGCTAGCCCCTAGCTCTAGAAAAACACATTTTTCAACATAGAAAAAAATAAAATTTTCAACCTACACTAAAAAAAAGAGAAATTCATTCATCCATTTAAAAACTTTCATTCAAGATAACAAAATTATACAAATTGGTAAAATACGCTTCATCGATAAAAAATGTCTACAAATTATTCATTACGAGGAAATATAGTTTTTGCGGGCATACCTTGTCTAGTACTTTTGCACTTACACTGAGTCATTACTTGTTTAGTGGATTGGAGGTGAAGTCGCTGAATTAGCTGTAGCAGACGCCTGGGTTGCTGACACTTGTAAACCATAAACAAAACATTTATCCGAAGGAAATTAGTGCAGCTATGATGGGAACATATACTGCATTATAGCTAGGTAGCTAGCTTCGGGAACTGCAGAAATTTTAGCCCTTGGCTGGCTATAGATGAATGGATTATCCCTACAGCCCTGCTGGAAATCCATTGTCACAACCATGTAGTGGTTGGGGAAGTTTAGGTCCCATGTTGCTTCTCTGAACATTAACAATGACCTATATACTATGGATTGTCCAAGTGTTTATTCCTTGCTCTGCTCAGGATCCAACCCTACTGGTTTCGCAATGCCAACTGTCATCCTCTGGTTTTCAGTGCTAAGTGTGCCTCGCCCTCGTGCATTTCATTACATGAAAAAAAAAATACAGAAAACATTACAATATATATTTTTACAAAAGCATTATTGCTAAGGAAAAATTTCTTTAAAACATTATTATATAAATGTTTTTATAAACGCATTATTATTAAGGAAGAAATTTCTTTAAAGCATTATATAAATATTTTTATGAAAGCATTATTATTCTCGAAATATTGTTTATTTCCCAAAGAAGAAATCTATGTACATCTAAGTTTTCTTATTATTATTTCACTAGAGACACGTAAATAAAATGAAAAATGGGGGAAGTTCTACTAAATTAATCAAAATATTTTTCTACTTGAGTTTAATTTAACAAATTATGCAAAATCTTTTCCTGCTTCCGAGTATATTTAAAGTTAGTTTATCTTTTGGCATGAAATGTGACTTTTCTAGGACTATTTCCTGTATAAACAACTTTCTACTCAAATCTGTACCCTTTGTGTTAAAATTGAACATACTACATATAAAGAAAATTAACAGAACTCGTCTCACTTATGTATTTTGTACAAAAAACTTTAATTGATGGGGCTGACGTTCAGTTTCATCGTGAAACCATCTTCCACGTCTTCCTCATCTGTCACGTTGCATCCCTTTCTGCAACAAACCTCACAAAATCAATATACCTTATAATATTCACCATAATAAACCTCATATTATTCATCATCATAAACTCCATAAAACACTTGCGTTTCTATACGCAAAAACCTCATAAATATACTTGCATTTCTTCATGCAAAAACCTCATAATTATCAACATTGTACACTTTTATACATAATTCTTGAGACGTTAGTTATTCCCTATGCACATACAAAAAACAAATTCTTTAACACCTATTATTTGGTACTATGGTTCTTCTCTATGTCCTTTTTTACATACTTAATTCTGCCTTCCTAACTTTTAATTTACTATTATCTAATGTCCTTCCCATAATATTTTTGTCCACAGAGCAATTCAACAAACAACGTATGCGACGTTGGCCACTGTCTTACTGTTGGTGTAAATTACTCATAGGTTCAATAAATTATTTAATTTTATATTGGAAACTAGGGAATTCTTTCCCCCTGGAAAATTAGTAAAAATAATGAAAAGATTGGAAAATAAAAAATTTTCGATTACTTCCCCGCAATATATTTTACGTAAATGCTTTTCTATTATTTAAGAATAAATATTGAAAGAGACTAATCAAATATGGCTTTTAAAATATTTTAAATTTAAATGTGTATATTGAAGAATGAAAAATAATTTATGACGTTACTATTGAAAAAGAAAAAAATGACTTAAACTAGCACTTATCCCAACATTCCCCGACACCATCTGATATCAGCAAGATCACTCCCATACAAATTCATTGTTTCTACCTGTTGTACATATGACACTCCACAATTACACTATTTGTTTTTTACCGACTATGATCCAGTATATTGTTACGTTATTTTATATTTATTTATATATCCAAGTATATATATTTATATCAAAAAACAGTTTAATACATGTATACTTCATAAACTACAATAAAAATGTTCAATAATCAATCAACGTACAATATTTATATTTACCCATATAATGTAACACATGTATACATGTAAAACAATTGCAATATTTAATAAACGACATACCATTCATAATAACTCAATATATTTGATCAAATATAAACGTATTCTGGTCATGGTCTAGTTTCACTACTATTATGCAGCGTCTGCAAGGTTAATGAGGTGAGACATCTAATTTGTTTTTTGTTTGTCAGCAATGAATTAAAATAGTTTAAAAGAAACTCTATATATTTTAATAAAAAGTAACTAATATACAATCTATATTATATAAAAAAATTATTCGATTAATTATCCTCTGGGAAAGCAAACAACTCGATCTTAGAACCCCAAAAATTATATCCCATACAAACAAAAATTGAAAAATAAGAAAATTAAATTCATTTGCTGACAACAAGACCTCGTACTTTATGCACAATAAAATAAATAAAAACAAAACGCGGTTATTGACTTTAATAAATTTTATGTTGTAAGCTCGGTCCTACCGCGACAGCCAAATCATCCCTTGTACAAAGCCGAAGCCGGCGCCTCCACCAAATGTCACGACCTCCCTTTCGGGAAGCCGCGTCTCACATATGTACTTTTGTAACAAAATGGTGCTCTTACCAACATCACTGATGTGGGGAAATGCGTCGGGATAAGGAGTCGCACTTCTTAACACATTAGAATAGGACTTTCTTAAGAATTCGACTGTCGCCCGCGTTAATAAAATTCGTATTTATCATTTTACTAGTTGCTTACTTAGCAGGTTACCTATTGGGTACAAGTTCGTATTTATTGTTTGTGTTTAATAATTTAGTGTCAGGTCCCGTTCTCAATATTTGTTTAATGTTATTGCAAAGTATATCAATTTAGAATTTGGAAAAATAATTTGTATCAATATGTAACCTACTAAAGCTGTTTTATAGTTTTCTCCTCAAATATGAATACTCCTTACGTAACAATATATATATATATATATATATATATATATATATATATATATATATGTTATAGATCGCGTTTCGTAGCTAAGTTTTTAAAAACAATTTTATTGATTTGTAGAGAGTCAATCGTTGACTCTTAGAAATAATACAGTAATAAAATATAAAGTGTTTAATTTGAAGTGAGTATGATAACTGGCTACAGAAATGTCCTATGGTTCTATTTATGACATTTAGATGCAGTGTCATCTAAATGATGAACAAAGAAAAAGCAAGCAAGCGATTCAGCATAATCGTGAGAAGTTAAAATGTAATATAATATAATAGGATGCTTTGTAAGCGATAAATGATAGCGGGAATTTGTTATCTGCACGTGTTTGTTATCTGCACGTGGCTGAGATATGATATTATATGATAATCTGAAATGAAGCAAAAGTCACGTATCGTCTTATATACAGTGGCTCAAATACTATATAACAACTTCCCCCTTAATGAAAAAGTTGCTGTTATACAGGAACTTTTGAAATTGAAAAGGTAATAAAATAGTGAGTAAATACAATACAAAATAATAAAGATAAAGGTAAAAATGTACAAAGATTAAGTTAATAATTCGAATGATAAATCGCAAGTGAAAGTCTATGTTAACTCGATGTCATCTCCTTCTTGGGGTCTGATAACGGGTCGCTTTCTTGGAGGGATGAAACGGCGTCATCTGTAGAGTGTTGGATTTTCAGCATTCCACGTCGTCTTTTCCTACACTTACAGAATATGTAAAGTAGAATTAGGGAAACAACGAATGTGATTGTAAAATACGTGAACCAAGATACGTGTTTGTTCACAAATGGTTCGTTTATAAGATCATTCAGGTCCTTTGAATATTGTTCCAATTTGGTTTTGGCAATGTCCAAATCTTCTACGTTTAAATTGTTTAACTTGAGAGGTTTTAATTTTGGTAATTTAATTTTGTCGGGCATTTGATTGCAGCACTCATAAGGAATTTGGATGGGATGAGAATTGTCTTTAATGTCTGAAAAGTCTTTGGCACTAGCTTGTATTCTGGTGATTCCTACAAAGGCGTAACATCCGGGTTGTAGTTTGACGATTGAATTTTTGTTGATTAATTCTGTTATTGAGTCTCTTTTTGGGCAATTGATGGTGATGTGGAGTGGTTCGGAGTTTATTATTAACCATGTGTTGTCTTCAAGTTCTTGAACGTTGTATCCTTGACCAATGATGAAGGATGTCTGGCAATTTTCGGGGAGTTTAGTCAATTGTTTCAGGATTCTGGCTTCACATATGGCATTTTGATCGATAGGGTATGCAAACAGGTTTGAGCATAGTTTCGTTCCAAAGTATAGTGGTTTGCATTCATTTAAATTTGAAATTGGTATGTACATCAAAGAATCATCGTCTCTCGCGATAAACTTTTGTGAAATAGATAAAATGTGCAGAAGGCCAGTTCTGTTATCAAGAATTGGGATCGGGTATAGGCGGAAGGTATTGTAATTTTGAGGTTCGACAAGAGGTATTTTTAGAACGAATACTAAGTTAGAATCTACTTGGAAAGCTTGTAACTCAATAATGTCTAAATACTGAGCGACTGCTGATAGTTTAATAGGTAGAGGCAAATTGTTTCTTTGTAAACTCTGAGAAATCTCTTGTAATGCTGTTACTAAATGGCCAGGAGTTATTATTGACGAATGTATAATTTTTAGTCTAGCGAATGTTATGGCATTCAAAATATCGTTTAAATTGTCTTCAATGAATAAATAACTTGCCATGAGTTGTACGCAAATTTCTAAAAATCTTAATTTTGTGTGGATATTTTCGATATCCTTAGTCATATCTAGAATTGAGGTTTCGATTTCTTTGATATCCTTATTAAAAGTTTCTTCGTCGATTTGTAGTTTTTACATCGCCGAAAAAGACATTCATGTAGTGGTATGATGGGTCGAGTGTGTTATAGAGGGTTTGTAGGATTTTGTCGTTTTTGTCAAACGCCGTTTTAAGAGTGGATATATTTTTATGTACAAGTAGAGTCCATTTCTCGTTAGAAATTACTATGTCTGTGTCTCGGTGGTAGTACACTCCGATCGTGTTGTTGATCGATGTTATTTTATACTGGGCAAGTGCTGATCCGAGCAGCAACAGAAACCTGAAAGTTAATTTAATTTTCGGTATATGGTTTCATTCGGTCAAAGTTTACTTTAGTTATTTGGTTCATTTCGAGATTTAGTAGCGTAGCGGAATTTTGAAAAATTTCCTTAATTTCGAACGGACCGTTGAATTTATCTTGTAATTTGTTCTTTATTTGAGATTCCTTAACATATACTTTGTCGCCAACATTATATGTGGGGCGATTTTCGGGGACGTTTTTATCAAACCGAACTTTGGCTTTTTGTTTTTGAGTTTCAGTTCGACTTCGAGCTATTTTATAATAGTGAGAAATGCGATTGTTTAAATCTCGGACATATTTAGTGATTAACTCTTTTTGGTTGTATAATGTTTCCGGTGGACGAACAGATGTATGACCAAAAACTAATTCGTATGGGGTAAATCCGTGAGTTTTATTTACAGAGTTATTATAACAGATTACTGCATACGGCAAAATGGTGAATGGGTGTTCGTTCGGGTTTTCCGTTTTGTTAGCTGTTATCATTTCGGCCAAAGTTGAAATCGTTCAATTGAACCATTTGACTGGGGGTGTCCTACACTCGAAAAAGTTAATTTTATATCGTATAATCTACACAAATCTCTTAATAAATTGTTATCGAATTCTCCTCCATAGTCGCAATGTATTCTTAATGGAGTACCATAATGTTGGAAATAAAGCAGTAGTGTATTTACTACAGATTTAGCGGATTTATCGGGGACTGCGTAAGCTTGTGTAAATTTAGTCAATTCATCGCGAATAGTCAATGCATAATTGCGCGTAGGGAATTCAAATAAATTAATGTTAATTCTTTCGAATGGTGTCTTTGGTGTTTCTGTAATTACCAGTGGACTACTTAAATTTTTTCGACAAACTTTAGTTTTTTGACATGTTTCGCAGTTTTTGATAAAATTTTCGACATCTTTCGTTAACCTTGCCAATTATACTTGTTTTTGATTCTGCGTATTGTCTCGTTTATTCCGCGGTGCAAATTATTTTTTCCGGTGTGATTTTGATCGAGGATTATCGGGCGTTGATCTTCGTCGGGGCATTGCACTAGATTTTGGCAAATGATTAATTTTAGGTCTATTTCCGCAAAAATGAATGAGAGAATTTCGAGTATTGGGAGGTCAAAATTATTTTCGACATAGTAGGTCTTGGAAAGATCTAGTTTGTTTTGATTTTTATACAACGTTAAAAACAAGTGTTCTATTACAGATTCGGGGTCGAAAGGTACAGCGATAATATAATAATTTCTATGACGGGTTGATTTACTAGAGACAATATTGATTGTACTGTTGTCGAATTCGGGATTTTCTTCGAAAATGTCTTCTATAATTTGGTGATGAAGGTCTGTTAGGTTATTTTGCTGAAAGAAGCAATTATGTTTTTGTTTTCTCGATCTAACAATTGTTTGTTTGTAATTTCGATTTTTGAGTAATCTATTAGGGATTTCGTCTTGTATAGTCTAGAGAATGTGTCAAATTCCTGAGCGATATATTCGTTAGTTAGTTCGTTTTCGTCATTTAGGCTTTCGTTATCGTCTGTATTTTCGTTAGCTGCTAAAATTTTAGAATAGAATTTGGAACAATCGTTAAAGTGGTTTATTTTGATCCTGGACAAGGCGTCTGCGTTTTTGTTTATTTTGCCGGGTTTGTATATGACCTCGTAGTCATATTCTTCAAGTTTGAGGCGCTAACGGGCTAATCTGCTACCCGGGTCCTTTATCGAAAATAACCAGGTAAGTGGTCTGTGATCGGTGATTAGCTTGAACTTTCGGCCAAACAGGTATGGTCTAAAATGCTTTACTGACCACACGATAGCTAAAAGCTCCCTTTCTATCGTGGAGTACTTAGTTTCGGCATTGCATAAAACTCGGGAGGCATAAGCGATAGGAAATCTTTACCAATGGGGCCCTGCGAAAGCACGGAACCAATAGCGAATGCACTCGCGTCTGTGGTTAATAGGAAAGGCTCGTCGAAGTTCGGGTAAATTAGTATCGGAGTTGTTGTCAAGGTTTGTTTTAAGTTTTTGAATGAATTCGTACAATCATTGTCGAAATTAAAGGGTATGTCTTTTTGTAGTAATTTGGTCAGAGGTTTTGATATTTTAGAGAAATTGGGGATAAAACGTCTATAATAGCCTGCTAAACCCAGGAAAGATTTAATTTCCTTTTGGTTTTTGGGTTGAGAAAAGTTTAGGATTGCTTCAACCTTAGCAGGGTTTGGCTTTACACCGTCCTTGGTGATGAGGTGCCCTAGGTAGGTAACTTCTTTCCTAAGAAACTCACACTTGTCGGGCTGTATTTTAAGGTTAGCTTTCCTTAAGCGTTGGAATATTTCGTTTAGTCGGGTAATATGTTCGTGAATCGTTGGGGAATAAATGATGATGTCGTCCATATAGACGAGGCAACGTTCGTTTTGGATACCTAGTAGGATATTGTCCATAACCCTTTGGAAAGTGGATGGGGCGTTTTTAAGACCGAATGGCATGCGAAGAAATTCATAGTGGCCATTCTCTACAGAGAAGGCAGTTTTTTGGACGACTTCGGGATTAATTTCTATCTGGTGAAACCCAGAGGCCAAATCTAGGGTTGTGAAGTATTGGCATTTTCCTAGTTGGTCAAGAAGGTCAGATATGTTCGGAAGGGGATATTTGTCGTCAATAGTTAGTTCATTAAGTTTTCTGTAGTCGATTACAACTCGCCATTTTTGTTTGCCAGAGGCGTCAAGTTTTTTTGGGACTACCCAAACTGGGGAGGACCAGGGAGAAATCGAAGGTTGGATTATGCCTTGGTCTAACATTTTTGAAACCTGTGACTTCACCTCTTGCTTATGAATTTGGGGGTAACGATAAGATTTTGTGAATATCGGTTTGGCATTGTTGGTGTCAATAGAATGTTTAATTTCGTTTGTGAATGACAAGTTATCTCCTTCTAGGTAGAATATATCCGAAAAATTTAGACAAAGTTGTGTTATTAAATCGGTTTCTTCGTCGTTTAAATGTTCTAAGCGTAATTGATTTTTAATTTCGAAATTCCTTTCTATTTGTTGTTGGTAGTCTGAGTTTTGACAATTTAAATTAAAGATTGCCCTAAATTTTTCTATTGGTTCGAGTTTAAGGTTTGACAAATCTACAGTTTTTGGAATAGCGTTTGCGTTTATTACAGATGTTAAAAATTCTCCGTTGTTGTCTATTTTGACGATAGCGTTGGGTAAGCGTACTTTTTCGTTTTCTTGGGCTACCAGTATAGCCTCGGTATTTCGTAGGTCACATTTTAATTTGAATATTTTTTCCGTGCGCGGTTCAATGGAAATTAAGTTTCGATTTTTTGTGGGGTTTAAACCGCGGGTTACGCTTGGTTGCGATGGTAAAAATGAACACATTTTCTGTTGGAAAGTTGAAATTGGTCTCCTTTGTTGGGAAGGAATTGGGTTTTTACCTGGGTTATTTCTTGAAAATTTTTGTGACTCAAAATAAGAGAGTTGTAATTCCCTTTTAATTCGATTAATAGCCTCCAACATGTTTTGTGGATTGCCAGCACGTATAATTTTGCCTAAATTTGGTTCTAAGCCTGTTAATAAATTATTTAGCGTCATAGTTTCGACTAAATCAGTTTGAGATTTCTTTTGTTCTTTGGACAAAGCTTGTTTTTGGATTGCGGCATGCATTTTCGCATTGTGCGTTTGCAACCGTGATATAAAGGTTAATGCAGATTCGTTAGGTAATTGATGGATGCGTTGCAGGTCAGTGATTAGAGATGTTAGGTCTCTAGAATCTCCGAAGTGCGCTTCTAATAAGGATTTTATTTCTGCATATGTAGCTGGACTTCTAAAATTTATCAATTCGGCAGCTTTGCCACGCAATTTATTTTTTATGTGAATAGTCAATAATAACAACTGGTCATTAATTGCCATTCCTTGAGCATATGTACAAGAATTTAAAAATGTTTGTAGGTTGATGGGGTTTCCATCGAACTCAGGTATTATCGAGAATATCTCTGAAAGTTTATAAGCCTCAATTTGTTCTTCGATTTGAACGGTGGCTTCTTGTTCTGACATTTTGTTGCTTTTAGTTACAAACTATTGCGCAATAATCACTTGGTCATCAGCAAACGATAAGGTGTAGAGTGTTGTTGTATTATCTATTGGTATGCCCATATTATGACATTTTCTTTTCCAAGCCATTAATGCGCATTCTAGATATATTTTAAATAGTGTAGGAGATAGACAGCATCCTTGTTTAAGCCCCTTAATCCCGTTGTTAGACTGTGTCCTATTTTAATTCTAGATCTGGTATTAGCATACAGAAATTTTACAGCATTTATTAATTCTACATTTATGTTAGTGTGTTGTAAAGTTTCCCAGAGTTTTACCAGAGGAACGCTATCATATGCTTTTTTTAAGTCTACGTATAGTAGATGTACTTCTTGGCTAAATGCTATTTTCTTCTCCAGGATTTATGTGACTGTAAATAAATGATCGATTGTAGATCTTCCTGCTCTGAAACCGGCCTGTTCTTCTGCCTCCATTTCACAATATTCGTTCTCCATACGATTTTTTTATATTTTCCCATATATTCTGCTGATGGAATTTGTGACAGATATTCCTCGGTAGTTGTCACACTCACTTTTATCCCCTTTCTTATGAATTGTGGATATATACGATACTTTCCACTCTTCTGGTACTACTGATGTACTCATACATCTTTGGAAAAGATCTCTCAGTGAATGGTGTATTTTGTCCGTTCCATGTTTTATAAGTTCTCCAGGAATATTTCCTGGCCCTGGGGCACTGCCGTTCTTTAATGAGCTACATACTTCCTTAACCGCTGATATACTTATTCTTATCGGAGATCCTTGGGTAACTATATTGGGATTAACGTTTTCTGTGTTTTTAAATTTTTGTCTGTCTTCTGATAGTATTTTTCCAAAATATTGACTCCATGTTTGCGCCGGTATTGGTGAGATGATATCTTTTTTCCGCTCCTGCCTCACGTTCTTCAGTAGCCTCCAGCTTTCCGTAATTTTCCTACCTCCTATATATGTGTTAAGTCTAGCGCATGTCGTCTCCCATTTTTCATTCTTTTTTGTAAAGATCATTTTACGCACTCTTGCTTGGGCTTTTTTATATCTATCTGTATTTAATAGATGAAATACAAAAATTGCATGTATTTATTGTAAATATCTGTCTTCTGTAAAATACCTGGATATTTTGTTAAACTGAACAAATAAAAGAAAACATTAAACATGCATGCAACTCTCTACTTGAATTGACCTGAATGTGTTCTTTACCCTAAGTACAAGTAAATATCACGTCATCATACTCTCTAAAGTTGTACCCATAGTGTGAAAAGGTTGAAGAAAGTCTTCTAGTTTTTTCGCACAATCATAAAGTATTGTACTTGCATACTTAATTGTTAGCTTTAGAACCTGATGAGGAAGCGTGAGGCACTTCGAAATCGGTAATCCACATTACATATAAAGATTATGAGAAAAACTAGAAGACTTATTTCAACCTTTTTTAAAAGTATATATATTTTCAGTTTTCGAGATACCAGAAAATAACTATCAGGCATGAACTCAAGCTCGAATTACATTGCGTCCTTTAGAAATGAATACAGAACATTTTATATAATATTGGTTTAATTTTAAAAGTATATCCAAAAGTTGCATATAGCTGAAAGAAAATAGTCACCAGATCCCCAAATATAAGTTCATTATAATGATGCCTTCGTCAACTGGAAAATTCATGATATATTTGGTATGTGGGCTGTATCATAGTAGTTATAAAGAAAGCGCATTAGGACACAGCGCCGCATTTAATAATTCGCACCGCATTTTCTACCAAATCTTTATATTGAATTGCAGTAGACTGTTTTATTCTGTTATTTGGCTTGACCTACTACATTTTTATTTTATAAAATAGAAAGAACTAAATTGATAACTAATGAAACTACTGTTAAGTCCTTAAATTATTCTCCTCAAGTATCTTGTGGAAACAACTTATTACATTGGCAATCTAAAATTAATTATTTTGAAACTATAACATTCAGTTTAGTTGAATACTTTATACTGCTGTCTTACACTTTATCTTGTCCTTACTATCTTGGCATACTGCTTCCGTTCACGACAGAATGTGCTTTGAATTTTTAAGTTTGCTCCACAGAAACTACCCAAGTTTCTGAATGCATCCTACATTTTCATTGTGCAACACTGTAAAGCGAGCAGCAATGCGAGAATTGTGTATATTTATATTCGTATCTTATAAACAGTTTATTTAAAATTGGAACACTGTCAGAGTCAGCTGTATGTGCATTGATGAATGAGAATTTTTCATTTTAAGAACGTATATAAATTTCGAATTAATAAAACTATTTCGTAAGTTATATCAACTTTCAGCTAGGTCAAGCATGTGTCGGCTAATATCTCTAATATTCTTTTCACGTAAGATGTCCTTTATATTTTCCCCAGAGGGTACGCTTTTATTAGTGTTATATTTCTTTTAAAAATATATAATAACTATTTGATATATGCTAACTGCCAATACCTGGAATATGTGAAATTAAAAGTTCTGTTAATTTAAAGTCGGCAAATATTTCCATATTTCGAATAATGTATTTACTTTTTAATCGAATTATGATAGTTCAAACAAATGGTCGAATTCAGCGAATTCACGTGAATTTGTTTATACGTTTGAACCCTTTTGAAATATTGAGATTGAACCTTTTGTAAGATATTAATATTTTAACGCACACAACGTACGTTCTGTAGCAATGGTAAATATACTTCTTATTAAACTTATTATTTATGGGTATTGTGAATGACACCGGCGCTTTCGCCAAATTCTCGAAAATTATAAAAGTCTAACTGTTGAGAGAAATACCAATAGTTTAAGAACCATATCTGTTAGTAGCTATTTATTACTTTGAATTATATCAGTTTTCTAGCCGATTCACAAAATTATAATTCATTATGTTTCATAAAGCGTAGTCAATATGGCTTTTGCATTGAATTTGTATGTAAAGATAAATTTTATTAATGAAATGTATAGTTCGGATAGGTAGAGGCTGTAAAAAATACTTTGTTCAACACCGACTACGCTAGCTGAGCCAAGCGGCGTTAAATTTTGTTATAAAGCTTCAGGAATGATTTTCTTAATGTTGGCCTATGCCCGTTACTGAGGCCTAACACCAGTGCCTCTAAACGAGCAAACCTATAATATAGGGATATTTTACTTACATAGCATTTAACAGACAAGGGATGGCTTTACATCCCCCCCCCCCCAAGGATGATATATCCATTACGCAAACCTCGTCTAAGATTGCATAGCTTCAGCGCATGCAAATTTGCTTCTATTAATGTGTTAAGTTACAAATACAATGAAAACTGATTTTTTGAGGGGCAAAGAATTTTCCTTAAAAAAAGGCCTAGTGGGGCATAACTATTTTACTTGCTTTATTCTGAAATAAGTTACAAAAGAAATATATGTTTCAGAAAATTAACGTAAAACTAAAAATTTTGCAATTTTTGAAAAAAATTAATGGTACAAATAATGTATCTGTTATGTATATGTACATGTATATGTATATATATGTTATGAACCACTGCCCCATTAAATACATAAATTTCATGGTACATTTTATGTACCAGCGCGCTTCAAAGAGTTTTAAATATTTAAATGTCAATAATCATCATATTTTTAAAAAATGAGAGTAGTTTTTTCAGAAATTTAATAGCAAAAAAGCCGGTATTTTTATTTTCTCGATATAACAAATACAACCGAAGACTGAATGTTGAATATAAGAAGGCGCATGAACTTCTATCAGTATTGAAAATACTTCTGGGCGTATGTGTGTATATGAGAGCTGTCTTTTAAAAATTGAGAATGAGAATGAGAAAATGAGTATTTCTTGACATGCTCGGGATTTGCATAGTTTCAAGGTCTCTGAGTACGGAGGATAAAGTTATATATAGGATGACTAAACGCTGACTGTGATATAATATAAGTTTAGGTGCGTATTTATTGAAAAAAAAATTCGCTTAAAGAGTTCTTAAATATAGAGTAATATACAGAGTGATACTTAAGGCATATAACTAATTATAACATATAAAATGCTTAAAAGAATTAGTTTTACATATAATAATAACGAATGGCAAGTAGATGGAGTAATGTATCTAAATTATAGGGAATGTAGAATAAATACACAATTGCAAATAAATTGTAGTATTGACTTGATCTGCGTTTCTCTCTTTTTATCATTTCTAACTAATCATGCACTGTACTACTGTAAGCAAAACGTTATGTCTGGTATTTTCAATACGCCTAAGATACTTGCGTAGGATGCAAGATCTGTGAATTTTGTCTATATTTCTGAAAAATTAGACACATTTTTAAAAATAAATGGTTTAAAAAAGATTTTTCGAAGAATTGGAATTGTGTAAAACATTTTTACGCCATTTTCGGTTACACAAACTATTTATTTCATTAATGAAATGAAATGCAATGAATTTTCTAGAGAACTCCACATCAAAATTTTGGATTAATTACGATCGTTAGAATTTTCACCTCTAATATCACTAGAGGTTAAAATATTTCCGACAAATTTTTCGAGGTCATGAATATTTTGAAAGTATTCCCAGCCGCAAGCGAGAGATAATTTTCTTAAAATATTCATGACCGAGGAAATATTCTCTATTTTTAATTTAACCTCGAGTGGTATTGGGTAAGAAAATTTCACGTCTTTGTTTTTAACCAACGAAATATATGTTTTCTCTAGCGTCATCATGGTAAATAAGGTACTTCTTTTTTCGGAAATTTTCTGGTACTGGGGTACCCTGGAGAGAATTATGGGGAAAATTTTCTGATATAATCATAAAATAGTATTTTGATTTAAAGCGTGACTTAATTAGTAATTACAATTAACCAGTGTTTATTTGCTTTATAAATTTAACGTATTTGAACAACATATTTCAGCAACTTTTATTGTATTCAGTAATGATTAGTTGTATTCTGCTATTGAGCTATATTTTAACAACTGCAGTAGCACAGATTTTAAGATTCATCATAATTCATTATTTCATATTATGTCGAGTTTAAATTATTACAATTGGTATAAAATTACATTTTAATCCAGTCAAAAGTGATTCAACCTCGGAGTGAAAGATAATAAGCTATCAACTTTTATAAATCTTTGTTTTGACATTTTATAGACTAGCTCAAAATTCTCATAGAACCTCATGTACGCGAGCGAGCTACAGCGCAAGAATTGTATATTTATATTCGTGGATTATAAACAGTTTATTTAAAATTGGAACATTGTCAAAGTCAGCCGGGTGCGCATTTATCTAAAATTACTCATTTTAAGACTGTATATAAATTTCGAATTAATAAAACTATTTCTTTAGTTATATCAACTTTCAACAAAAGGTGTCAAGCATGTGTCGCCTAATATCTCTAATATTCTTTTCATGCGAGATGCCCTTTACATTTTCCCCAGAGGATACGTTTTTATTGGTGTTATATTACTTTTAAAAATGTATAATAACTATTTGATGACCAATTGCTATAAGCTAACTCCAAATATCCGGAACTACGTGAAATTAAAAGTTCTGTTAATTTAAAGTCGGCAAATATTTCCAATAATATATTCACTCTTTAATAGACTTATGATAATTCAAACGAATTTTTGAATTCAGTTTGAACCGCACGAAAATTTGTTTGTACGTTCGAACCCTTTGGAGATATTGAAACATTGGGCATGGTCGATTACACTGGCGCATTCGCCAAATTCTCGAAAAATATGCCGATTGCACTGTTGAAAGAAATATCAATAGTTTAAGAACTATACCTATTTATTACTTTAAGTAGGGTATTTACCAGTTTTCTGACCGATTCGAAAAATTACTATTCGGTATGTTTCATCACAGCGGAGTCAATCTATCTTTTAAATTGAATTGAATTTAATATAAAGTGAATTTTATTAATGGAATATACAGTTCAGGTGGGTAATAGATTATTACTAAAGGCTTACGATAAGTTACAGTTTATTTATTGCCTGTTAGTTAAAAAGTTGAATATTTCTTATTGTATATTTTATAATAAAATTGAAAACGTAGAACTACCTGATAATTCAAAATTTATTTCCTTTGAAGTACAAAATGTATTTTCCAGTATACCGCCAAAAGATATATCAAACAAATCAAAAGTCCTCACACGCAAACCCCGGTGGAGGGGAGGGGCGGAAAAAATAGGTAAAAAATCGGTTTTTAGCAAAAAACTTGGAAATTACCAATTTTACTCTAAAATATGTACACATGAAAATTATAGATAATAAAAATCCGCACAATTTCGTTTTTTTTCTTAACTTCATACGACCTATTGGAGCCGAGATAGATTTTTGAAATTTTGACAGTTTTGTGACGCAACGGAATCTCTAAAATAGTCAATAGTTTCAAACGACAGTTGTAGAGAATTCTATTTTACTTACAATTTCCTTTTATTTTTCATTTCCATTCGATCAATATTGGCAAAGATATGAATTTTTAAACATCTTTATAGCGCGCTCTCAGAACATTTGTTTCATGATAAACTCGCAAAAAACTCGAAAATGATAGATCGTACGCATATAGTGTATCTAATGAAAGTTAAAGTTAATCAAATTCTGAATATATGCGTATATGTACAAAATCGTTTTGATAACGAGTCAATGGAGATAAAAGGGAAAACATAAAAAATTGTCACTTTCAAGTGCATTTTGACAAACAGCTATTTCTTGATCGGCTTTAGGTAATAATGACACTAAAGGTTTTTGAAGATAATTAAATTATCTGTAAAATGAGTTTCAAGTGACCTTCATACGATGAATGGCTCACGAGTTACAGCTGTTTAAAGCTATGAGCAAAAATGTCTTTTTTATTATAAATTAAGATTTACTGCAACACCTGTGCATAACATTTTTTTTAATTGGTTTTGACATATTTTTATCAGTTTATATACATATGAAAGTAATGCAATAGCATATGTTTTTCGCAAGGTATATTTTCTTCAAAAAAAAGTTCTTGAAAACTGTTTTGTTTTCAGAAAAATTGAAGCAACATTTTTTTAAATTCCCTTTCTTGCATATATCATCGTTTCCTTTGACTTCATGGCAAAATATCAAATTTCCTACTACAAACACTTTTTCGTGCATGATTTTCAATAAGTAACGACAAGGAACTGACGATTGAGAATGCGTTTGACTTTTAATTTTTAGCAAACAGGTCATTTCCGTCACGTTTGAAGTACAAAAAAGTACATGTAATAATATTTTTTCACTTTTTGAAGTATCAGAAGATATATTGTGGGCACTTTTCAGTCGTTTCATACTGGACCCATATTTTTTTTAAAATTGTTATGCACAGTTCTTGCAGAAAATCTTAATTTATAATAAAAAAGAAATTTTTGGTCATAGCTTCAAACAGCTGTAACTCATGAAACATTCATCATATGAAGGTCATTTTACAGATAATTTAATGTCTTCTAAAGAACTTTAGTATCATTATTCCCTAAAGCCGATCAAAATATAGCTATTTGTCAAAATGCACTTGAAAATGACAATTTTTCCGGTTTTCCCTCTTATTTTAATTCAATCTTCATCAAAACGATTTTGTACATATACCAGAATATTCATAATTTGATTCTCTTTAACTTTAATTAGATGCACTATATGCGTACGATCTATCGGTTTCGAGTTCTTATCGATTTTATCATGAGACAAGTACTGCTCTTATATCCCGCTATAAAGATGTTTAAAAATTCATCTCTGCCAATATTGATCGAATGGAAACGAAAAATAAAAGAAAATTGTTCGTAATCGAATTCTCTACAACTTTCATTTGAAACATTTTGCGATCCGAATGACCATTTTCGAGATTTTATTATGGCCCTGTTGCATATGCGACCCGCGATGCACATGTGTCTTTTGCACAGCACAGTGAGTGGTCGTGCGTCTCCAAGCTAGGAAGAACAGTCACGTGACTTCTGTCCGTTGTCAAAAGAGAGAAAGACGTATGGCGGTGTGTACATGGTTGCTGATACCTAAAAACTTGTTTTATTCAAGGCATCTTTGTGAATTTTTGAGTTATCAATACTAAGGAAATTTCCTCTGTTTCATGTTGTTCTGTTGAGCAAAATATTTTGTTGTTGGTAGCGAATTTTAACTGCTGGTGCAGGATTTACGTGTACAGGCTCTCCTTTGGAAGTATCTCGTTGGTTTGCTTCCCTCAACGGTATGAGGTAAATTATATTTCTTTTGTGGGTTATGTCTGATTTAAATTGCTCTCATGAGGCACGTTTCGCGTGCATTTCCGGCCGTGCAAATTAAATCGGTGTACCTTTAGGGTCCACGGGCGAAGCTAGAACGCCCACACAATGGTAGGATGTTCCACGGACGGGGTTAGAACGCCCCCGCACAAGAATAGAAAGTTGCATGGCTGGAGAGTTTATAAATCAACCCCACCGTCTGGTCTATTCCTTTTGTCCCGAAGACATCACCGTAGGGCTGCAGTTTCTGCATCGTCGATGTCTGGGTATCGTACCACCCTAGTTAAGTGTGTTCTTTTCTTTACCGCGGACCACTTTCAGTGGGTCGGCGTTGTTTTATATATATATATATATATATATATATATATATATATATATATATACACATTTACTTTTGCATTTTAACTTACTTGTGTATATATTTAAAGATTTTACGCATTTATTATTACATTAAGTATTAAACAAAGTGACAATGTCAAATATTTAGGGCTGTACATTGATTCTCATTTATCTTGGGGGAACCATATTGACTTCTTAATAAGGAAAATTAAAATCTCTTGTTTCTCCATATGGCAATTAAGAAGCTATGTTAGCTTAGATATCCTTAAAACGTATTATTTTGGATACGTTCAATCCAGGCTGAATTATTGCATAATGTGTTGGGGAAACAGCAATAAAATTAATGATCTCTTCATCTTGCAGAAGAAAATAATACGAACTATGTTATTTAAAAATTCACGTTGTTCGTGTAGAAACTTGTTTTCAGAACTAGGCATTCTAACAATCTCTTGTTTATACATCTTAAACTGTGTTTATTATTTAAAGTGTAATCCACATAAATTTTTGAACCATAGAAATGAAAATCATAATTATTCCTTAAGGCCAACATGCAATATCGATATACCACAACATAGATTATCATTAACGGCCAATGGGCCTCTGATTATGTCAATTAAATTATTTAATAAACTACCACTCTCTCTCAAATCATTGAATGACAACAAATTTTTTAAATCTAAAGTAAAAATAATGCTCTTAAAATATAACTTTTACTCTGTTTCTGAATACTTGGAATACCCCAGTTTAGCAGAATAAGTATCCAATATATTAATTATATAGGTACTTTATTGTTTTAATATGCCTAATTGTAATCCGCTTTTTTATACATACTATACATTTATTATTGTTTATGTCTTAGGTATTATTGTTTTATTGTTTTTTTTTTAAATTGTCTTAAGTATTAATGTTCTTTTTTATAATTGTTCTGATCTGTGTTTTCGACAGTATTTGTCCTTTGTTATTTTATAATTATTTTAGTGTATTCGATATTGCAAATTTGACTCTATTCTATGCTTACCTTGTAAGTCTAACGAAATAAATATTATTATTATTATTATTATAAGGAGGTTCTCTAATCAGAGCCCAAATTTACTTCAATTTATCCTCACGTTGTAAACAAAGTGTAGCTACACGAGGGGTATACATCTTTATTTATGCTGTAACTTATTAATCAGAATTAGCCACATCATAATTATTTGTAAATACTGTAATATAGTGCTTTTCATGTTGAAAGAAAGTGTCATTATTTCATCTGCGACTACTACGAATGGAACCCTCAGTGATTTATGTTAAGTAAGTAAAATAATAATTTATAATAGTTTATGTTAAACTTGGGCTTAACGCCCTGAGATTTCTGAGCTAATGAAATTTTGTCGTGGGCACGTTATATCACTTATCCGGGCTAAGTAGTGTTTGCGATCTGCTAGGCCTCAGCAGTCCAAGTGTTTTCTTTCGTATTATCTTGTAACCCTTATTATCCAACGTATTTATTTGCTCTTGAAAACGTAGCAACTTTAGCTAAAAATACGCGCGTTTCCGTTGCTTCGGAAAACTGCCAAAATTTCACAAAAATCTTACTGGGCTCCAATAAGTCGTACGAAGTTTAAAAAACGAAATTGTTTGTATTTTCTCGCCCCTCCCCTCCACCTGCATCTACAGATGAGGACTTTTGATATGTAATACAAAATAAGCTATTGCATTTAAAAGTTTAACCATATTTTGATGTTTAATATTTATATTCATTACTATATATATCCTTGTTTTATTTTGCTTAAAGGTAGTAATTTTGCCATTAATTTAGTGGTTTTGATATATCATGAGGGGTATGTTTTTTAACCACTTGGCGCCCTTAACTAAAGTATGTTAGAGTAAAATAACATCTACCCGAACCATCACGACTCCACTGAGTTTAATTTAGTCTGAACATATCCAATTTGTTACCAGCGCTAAAAATTACATATTTGTCAAGAAGTTTTAGAGAGCATCTTTTTCAAACTAATTCAAATCTCTTTCCGATTTTGGAGTGACATAATATATATTTTTTATTTCTTTCATCAACACTTTAATGAACCTATCTTAATCGATACTGTTACCTAGAGACTTGTCTTACTTAATTGTAGATAATATTTTTTTGCCAAACAATAGGTAAATAGAAATGTTGTTTGACGAAAACTGTATTCAGAAGATTTTGCAGTTTTTTAATATGGTTATCAAAGACAATTTTTTTTTGTCAACCCTAAAATTTTATGCAAATGTTTCATATAATTCCCCATAACGTAAGTTACATCCATAATTTTTAATTGTTTCGTCAAAGAATATTAGATTTACAAAAAATCGGGGTAGTTTTCTACCCGACTTATACATATTTTCATGTGAAATTTCCTGTCTACTCACGTCTCCCAGTTGAAATCAATGTTGCCAATATTGCCATCTTCTTTTACATAAACACTCATTTTATATCGTAATTGGCGCAGAAAAAACGTTAGAACAGATTCAGAAATTCAAGTCAACATCAATTTGTCTAAGAAAACAAAAATGTAAAAATAAACGAATAATACAAAAAAACAAGTAGTTACATTACATTCGCTTGCTTTCAAGATTAGTTGGACCTTGAAAATAACTTTGATATGATTTATTGAATTAAACCACTACCAGTGTTCTGATTGCATCCGAGTTGGGGACGTTGGAAATTCAATTACTTAGAAATATATGTTTAAAATGCTCCCTAGGTAGATGATTTACTGTTTTAAATTAATTTGAAAATGGGAAACGACAAATCAAATACACACGTGACGTATTTGTCCCAAATAACTAACTGGAAATGCATTTCTTGAACATAAATAACTATTTAACTAACAGATATTGCTAGTCGAGCACTGATATCAATAACAAGGTTAAATAACTATTTATTCTATAGCAATTATTCTTAACAAATATTGTGTTTAAAAGATTTATAATTTAACAAATTATTGTATACAGTTGTACTGAATAGTTATCAGTAAAATAGGCAAATATTTTATAACACATTGTAAACTGAGTTCCGAGAAGGAGAACTTTAAACTTGGCAAAATTAAATAAATGTATTGCGTCAGTAGTTGTATCTATCTATATATTATTGTTACATGGCCTACGTCCATTTAACAGTTTTATATAAAAACTAGTATTTTTGTTTATATTTAACACGATCTGTGTAACATTTTGATTCAGTTTTTGTAAGTGAAACTGTTTTCATCTAGCAGAATTTTATTTGTATAACTGCTAAATCATTTCACACTGTTTTATGTACATATTTTTATATCTTAGGGACTCAGTCACGTTTTTTTTATCTTATTATGTATCTCTGTTATAGTTATATTATAGCATCTAAGGAAACAATTGTCTAAAAACATTTATTTACATCAGATACCTATATTTCAATTTTTATATTTTTGTTTACTATGTAAGTACATATGGTTATTTTCCTTACCTTTCTCATTACTATATATAGTATATCCTACAAGATGTAATATATTTACTGGGTTCTCACCATACTTTTTACTATTTATTACGGCAGTTCATATTTTTGGTTATGCATAAAATAGAAAGTACAAATTGTTGCAATCTAAGTCAGCTGTGGTATGTGGTATCATAGATTCCTTTTATCGATTATATGCCACTATTTTAGTTGCGAGTAAAGGAAATTGTAGAATTTGCTACCTGCAAGTTGTTGCGCTTAACTCAACAATTGACAGATGGCGATACATGTACCATTCCTATATTTTACAGTTTTCTATTTAATTATTAAAACTACCTTTTTCAATTTTGTGTAGTGGTATTTTGCAGTAAGTGGAATAAATAAAGTTTACCTTATTAGTAAAACTTACCAAGAAATGATTTCATTGCAGCTTTTGTACTGATTCGAACGTATATAAATTTTAATTGTGGACTTCAGTAATTGATATTACATTTTTATATCCGCGTTAACAAGTGTTTAACATCCATTTTACGAAATCAGCTTATATATTTATATATTTCTACATTTACATACTTATATATTTATACATTTCTGTATACGTTTCTGCATGGCTTCTACATTTCTGCATAGCTTTTGCACAGCTTATGCATAGCTTATCTTTCTGCATATAGATAAAATTTCATTAACTTTTCAAAAACCACATAGTTGGTTAATTTTCCTACAATTTTCACTCCATTTTATTAAGAGATTAAGAGACGTAAATTGCCAGGGAAACCTTTAGACCCCATTCATGCAAGAGACAATTGTGGGCCCGGATTGCTGTTTCAGAACCAGTCACCTCAACAATACTCAATCCCGGAATCTAGGATCTTAGTATAAATTTGTTATATATGTGTAAATATATATATATATATATATATATATATATATATATATAAAATTTGAATTAGTCTTTACAGACTGATTTATCTATTATTCATGTAATATATTTTAACATTCATTTTACACTATGTAAGTAAAGAAAAAGATGCCAAATTGTTAATTTGCTTATTAGTATGCATCATAGATAAAAAATTGTTTTATCACGTTATTCGTTCTATCATAAATTTTTAAACTTGTAAAAATGCTTTATATTTGATGTCTCCTTGCATGTTAAAATTTCATTTGTTCATAACCAATTTTTTCAAATGCAGAGGGAGAGAAATAGAAATAAGAAATCTACCTCTCAGCTATCTTAAAGAACTTTGAAAATTCCAGCATATTTTCTCGATATTGATAACAGATCTTCAAATGGTGTACAGTTTTCATCTGATTCGATGCCTATTCTGATTTGAAACTTAAATTAATAATTATACTCTGTAAGAGCTACATTTTCCCCAAGTTGTAGGAGTATTAATGACATGATGTCGATTTCTGAAATCTAATCAAAATTTTTAGTCATTTTGGAGAAAATTCTAATTTTCAATTTTTGTTTAACCACAAACTATTCATATTTGGGGAACTAAAAATAGATGTTATAGATCTATTCATCTGTCAATACCACAGTCTGTTAGATATTTCTACTATGCGTGTTTAAAACGAGTTATTCTGATGAATTTGTTAATGCGAATCCGATTTTCAACTATCAATAGAGTGCTATTTCTATTGATCAAGCATTTCTCCTCGTATACTTGTTGGGCTATGAAAGGAAGCTATAAGAATTCGACTACTATCGAATTCTCATAGCCTGTTCATCGCGGTTTTTGTAAACCCAATAATTAGGAAAGGGACTGTGTCCGACTTCATAAAATTCGAATAGTAAGTTAGTTGACATTGGGTGAAAGAAGAGTAATGTTTTACATGAATCTATCACTAATCATAAAATTTATTAATTATTTTAATTTAAAATTTGTAAATGACGAGTAACGTAACCTTTAATATGATTTAACAAGTCGTTGTCGTTGTATACTAGCTAGAGTTTTACCAAAAAAGCTCGCATTATCAGATGTTTAAATTTAAAATAGAGCAATAAGATCTAAGAAATTAATTTACTTAAAAAAAACCTGAAAAGTACATTATAACCGAATCGGATATAATCATTAATAAATTGCCAAAAAATATGTTTACGTCTTACACCTTTCAGATTTGTTCTTATAGAGGAATAGTTTTCTATAAACCCCCATTGATTAACAAACTTATTTCCTCTTGATGTACCAGTTTATTGAATAACCAATTTCGTTATTTGGCAAAAAAAATTATTAATACCTTGACATTTTTGTCCCTAAAGAAATAAGGGCAGATACGCTCTCTGTAATTACTTCGAATAACGCTATGGTTCATATCGAACATTCATTGATATTGCTTACATAACTCATTTTCCAAATCATTGGATTCATCGACATGGTCCTATTAAAGGTCAACTGACCTTTCGCTTTTAGGGTCAAATAAAGTCAATCGTGAATTCAGAAAAATTCAGCACTGGAGTTTCTCTCGTAATTAAAGTGGTGGCTGTTCCCGTAAGATAAGATAAGATACGCTTGTCATTGTCTTAAGAGCTTTGCCACTTTGATTTCACATTGTGCCACAATATTCAATATGCCTGTCTAAGGAAGAAGGCCATTTAATAATGATAATAATAATAAACGTTATTGATGTCTTATACATAGAGTATTTACAGAGGTCAGAATTTGTATAAGGAAAATTAAAATAAATAAGTAGAAAAGATTACATACGTCGAGATTATTAAATAAGTCTAAAATAAACGAATTCTACATATTGTAATATTATAAAAGGCCACGTTGAGTATTTTTTAAAATTGTAATTATACCGGGTGGGGCAATAGTGCGTCGGACCTCGATATCTCGAATCTACGATAACTAGAAATTTTTCCAAAAATTGCAAGTAAACTAGATAAAAAAGTCTATAACTGGAATTTATTTTCAAACATACAGGGCGACCCAAGACGATATTAAAGGAGCAAGTGCCATTTTTAAAATGGAATGCTATGTATATCAGTACATTTTTTGAAGCTTCTTTCTAGGCTCTATTCATTCCTATAATAGTATTGAATATATCCCAAACACTTGGATGTAATGAATGCTTTTGTTGAAATAATGCAATCTGCAAATGGATATTTAAAAAATCACCACAGTCACAATTAGTGGTTTTAAGAAAAACTTATGTGAATACCAATTACGAGACATCTAATTAATGTATTTGAATCGTTTTCATTTCCTAAAATGTACAGGGTGTCCAAAAATTATTTTTCAATTAAGAACGTTTTAAATTGAATTTTCTGAATTTTGGCACCCTGTATATTTTTCGATGATGTGATGTAGAAATGGAAAACGAATATTTTTTGTAAGTACTTCCCTATCGCTAATTGCAACCATTTTCGTTTTATAAATAAATAAGTGTCAAATTCAAGAATTTATGCGATTTTGAAATGAGGCCATTTAGTGGACCATTTCTTCCAATCCATTGTAATGAAATAGTAGAACCTGTAGAACAGTGTATTTGAAATAAATAAATAAATAAATAAATAAATAAATAGTATTTAACCGGTCCTTTTTGCACATTTTTTTGCTGTTTTCGTTATTCGACAAGCAATAAAACCTCAGGTTGGTAAAAATTGTAGTGTACAAAGGAGCATTTATCACACTTATCGGTCGTTACAATTTGTATTGAATTTAAAATACTTGAAATTTTACAATATGAATTTTAATAAAGCAATACTCGTAGACATGACTTTTGTTTTGGGCGAGTCAGACAGAAATTGTTTACTTGCCAATAGAATGAAGGATTCCTGATGTTAGCAAGTTCCAAAACCTTCTCGATAGATTTCTGGAAAAGGGAAATGTCAAATATAAAAAAAGTGAAACAATAAAACGTGTTGTGAACGAAGGAAATGAGTTTTCTGTGGTGCTGACAACGGTTGGGAATCCCCATGTTAGTCAAAGAGAAGTGAGCTCATAGAAGGAATAAGTGGACGGTTTGCGGGTCGAATCTTAAAAGTAGATAAGTTGCATGCATCTCATATTCAAATGCACCAGGAAATATCTGATGACGGTTTTCAAAAGCGCCTACAATTTTGTAATTGGGCCAGAGGTGAAATGCACTATGATGTCAACTCCTTCAATACGTTTTTATTCAGTGATGAGGCAACTTACCATGAAAATTGATTTGTTAATAGGCACAATTTCCATTATTATGCTTCGGAAAATCTTCACTTTTTTATGCAAGTTGATAACCAACACAGATGGTCTATAAACGTTTGGGGAGGAATTATTGGAGAACATTTAATAGGGCCACATTTATTTGATGGTACATCGACTGGAGCTATTTATCTACATTTTTTGGACAACTATCTACCACAATTATTGGTAAATCTCCCTGAAAGAATTCGAAATAGGATGTGGTGTCTGCAAGGTGCTCCACCACATTATTTAAATGCAGTTAGAGACCACTTAAATAATACCTACCCTAATCAATGGATTGAATAAATGGACCCACTAAATGGCCTGCTAGATCCCCAGATCTTACAAAATTGGATTTCTTTTTATGGGGATACGTGAAGGAAATAGTTTATAGAGACACCAACAGCAGTACAAAATATGAAGGAAACAATAATAACTGCCTTTACATCTATCACACCGGCAGTTTTAAGACCAGTGAGAGCCTCATTTCACACATAGAGATGTGTTTCAATCAAAATGGGCAACACCTGGAACATTTATTATAATTTTCTTTACTGAGTTATTTGAAGAAACCTCTTTTTTTAAGTTTATTTTTGAATTTTGTAATTATTGCTCAATAAAACGAAATTGGTATCAATTAGCCCTAGGGAAGTACTTACAAAATGTTCGTTTTTCATTTCTACATCACATCGTCGAAAAATATGCAGGGTGTTATATTTAAAAAAATTAAGAGAATTCAATTTAAAATGTTTTTAATTGAAACATAATTTTTGGCTACCCTGTACATTTTTAGGAAATGGAAATGATTCAAAAATATTAATTAGTTGTCTTGTAACTGGTATCGACATAAGTTTTTCTTAAAATCCACAATTGTGACCGTGGTGATTTTTTTTAATATCCATCTGCAGATTGCATTTATTTCAACAAGAAAATTCATTACATCTAAGTTGGGAGATATTCAATGCTAATATAGAAATGAATAGAGCTTAGAAAGAGGCTTCAAAAAATGTACTGATATACATAGCATTCCATTAAAAAAAAGGCACTTGGTCCTGTAATTTCGTCTTGGCGCGCCCTGTAGGTTCCAATATAACTTCCAGTTATAGACTTTTTTATCTAGTTTACTTGCAACTTTTAAAAAAAATTTCTAACTATCGTATAACTCGAGATATCGAGATCCGACGCACTATTGACCTACCCTGTGTAATGCAAAATGTAGTAATGTTGCCAATTTTTTCAAACAGCATACAGAGTGTTTATAAAATAAATTGATTTGACCTAATTTACCTTTATCCAAAATCGAACCCCTATGAATTACAGCCCTCTAAATTTGAAAATAAAAAAATATATTTTGTTAATATTGTACAAACGCTATTGATAGTTTATTCTCAAATAGGACTATCCGCATTACTTGATATGGAAAACATTAAAAGAACAATTACTAATTCCATTTCATGTACAGTTTGTTCAGACAGTGGAATCCCAAGATTACGATTCTTAAATGAAATTTTGTAACTGTTTTCTAGGCACCATGTTGTTAATTGATGAAGCCACATTTAGTAGTAATGGTATTACAAATATCAGGTTTAGTCTGAGTAAAGTCCTAATACAACGGAAAAATTTTCTTCGTGATTTTTGGCTTATTGTTTGGGCGAAGATTATTGACAATCATCCAAATCATCCAATTGAAGCTGTTTCCTTTCTAAATCGTTTAAATGTAATCCAATACGTACATTTTTTTGAAAATTATCTATAATATTCCGGTGTAATTGTTTGTATAATTGTATATCGGCAATCGTTTATCAAGGCGTTTTCATGACGTTGAGTAGGTCAAAGAGCTGGATTGTGGCCGACTTTTAACACTAATCGGCTAAAATTCGGTCGAAGTAAATAGACTACAAATGAAGATATTTCACTTGAAGTTAGTTCTCAACCTGCAAGAAGAGCCTAAAAACTTCAATACAAAATTCATTTAAAAAAATTTTTTATTCTTTTTAATGCCTTGTTTATATTTACGTCCTGACGGAGTTTAGCTACAGCTACTCGTCTACTCAACCAGGACGGCGAAATGAGATGAACACGAAAACACTCCCTGGTTTAGAGAAATAAATAATTGTCGGCAGACCTGGGAGCTTTAGAGCTTGAGAGAGACTCTAGGAACCTTTCGTGCAATTAGTTTTGGTTATATAGAGTCTCAGGGTTCGATATTTTGTAGTAATGGTTAGGGTCAATTGCTATATTGTCTGTTGTACTGTTTTTTAACACTTGTATATTTAAAGTCTGTTTTATTTGGCGCTGATTAGTCTTTTATAGTTCTGACAGGGTCTACAACTACACCCTATATATATATATATATATATATATAGCTGACTTAAAAAGAATAAAGGATGTAGTTAGGTCGATCACGCCTCAGATATTGGAAAACGTTAAAAATATTTTTATTTACGATTAGGATGCTGCCAAGACGTTCAAAGAACTCAATTTGAACATTTACTAGATTGAAAATAAGTTTTTTAGTTTACTGTTGTGAAAGCACATAATGTAATTTTTTTACCGTTAATTTTTGGAATAAATATTAAAACTATGGCATTTTTGAATAGAGAATGAAAAGACTTTACAAATGAGGTATCCCAAGTCCCTGTTTCCCGTTTAAAAATTTTGGGATTGCAAATGGCACTCGAAGGGGGTTTAATTTAGGGATGAAATTTGTACGTTGCATGATGTCATTTCAGAATCCAAAGTCGACATGTCTCGGGATTTTTTATAAATATGCACAACAATTGAAATACTGAATTTATTCACACTGTATATATTGCTTAAACTTTGTATATTGAACTCGATGATATTAGACTAATATAACGAGACACAATAACAATAATAATGAGAAATATTGATCGATCTAAGCTCTACAACTGATAAAATTTTCCATTTAATTTGCCTTGCAAATTAAACAAAACAAACGCCTCTAATGAAGACCGGTTGTAGTACGTTAATTACACCTTTATCAAAAGAAATTGAGATGTTAGTGTACTAAATTAAAGAAACTGAACTGCAGATAATTAAAACTGATCTTTACAATATCGAGTTTCGTATATTTCCCTAAACTTATCAAATATATATATATATATATGTACATATAGTATTACCTAACTCGTCATAAACATGCAGACTTGGGCAACTGAAAATTCCCACACATTAATTCAAATACATTCCCAACGCAGATTTAATATTCATGTGTGGTCTGGAATGGGACTCAAAGGAAGGTTAATTGTTGTGCAGGTGTTCATTTTGATAAGCTTACTTTTAGTTAATTTTGTTATATATTTTTTTATTCTTTTCTTTTTCTAATTATGCACCTTATGATTGACAATAAATTATTTGCTTGCATGTACTTCTGCCTTTATTTTATCAAAATAGAATTCAGTAATTTAATATTATTTACTAAAGATATTCAGTTTAGATTTGATACAATCTATATATTTAGATTAACATCAAAATATCGAGAATATTGAAGTGTTCTCGACTTACCCGCCACTCACCGTACTCAGTGCGTAATCATCCTTATTATCAAATATGAAAAAATATAATAATTTGTTGAAGTGGTGCTACAAGATTTTATTTAAAGTCAGAAGCTAATTTTAGTGACTATATATAAGAAATGTAAAATATATGTATCCAACTTTACAAATCATCACATTTTGTGGAGCCACTTGATTGATTGTGTGTGAATGTTTCAGTTGATGAAGAAATTTTATATCAAATATACTTTGAAAGTGTTTGTTCCATTTCAACCGTAAATATTAACTAGGCAAAGTTCTTTAATCACGCTTATTAGAAAAGTTGAAAGCAATTCTAATATAATTGCCAATCTAATTTTGCCTGTACTTTAATCTAGACAAATTATATTTTAGAGAAAAGCATGTAAAACTTCTACTCGATTAATTTTGTTTATGTGAATCATATTTTCATTGCTACATTAGATCCAAGTGTAAACTCTAAGTTATAAATATATTTCAATAAATTAATGGAAGAGCTGTCTGTTATATTGTGATATTCAATTATATCAAATTAAAAACACATTAAATTCTCGTTGTTTAATAATATTTAATAAAGAGTTTTTTAAATTTGCCGTTCGTTATTTAAAAAAACATTTACTAAAACTCTAGATTATTTACATTACAATATACTATAGCAAATAAGTATAGTATAGCTGTCGAATCATAAAAATAAACATAAAATAGATAGTAAGCAGTTATAAATCTACTTATATCTTCATAGTAGTTACATGTTTACATCGTTCGTTTAATTCAATTGCATCCTTTGGATTGCCAGAAAATTGTTGCAATTGATTTCCCGACAGATTGACAACTGTGACATCTAAGCTTTTAAAAATTTTACCTAAACACATAGTAAATCAGAGTTCGTATGGCATTGATTTAAATTTTGTATTTTTCTATTCGGTTTAAAGGTAATGGTGAATAATACGAATTAATGAATAGAATTTGGTAAATAATAATAATAGAGATAGATTTTGTTGAACAATGCCAGCACTACAGGTTGGTTCATTGATCAAGTACATATTATTTATTGTTAGTTATAGAATACATATTACTCTTTTTGTTGAAGGGACTTAGAAGCAGTGATTTGATCAAATATTATGAGGCAAAACGTGGAAAATTAAAATATAGGCGATTGTAAAATAGATTTAAAAAAATTTTAAATACAATTAAAAAACTTAGATAAAATGACAATACCTCAGACCGGACTTCACAATGTGTTTAAGACTCCGCCACGATGAGGGGTACCAAATGAATTGTGTCAACTCCCAGAATGACAATACAATCTTGAAGCGGAGTTTTCCCCGTGGTGCTTTAAACCCATCATAAATTTTTCACTTGTGGATTTTCCACCCAGGACTTCGGCAAACATAATTTCTAATTTTAGGACACTTGCCGAAGAGGACAGAGCAGATACATTTAAGAGGGAAGCATATTAGAATCGTGGTAAGTCCTTTAACTGAAATAGCTCTTTCAGAAAACATCTGCACACCATTAGGGTAGTTAATAACCACGACTGCAGACTCTCTGGGGAAGTGTAGGAAATCTCTATTCACATCCTGATCCCATGCCCTTTTCTTATGACCTTGAGGCACAAACACTTCGATATTGGTGTTGCACTGCAGGAGGAATTTTAACCTTTGGGTTGGAATCCGGTCTGAATGGAGAAATTCTGTAATTGTGCTAAGATTGCACAATGGGTGACTTTTTATCTCACTGTTAAGAAGAAGAAGAAAAAGAAGGAGGAGAACAAGAAGAAGAAGAATTAACTGATTACCTTAAGCTTATCCGAACAACTTGCTAATTAAGGCAGTGGATTAACTTGATCGAAAGCCTTTAATATTCCGTATATTTAACACCAACTTACTTTTTATCCATTGTCACATTTTTCAATTGATTATTTTTTAAGCCGTCCACTGTGTATAATTTTCGCTGAAATTGTAACGAAATTCTTCCTTCCTCAGCCTAAACGTTTTCTAAAAACTTCTATTTAACATTTCTTTCTGATTTATATATAAAAAAAAATTATTAAAGTTATATATTAAGTTATGAGGGATCAAACTAGCAAATAACTGTACAGACGTTTTAATATTATTTAATAAGAAATAACTCCACGTTTGTAAAAATTATGGATTTTCATTGACGTACCTGTACCTCGAAAATAGTTGAGAATTCCAGAGATACATATAGAGGAAATTGTATAGGAAATTTAATTAGCTTTCATTTTTTGAAAATGAGCATACATGTTAGAAATTCTACAACTTTTGATTGGTTGAAGATAAAGTAGCAAAAGTATATCAAATTAAAGAAAATTTAATGCTCTACAACTAGAAGTAAATGTTTGACAAAAAGAGTTAGGTAAAAATGATTTTTTTCGAAAATTATCGATTTTCACTAACGTATATCCCTAAAACCGTTGGAAATTCGACAAATATGTATAGAAACAATTTTATCGGAAATTTAATTAGCTTTCATTTTTATTTAGAACATATTTTCTTCTAGAGTCCACCGTTTCCGGTATAATAAAAAAACTCAAAAACGGGACCTTCTCCCCCCCTCTCCTCCCGCCGTAAACTCACCACCCAGGCACGGGGACTTTTAGTATGTTTACCTACTAACTATTCCTAACAATGTCCTGAAGTCAAAAAGTCACGCATGTTCCATGTACTCTACACCCCTCTTTTGAGCACCCATTGACTGGAGTAAATACACTTTAACATCTTCATATAAGAAAAAAACAAGATGGCGGCTTCAATATGGTAGACGACTCTACCGTTTATGATCCGATTCGACTAAAAATCAATATCTGGGGGTTTTCGGGTTCGCCGATTACGAATTTCTAGTCAAAAATTTAGTTCAGGATGACGACTTCAAGATGGCGGACGACTTTACCGTTTAAGATCCGATTCAACCCAAAATCGATATCTGGGGGTGTTCTAGGTCGCGGATTATACACTTTGAGTCAAAATTCAGAAACTCAAAATGGCGGCGCCAATATGGCTGACAATTTTTGTCATTTAGTTTGAAATCGATCAAAATGGATATCTAGGAGTTTTCGGGGTCACGAATTATCGATCATAAAAAAATTATGTAATGTAACAAAGTTATGAATTTGACTTATTTCAAAATTTATTTTCTACTTTTTAGAGCACTTAAATACAAGTTTTTTTTGAAAATATTTTTTTTTAAATAGATTAGTCTGAGTTGGAAGATATAATCAAGTTAGCAATAGATACATTGATGAAAGAGATAATCAAATTCTAAGGTTTCTTGGCTTGGCTACTGAGCAATTTAAATACAAAATTTCACAGCCAGTCGTCATATACTATATTATATGACTGATGGTCGAGGGGTAAGCGCACTCGCCTCTCACCCAAAAGTCCCGGGTTCGATCCCCGGTCGTGCCAGTGGAAAATACCGTGAGGGAATTTTTCCACTATACACGGATATTGGGTGTGTGTCCCTTGTTTCTAAATGTGTAGCTCCCTCCCACACAAGGCTTTTCGAGAGCTTTCCGGATAAAGGGGGTCACCTGTGGTGTATTTAATTATTTATTTATTATATTGTAAAGAAATTGATTTCAAGTAGATAGAATAACAATTCTAAAAATAACTGCATAAACCCGTATTTAATCCAATGCAGACACATGCAAAGTATATTTATGTACCATTATTTGCTCTCTTCATACTATACATTTTGTAATGAGTTAACTTCTATATAACAATTACTGTTTTTCCAGGAGTAAGACATACATACTAAACACGGCCTAAAGACATTTCAACTTTTAACACACAAATTAATAACGGTAACAACAACAAAACACAGAAAGGCGCAGCATTTTGCTCACTATTTTACCAAAAGAAGAGGATGTTTACATATCCATCTGATAATTAACAAAAATTCATGACCATAACATTGAAGTCTTATAAACCGAAACAGAAACAGAAACATATATTCTTTGAATAAATAAAAATAGCAAATAGCAAGTTGCTTTAAAAATCCAACATCTTGTTTGTACTCAATTATTAGAACACGGACTGGTTAATTTTAAATTTTATATCTTACACAAATCATATAATATCCGAAAGCAACAGAGTAACGGTAATACAGAAAATTTCATATGCACACAATAAAACAAAACGTGACTGTGGAAAGATTTATCTCTTATAACTACGACTTTAACTGATACTGGTTAGAAAAATTTAGCAATAAATTATGGAGGGCGTACTTGTATAATTCTCTTACTAGCGGTATTTAATGTATTTCTCTAATTTATTTCTAGAGCATATCTTTACACTGGCCACAAATTTATTTTCCGCAGCATTTTACCATTATTTAAATGATACCTTACTACTACGCTGTATAATATTTATTTATTTAGGTAGAACTACCCAACAGGCAAGCAGTTACAGAGTGGAAGAATGTACTACAATAATGCATCAAAAATAAAAATATGATGTACACCATTAGAATAGATAAATAAAAATTAAAAAATATACATTTTAATCTCCTGAATATAAACTATATTCACAATACGCAGATATTAGTTTTATAGTAAAGACAGGACTTTAATTACATATATCAAACTCATTTTGCGCTGAATTATAATTTTTAGACATGAATTGTAATAATAATACTTTTAAAAAATTAGTCCCAGGATAAAATATTCCACGATTATTGCTTTCTATACGAGGTTCACAAAAACATTATTGCTTAAAAATAGATGGGCAATAAAAGATATTGTGAATAACTGTATATATTATCACATGCAACGATTCTGATAAAATTATTGCCACAGAAAATTTCAAATTAGAATATCTGTTTAAACGGTCAAGAAACCATCGGGAGTTTAAATTTTTGAGATCATTTAAAACTATGTAATCGAATCTTAAAGTAACATTTCTTAAAAATTGTAGGTTTTTGAAAGTAATTTTGATGAAGCTAACAAAACATTTCTTGTGTTTTTTATTCATTGATTTTTAATTTTATTAATGCTTATTTGCCTTAATTTTTTTTAAACAACAAAAAAGCAAAATGAAGAATATGCAAAAAAGTTCCAGTTCAAAAGAGAATAACTTTCTACGTTAACTTGATGCCGGAATATCGTGCTTCCTACGTTTATTCCATTTATAACTAAATAATATAATATTCATACCTTTAATTCAATATAATTTACATTTCCTGGGGTACTTGTAACTTCATTCTAATACATACGTGCAAAATCATCACAATAAAGTGTTGCTGTCTTTAAGCAGAGCATGGGCCTAGACACCTTACATGCACTTATACTATTTTTTATTAAAAATATATTAAATTGTTTAAAAGTTGTACATATTCGCCTGTTTATTTTATTGTGGTTACGTACATTCCATATAGATCTTATATATCTAAATTTGTTGAAACAATCTTTTTAGCAATAAGATGAATGTGACCTGATATATTTGCACAAAATGAATACAAACAATGTTTTTAAACTCATTTGTTTAAACAAAAATATTGTCACGTTGGTGACTAAGCGAATTCTTGGAAAATAAAACACGATGATAAAAAATAACAAGATATAGGTTTATTTAATAACATAAATAAAAATAAAACAGAAAACTTACGATCCAACCCTTCGAGGGCCACCCCTTAGCAAAGGGGAGTTGGAGCATGCACCATACACCAAAAATCACATTCCCTTTACGTTACAAAAACCCAACTAATTATTTCACCAAATTCCTCCCAGCTGTTACCTTATTCTTGCTAGCCAATTTTCGCGACTCGGTACTTGTATCGAGTGGCCTAGTTACTGGATAACTTAGCTAAACATACTAGCCGACTCGGCATTGTACTTAGTACATTTTGAAATATTATTCTATAATTTAAATATATTAATTTTCACACAAGAATAAAGTAACGTTCTAGTTGGTTTCAAAGGATTCATTAATTGTTGTCACTAGTACAGTTAAGGTGCAGTCTGGTAGGATTTCAAATACCCTTACCATCGATACAAGATGAAAGTTTATTTTTTATTTCTTTTATAGTTTCTTTTAGTTCGCTTATGGTAACCGGAGCTAGTATAAAACCCTCTATTGTATGAAAATTGCTAAAATAGTCAATAGGATTTTGTTGTGGTATGATATTTTCAGTTAATTTTGCAGCAATGACACAGTAATAGTTATTAAAATCGATTGGAGTTTCGTTCGGTTGTACGGAGACCAACTAATTTGTTTTGCCTCTAAAATCATTGATAATGGCCCAGCTTCTTTTATTTTATTATTCGCTTGTACTCTGTTCTCATAGTACCTTTGGTACGTTTAATAATCTTTCTGTACATACCACGGTTCCCATTAAAATAGTTTATAAATAAGTTATTGGACATATATGTTCTAATATAATACAATGAGCGCAAGTTTACTGTAGATGTTTCAATACCTAGTGTGATCTAAGGCGTGTTATTTTTATATTTTAATTTTTTGTAATTTAAATGCTTTACAGAACGTTTTAGTTAGTAATTTATGACAGTTATCAAGTATATTTCTATTATCTAGTAAGTTGTCCCAGTTTCTATGTTGCCAATATTTAATGAAGTTAGCCTCTTCATTGGCGGAATGAATTTAACCCACCTCAATGCTCAGCTATGTTTTTTTAATAAATGTTGTTTCGCTGCAATACATTATTCAATCTGACAACCTCTAATTTTACTGCGTCATTGCCTTCGAATGGACTATCCGTCAACATTTCTTCCAATGTAATAAATTTGTCTAAGACAAAGTCTATCTTAACTCACTGATTGACAACGACATTGTAAGTAGAAACGGCCGTTTTGTGAATACATAGTGGTAAAAACATAGTATTGTGTTTTATATATCTCTTCAATAGAATGCTGTATGTTTGATCGAGCCGAAATACATTTTGTTTCATAAATTTAATAAAGTCTCCAAAGCTAAATTTGATGATTTCATCATTTTGCCGCGAATACTGGACTTTTAATACACGGACTGTTAAACACGACAATGCATATCTTTCCACATCTTTGCACTTGAAATTACATGACCTGAAAATAACAGAAAAATAGAGAACAGTTGAAAAATATAAATTGATACGCACTATATTTTGAGCTACGGAAAATATTCAGTTTATTCGCTTATTTTTCCATAATATACTTACGAATTTTTTCAGAGAATTTGATGACATATTATTTAGAATTAAATCAGTCTGTAGGGAGTTATACCATGCAAGGTATACGCAGCTGCCAAGTCATGGGAATGTTGACACAAGTCTAACTGTAAATTTACAGGGCGCTACAATCTCAGTATTGTCCGCCATTTAAAAGAAGACGTGAAATTTTGCTCTTTAAATATCTCACTTTGCGTTTGAGCTAGATAAATTTTAAAAAAGATTTGATAGCACTTCTCTCTTCTCTTCTCTCTGATGGTAATATGCAATTATTACACTTAACGCGCCAGATTTGTAACTTTGGTTGCAGTCTGGTTACTTTCCTTATAGTAAAATAAGGATTTATAGAGGAGTTTGCGACTAAAAATATTATGTTTAATATTCCGCCCTCTAAAAGCAAATTTGAACTATGCTAAGCCAAGTCAGGCTATTTATTTTTCGATTGCAACAGACACTGGACCGCTAGATGGCGCCTGCTGGCTGTTTTACATGTCGCTATTGTTAAAATACCGGGATGTACTATAGTCAAAGGATTCTCATGTCGGTCGTTGCATACCTACCTTGCACTGACGAGAGCCAACAGTTTGAAACTGCAGTCTGCAAGTGGTGTGTGACGGCTGGCAAAAGAGCTCCTTTAAGTAGGATCAGTCTTTCGGCTGGTGTTTGTTGCAATCGAAGCATTAGCGTTTTGA
Source organism: Leptura quadrifasciata (assembly GCA_963675555.1). Taxonomy (NCBI): domain Eukaryota; kingdom Metazoa; phylum Arthropoda; class Insecta; order Coleoptera; family Cerambycidae; genus Leptura; species Leptura quadrifasciata. Next base: position 94,598,092 of record OY776678.1, on the reverse strand, counting down.
TGGTAATATGCAATTATTACACTTAACGCGCCAGATTTGTAACTTTGGTTGCAGTCTGGTTACTTTCCTTATAGTAAAATAAGGATTTATAGAGGAGTTTGCGACTAAAAATATTATGTTTAATATTATATATATATTATTTTTTTGCAACTTTCATTAGTTTTATAATGAATGACTGTCGTCTACGTTTGTTATCCCTCTCCTCGCTGATTTATCAACGTTCGCCCAGGTATAGTGTAACACCGAGCATGCTCAGGTAAATAATCATCAAAATAACGAATGCAAAATCCTTACCCACATTCAACTACAACTTCAAGAGCAGCCCATGGTGCTGGTTATTGGCCAAGGTCGCTGCACAGAAAAATAGTTAGACAAAGATATCACAGAGACCTTGCAAGTCGAAAGTGACACACTGCTAGTTCTTTTAAAACCCCAAATACAAGAGATCAATTTAAAATAAAAGGATAAAACATAACGTTACTCATTTAAGCAGAACTGGATTAAATTAAAAAATTGGCCTATAATCTTTTTTGGATGAGTTTCAAGCTAATATTAATATTTGCACTACTTTCAGAGATATAGCGGGTAGTAATTTTGAAATTGCCACCCTGTATGTCACATGTCTTAAGTTACATAGTACACTTTGCACTTAATATCACTTTTCGTATATAAATAGAAGGCCTTTCGCAATTAATATTAATTTTATCAGGACAAGGAAGGAAATTTGAAATTTACTGTTGAAATGAAACGTGCAATTGTAGATTTAGAAAGGAAATTATGATTCATTTACACTTCTCGTGCAGCAAAGTAACCACGTTTATGATTCTCAAGCATCAGCTGTTTTAGTATATCATAGACATAGTAACAATTATAGTAATTACAAATTTAAGAAGCGACTGTATTAGTCAGAATGAAGTTTAACTGTAAATCAAATTTTTATATAATTATAGGTAACAATTTGTAAAACTTGTTTCATATGTGGGCTATATTTTATGCTCCTATAATGAAGTGTATTCGTAGCAGTATGAGATGTAGCATCCTAAGGAGCTGTAATCTACTGCGGTTAGTAAAACACTGTGAATTTGTAAATGTTGGTGTAGACATCAAAATAGACTGCTGCATAAGTGTATGTAACTGTGTTTCCGGTAAATCACCCTAAAGCTTAAATTAAAGCTGTAGAGCACATATATAGTCGTGCAAGTATTTATACAGTGTGTCATAGAAGCGCCAGGTTTATTGATAAAGTTGATTTTCATATTCTCAAAATTAGCATCTATTGAACATGTTTTTGAGCTGAATATTACAGAATCTGTTCTTTAATTAATTCTCAAAGTTACACTATTGGTTACGAACAAATTTAAGCTATAGGTTGCGAAAAAAACAGAAGCTGGCATCGATTTCTAGGGGTAGTAGATGGCTAGAAGTACCTGAGTTATTATTGTCGCGATGGTAAATACAGCAATTCACCTAGGATCGAATTCAAACGTCGATATATGGCAGTATCAAAAGAGACACTTCTTCGCTTTCTTTCAAAAATATAATCACCTTCAGGCAGATCTGACTTTGGATCGTTACCTACTTACATTCCTTTTTGTTGAAATGGCCAACAAACAAAATAACAAATGGTCATAGGTTCAGAGAACTTACAGGAAACTTGAAACTTACCTTTTTGTGTTGTGACGCGTTTTTCTCGTTCAGTAGCGAGATATAGCTGTCACTTTGACACTCGACCTGTCTTATTTGTTATTCAGGCGCCAGTTCAAGTTTAAAGTGATTGAACAACACTACCCAAAAGTGTGTCAGCTGGACTGAGCAGATCAGTGAAGAAACAGTTGTTTCCAGTGGGTTAGTAAGGGAAATTAGACTTTCACAAACACAACAGTAAAACCCAGTAGTACCAAAAACATAACAAAGTATATTACTCTTTTTCCTACAATTTACAACTCTAAGTTAAAAAATATTTATATACACAAGAAACTAAGCACAATTTATACAGGTGGTAATAGGGGTTATTAAGCAGTAAAACAAGATTAGTGGAAAAAGCAGTATAAGCAAGTATAACGTTATAATGAGCAGTAAAAGCGGTTAACAAGCGGGCAGTGCACTAATACCAGAAATTAAGGAGCGAACAGAATTAAAACAGTCTTATATGACAAGTTGTGAAACTTGGCTAGTGCTTAATGAGTTAACAGTACGGTGAGCTAAGTATCGATAAAATGAGCAAGTATTTTTGTCGTGAAGGTTGTAATCCCGAACTCAATATAATGTGCAAACAAAAGACTAATTGGATTTGTCCAATTACTAAATTTCAGCCCAGAATAAACAATAATGTGACCACAATGCAAAATAGGGTGAGAGAATCCTGCCGGACACAAGTTCTAGATGCAGGGGAAAGTAGGAACTTGTAGGGTCACAATACCTAGATACAAGTAAGGGATCTGCCGGACATAAGCTCTAGATGCAGGGAAAGTCGCAACTTGTAGGTTCGCAAGATCTATATATAAGTAAGGGCAAAATGTAGTCACAATGAGAAAAATATTCAAAGAGTTAAATATGAATTAAAAGTTTACTATCAAAGTATATGTAACAGAATTTTGGATGCACAGTATAATTTTCAATCAGAAAATAAACAGAGAAGTTTTATAAGCTAAGTATAAGGATTTCAATCAGTAAATATGAAATAATAAAATAAATGCTAAGAATATCCAAACAGTGTAAAAATTTCAATCAGAACACAGACTGTAAAATTTCGGTAGCACAATATAAAACTATCAATCAGTAAATACGAAATAATAATGCCATTAGCCAAATATATCAAAGTTTTCTTACTCTTTCCAATTTCGGTGGGCACTGGTATATAAATAATCGACTACTCGCTTCAGATTGTAGGATAACTACTGAATAAAATACTTGGTGCGGTTTATTTTATAGCCGCGCTTCCCTACCATGGCATCGCGGGGATTTCCCACTTCTTAGAGGCGCGTATGGACCAGAGTACTTGCAAACAAGATCGCGACGGTGACCATATTAGATTATCGAATGAACTGGTAAATTATTATTATGTGCGTCAGTTAATATAAACAAAGCATACTAAATATTGTAATGTCTAGAATCGATCTCAAATGAATATTCTAAACAACTACGAAAAAGAAACGGATTTAATCGGCAGATAACTAATTATTAAATTAATTACTTCAAAGAATAAACAATAATTTCTATTTTACAAATATTCTGACTTTAAATAAATGTCCAGGTATTCAAATAGTGAATATTTTCTGGTAATATACAGTAATTCGCTTAATTCAGTACAGAAAACAAGAAACATAATTATATAGAGTACAGTTAAATATAAATCTTATGCAGATTTCCGTAACGAAAAATGCTTCGTTACATTGTGTGTGGGATAAAAGAACAATTTTTATTTGTTTGGGGAAAAGAGACAATATGATGTTATGAGCGCACCATCTATTGCAAAGAATGAGTAAATTTGACTCTTTTTCCCTTAAAACCAGTGAAAAAAAAAATAATTATTAAAATTAATGATAAATTATATTAAAAATAATCAAAATTTAAAAAGGGGTTTAAAAAGAAATTTTGAATTAATAGAATATAAAATAGAATATATATACAAATATATAATATATATATATAAATATAGTTAATTTTGAAGTGTAATCAGAAAACATTGTACAGAAAAGAACTTAAAAGAATTATCAACATAGTCTTAGGATTACAACTGGATGTGTGCGAAATTCGACACGTCCTGGTACAGCAAATCCGGGCTCCAATTGTCTCACAGGAAATCTAAACGATGTTGGGCAATTTCAGTTCTATCGCTTTATAGTATATGACTACAAAGGAAAGGCTCTTTTGAATTTTAAGGAATGTAGTATAGCTTCTAATGCGGTATTATAAATTCTAGATTATTTCACTAACCAAGTATTGATTAATAAAAAATAATAAAAAACTAAAGACATATTACCTTAAACCAAAAATAAATTATCAAACCTAATGGTTTGATTAAATAGTATATTTAATATTATTAGATAATTATGGAAATGTCTGATAATTCCAGACAATTACAAAATTGTAGATAATTGCAAAACTGCTAATTACAATATCTCTAATTACAAGATTGCAAAACTGCAAAATTGTTAATTAAAAGAATGTAGATAATTGCCAAATGCAGATTGCGAACTAAATTGCCAAAAAAATAGAAAAAGAATATTTTATTACCATGTGGTCACATGGATTATTTTAGATACATAAAATTAAAGAAACTTTAATCTAATTTTATTTAAATAGTGAAAGCAGAGTAATAATATAGTTGGAAATAATTGAAATTGAAATGATAAATGAAATTTACCTGCATGGTGTTCTAACACAAATAAATGTGGATTATGAATGTAATATGTGTATTTGCTCGAGAATCTCGCAATACAAAAGTTTGTATAGATGTCAATCAGTTCAGATTTGGAAGGCAAATGGTCGTTTCGGATGAGTAATTAATAAAGTAAAATTTTAATTATGGTACCAACGTACAAACTTAAAAAATTAATTTTTCCTAAAGAAAATGAAAACTGTAAAATATTGCGAGCGGCACGCCATTTGTTTCAAGGGTTTCAATTCATAACCGAATTACAGAACCGATATAGAATCGATAAAAAAATCTTTAATATTCAATAATAAATTGGTAAAATCTGCGAGTATATACTCGAAGGGTAAAATACAAACATAATCAAATAAGTACGAATTGTCAAATAAAGTAAATTGTTTTCAAACTGTATTGTGATGATCCATAAATACATTATATATCTTACACTACATAAAAGGTGTGCCTGAAAGAAGTTTTAGAGGTAAGAAAAATAACTTTTATACAGAGTAAACAAATGAGAACTATAAATGAAAGTGTAAATGTTTTCCAGGTATGGTAAAGACAATTGGCGATACAAATTTTGTAAGTTTGAAGTAGTCTCACCTGCAAAAACTAAATCAAATGCTATACAGATCGTGCTGAATATAAATATATATTGGTTATTTTCATAAAGTTGGTAAATGGACACAGGCCGTGTACCAGAATCTGAAAGTTGACTGTGGTGTGTGTGTTTATTATTACACCGCTCCCATTCCTGTATGAAAACTAGTTATCTTTATGTTAGTTATCCAAACATTCTCAGTTATTCGTCTCAGTGCTTAAACAATTATGAGCGCTGATTTAGAGTGCCGCGTCGTGTTATTTAAACGAGAATTAACCTCAGCCTTTAATAATCATGGAAAAGTTACTTCGGAACGTTCTTGGGAACACTTCATACATTTTACTTTAAGCTGAATAAAATATGCATATATCCATATTAAGAAATTAAAATTATAAACCAATATTCAACATACACTTTAGAGAGCTGCTTCTACGGAAATTTCTTAGATATAATAGCGAACATTGAAATATGTAATTTATTGAGTTCTATTTGTTAGCATCTATTATGCTAACTTTTCTGATTGATAATAATAGTTTTTATTCACAATAACAATACGTTTAAAAAATTGAGGCATCAATAGAATTAATCTGAGCCTGAAATATTATCTGGTATTACCATTTCATGATTTAAAGGGAATTCACCAAAAAATATAAATATAAGATTTCACTGTCTGATAATTGCCAAATTAATTTCACCTTATTGCTTAATTTCGGTGCAGATAAAAAAGACAATAAAAACTTTACGATCTAATTATTAAGGCCGGTGAACCTTTCGGTATGGTGTCATCAAACAAGCCGACCTATATTAAAAATCTATCAAGGTTAGTGATTTAATTTACGGGCGAAATAGTACAGAGAGTAACGGTATATAATGAGGCCGCAAAGTTTTTATTGCATTTTTATCTTGTTATGGCCCTGTCGCTTATACGACCCGCGATGCACATGTTTGTTTTGTGGGCCGCATATCATTAGCAGCCACTAGTGGGTGGTCGCGGGTCTCCCAGCTCAGAAGAACGGTCACGTGACCCGCCTGTTGTCAAAAGAGAGAAAGACGTTTGGCGGCGTGTACATGGTTGGTGATTTCTAAAAATTTGTTTTAATCAAGACATCTTTGTGGATTTTTGAGTTATCAACACAAAGAAAACTTCCTCCGTTTTATGTTGTTCTGTTGAGCAGAATATTTTGTTGCTGGGGGCGAATTTTAAATTCTGGCGCAGGATTTTAGTGTACAGGTGAGTTAACCTCATTATCGCCATCTTACCAGATCTTTATCCACTAGTTTCACAAATTTACAGGCTTTTTTTTGGAAATATCTCGTTGGTTTAAAAGACGGACTCGACCCCATTCATTAAGCTGTAGCCCTCTATCTGTGGTTTGGTGGATTGTTTCCCTCAACGGTAAGAGATAAATTATATTTCTTTTGTGAGTTTTGTCTGATTTAAATTGCTCTCATGAGGCACATTTCACGTGAATTTCCGACCGTGCAAATTAAATCGGTGTATCTTTAGGGTCCACGGTCGGGGCAAGAACGCCCACATACATAAAGATAGGAAGTTCCACGGACGGAAATAGAACGTCCACGCACAAGAGTAGAGAGTTCTACGGCTGGAGAGGCTGTAAATCAACTCCATCGTCTGGTCTATTTCTTTTTTCCCGAAGACACCACCGTAGGTGCAGTTTCTGCATCGTCGAAGTCTGGGTATCGTACCACCCTAGTTAAGTGTGTTGTTTTCTTTACCGGGGACCACCTTCTGTAGTTCTGCATGGTTCTATATATATATATATATATTTTTTAACAAAATCGCAAAACATAAAACCATGCATATTTATTGCAAATAAGGTACGTTATACCTCATTTAAAAAGTTATGTTCAGAATATTTGCTTTCTTATATTAAATTAAATTGATAAGTCTGGAGAAACGTTAATCCAGAAAATCCAGAACGTATTACCCGAGAAGCTTATCTTAAAAGAAAGCCCACTTTCTACTAATATTTTCGCCCAAAATCGATCGTGCTTATTATTAATGTTCTGTATCCGGGTTCTTGACAGGCTATATAACAGGTTTTTGTTTTTGAGTATTGCGGTTATATCAGTTTGAGGGTTCCATCTCTATTTTCTAGTCAACTTATATTCTAGCATTACTTTTTCCTGCAATGGATTTGGATCCCTTAAATATTCTAAACTTTGGTTCATTTAAATATTGGCGCAAAGTAAATAAATATGTTTGTATACCTACACACATTACAGACTTTTGTTTACGTTGAGGTTAAACCAACAATATGTAAATTTAATTTAAATGAGATTGAACTTACAAAATTAAATTAATTGCAAATTCTAATACAAGATGAACATCATGAAAAGTACAATAAAGCAAGAAGGCAACACTAGTTTCAAAGTATACATAAAATGCTATGGAACCATTTAAAAATCTAAAATATAACTATGTATTAAAACCTACAGAATTCAGTAAGAAACATTAATGTTGTTTTTGAAAGTACATACAATTTATTATTATATACTAGTTTTTTGGTATTGAAAATACTTTTGGGCGCGTACATATATATGGCAAACTTTACAGATCTGTTGCCTGCCGGCGCCGATGCAGCAGTGGAGACTTGGAGAATTCAATGGGCGATTTTATGGGGGAGGGGGCGTAACACGTACGGGGCTAATTACCCACCCCCCCTCCGGACAACCGGCTGTGCAGAGGGTTAATATAAAATTTTTATGTTCTCACCTATTAAATTAAATATATTTTGGAAAGTAGGTACTAGTCACTACCCCTCCCCCCGGAGATTTAGCCTTTTAGCCTATAAGCGCCCTTGATCAACGGTCGGTCGGTTGATTGTTATGTTCGTAGAATTTATGTGGAGTTTTAATAAAATTAAACACATAATAATGCCTAAACACAAAAGCAATATTCACATAATTAAAATTTTACTTCTTTCGAGTCCATAGCAAAGACTATGAATCTGATGATACATACTGAATGTATAATAAAGTAAACCAGTTCCCTGAAAATGCCGGTAATTTCATGATGTCCGATCGAAGTAAAGTTTTACCTAGGTATATTAGATATCAAACATAATCGTTTGTTGCCGAAATGCCAAACGGGCCTTACCTTTAACTTTGTCCAATTTCAACCGAGCATATATTAAAATTTATGAGAAAGAATAACCGAACAAAATTACAGGAGAATACTTTTGATAAATCAATAAATAAAAAGTTAATCAGTTCTACGAAAACGGCAGTTAGTATTTCAATTTCATGAAGTCCGACCAATGTGAAATTTCACGTGGGTATATACAAGGCGTTGAAGTGTATTAGTTCCCTAAAAACACTGGATAGTACCATTTCTCCATTTGAGTTGCCTAAGCCCTGCTTAACTGGCTTATAGGGTAGTGTGCTTCCTGCATTTACAACTGGAACTGACGTCCGAGTAACTGTACCGTTCCACACAGCTACCGACGACACTTGAATGCCAAGGTACCGCTTTGTTCGTTCGGTGAAAAGCACTTCATTATAGATAGATTATTGTCCGTTCACTCAGGCCACTGAATGAATTTTGTTGCTGTTTTCACTATTACATAGAATATGTCTTAACGAAAGGTTTATAAAATATCGATTTTTGAGAATAGTGAGCTGACAGTAATGAAATAAATCTTCTTCTTGTCTACCTAAACCACTGTACACCGTGTCAGGCTAGAGCGAGACGGTTATAAAAACAAAAGCAATTAAAAAGGGAAAAGAAAAAATGAACAATTAGGTAATTTATTGCCTTGTCTATTTTGGTTCCAAATAAATTTTCAAAATTTATGTTAACAATCAATTGGAAGTGTAAATACCTGATGCCTAATTCATATTTCTGAAGGCTGCAGGGCTCTTATGCAAATCGTCGTAATTCTTACCCAGAAAGTTGCACATCATTTTACCTTTCAAGTTTAAACGTTTCATGTATAAGAATTTACAGTTTGGGATTTTCTTTACATTTCCAATAACACCGTAATTTTATCGAAATAAAACTTATTGTTTATATCTATATTCTTAGTAATAACAAAGCTTAGTTTCATGAATGGTTTATTGTGTGAGCAATGTCAGGTTAACAATGAGATATAGATGATAATTCTAGTAAACTGGAAAAGCTATTGAAGAGGCAGACAGCGTGCCGAGAATTTACGAGAAATTTAAACAAATTGAATGAAAGGAAGAATAATTTGTGCATTAAAGTTTAATATAGGTATTCGCTTTTGATTTCCTTTGAGTTTTATTCCTTCTATTCAGTTAAAACTATCAAGATGATAACGTTGTTGAAAAAAGTCACTTTGCTCGTTGCAGTTACTTTTTTATAAAAAATTAATCAAGTTACATGGTAACTGATTTACTTCTTTGCAATAACTAGTCTTATTTTATTTATGAGTTACATTTATATTTGCCTTTTCGGTAGTCTTTCTTGTCAGTACTTGTGTCTTAGGTTAAGAAATTTGTGATAATGAAGAGGAAAGAGATAAAATAAAGTACTATTCATTTCATTTATTTTACATTTACTTTAATACGATTTATAAAAAAAATAATACCAATAGTAAAGTAGAAATATATATATTTTTTTTAAAACGGGAATGATTAAAATATTTAACAGTCAGTCCGCTAGCTTCCGTCCTACGCAATAGATGTACTGGCATTTGCTCCGCTTCGCGACGAGTCCAAAGTCCAAAATTTATGGTACTTGCATTAATCTTGTCGCGAAATATTCCGAAATAATTTTTACTACAAGTCCGTTTGACGTCATGGCAATCCATCGCGCATCCGTTTACCGCTCTTTCGATATTGGAAGGAATAATTAAATTCATACCGTGCTGGCAGTCAGCCAGAGCAAATCATCGATAGAAGACGTGTCCTCTTCGAGATTCGAACCTAAGGTACTATTATTATCATATATTAATTCCAAGCCGCGTATCTTTTGCCATACCACGTCATCGACCAGCAGCGCATCCGTTTAGCGTCTGTTCCCACTCCCACAGTAAGCCGTGTGTGAAAAACTCTTGTAAATCCATAAAGAGAGGTTCCGATCTTACAATTCCAAATAGTAGACTTGCTCAAGTTTATACCAAGAAGTAAGACCATAAAGAAGGAAGACAACTGAGTAAGAAACTTGGTTAGTACAATACCATCAAGGAAGCCACATATTGCATCACATAGGTGTTCCCATATCACCCGCTGGAATTTGGAGAGCACTGAAAAGTTGCACCACTGTTTATTAATCATACCTAAACTTTTCAGGACAAATTATTCAACACTCACTAGCCAAGTACTACATAACTTCTCTATAAACTGTTGCACTGTATTTTTTATAATTATGTATATAATTGTGGTCTTGCTTTACCTGCCTGGTATCCATATCTAGTCTGCACCCTGTTATCGCTTTGCTAAATGCCCGCGTTAACTTCGCTTACTTTGTGCTAACGCATTAATGTTTGATTGGTGCTAATGTATTAATAACAGTTTTGTGTTTGCTATCTCTGTCGCTTAAGTCATCTGGTAGAAAGCAACTAGTTAGAAAAGTAGCATTGTAAATAGTAGGTTTATTTGGATATACTGATATAATTCAAAAAATCTCTGAGTTTTACTGTTTGTGTGTGAACGTCTAATTTCCCAAATATTGACCCATTGGAGTATACTTTCTCCACTTGAGCTACTCAGCCTTGCGTACTCGGCTTGAGGGTAGTGTATCCTAACACGTAGACTAGGACTGGCGCCAGAGTAAATCGAAAACTTGTTTCTGAAGCTCGAGTGTCAAAGAGTGGCCTTTTTCTCATCGGCACCGAGTGGGGTGCGGAAGAACGCCTCACAATTAGTTTTTTTTGTTTGTTGTGGTTTGTAATCATTTACTATACTTTGTATTCTTTGTATTCTATACTTATTATATTTTATATTTATTATATTGATTTATTTACAATAGCTTTGTATTCGTTTATAATAATTACTATATTTATATAAACGTACTTGCGATAACTTTTTTGTTAAGGAATAAATTTACTTACTTATTTGCTCAAGAGAAAATGAATATAAAAGAGAAACATCTCGCTTACAGCAACTATTCGAAGTGCGCCCCGTTGAATCTCCGCGAATCTCTGAATCTTTTTACATCACGCCTGATAATACTATATACATTTTTCTAGTATATATCAGCACTTGCAAATTATCCTAATGGACCTTCAGCACATCTATGAATATTACAGACACATTAATCATTTATTGAAAAGTTCTAGTTTGAAAATATGCTTTTATAAATAAACCATCTTTTAAAGTGAGCAGATATTGCAGTAAAACTAAAAAAACTCTAAACAATAGACATAAACCTACCGGTCATTAGCATTGGCTTCAATTTTACGATATATACAGGGTGTCCCAGTTAAAAGTCCCAAGACCATTAATTCCAAAAATAATAGAGATATTTGATTTTTGTAAATTTAAATTGATTGATACCAAGCAAGACTTTAATAACTATAGTTATAATTTTTTCATTGCAGTGAAAGAGATGGCGTTGCAATATAAAATTATTCGGCTGGAACCACACGATTAAGGACTAATTTAAAATCGGGTATTTTTCCTACAAAATAAAAATTTTCTTATGTTACATGACTATACAGGATAGACCATTAATAATACGCCATAGTTCAGAAGTAGATTTCTTTGGGCCAAAATACAAAGATATAATCAAATATGCTTTAGTAAAATGCTGCAATGGAAAAAGATACAGGGTGTCAAATTATTTTTTCGTTTTCCTGCAATAACTTAACAGCTTCTTGACTGATCTTCGCCAAATTTGCTAGAGGAACTTTTTTTTATTCTAAGAAACAATAATTTATATATTACATCACGTTTGATCATAGAGGGCCCCGAACGACCTGTATCTAGTGATGAATTTTTTTCATATTTTTTTTACGAAACATTGTGGTTCTTCTGACCAGAATATCTGATGAAGGCGTCATTTCCACGTATAAAAGGTACACTTGGTAGAACTTGATAACTCCAACCGTTTTCAAGGAGTGTGCCGTTAAACATTTCAATAATTTTTTGAAAGACAAATTCAAATTTAATAAAACAAGGTGTATTTTGAAAAAAGTACAAAACATAAGGGAAATCAAAATCGTAATAAAAGCATAAACTCTTTCTCACTTTCTTATGAACTAATGGATTATTTTCATGGTATTGAGATAAATACACAAATCAAAAGATTGTCTAAAATAAGGATCTAGTATTATTAGAGGGCCAAAAAATAATGTAAAAGTTGATTTAAAGACATTATAAAGTTTCCCCCCCATGCAAAAACCCCATTGCTGTAACTTGTAAATGTTCGATGTGGTCTCCACCTATTACTGTGCCTTTTTAATTCTATTCCTAAAAGCTCTTCTTGCATTGAAAAATATATTTTCCTGTCCTCTAATAAAATTCTCTGCGTTTTGTATTTTGTCCCACAGTTCTTCCCTTGAGTTGATACTACTTGCATAGACTAACGACTTCATATCTCCCCACACATCATAATCCAAAGGATTATAATCAGAACTCCTTAATGGTCAAGCAAACTCACTTCCTCGGCCGATCCATCTGCGTGAGAAAGTCTCATCAAGATAGTTCCTGGCTCCAATGGAGAAATGAGGGGGAGCTTCATCTTGCATGAGCCACATTATATTCCGTATGTCTAGCATGGAAGCATGTAATATATCAGCAAGAGTATTTTGAAGAAAAACAGATAAGATTGTCTATTTAAATTTGGAGGAAGGACAAATGGTCTCAATAATTGATTGCCGATGATACCACACCAAACGTTAATCTTAAATTCTTGCTGAAAATGCCTTTCTTGAACGGCATGAGGATTTTCTACTTCCCAGTAATAAGTATTTCTCCAGTTAAAAACGCTTCGGCGAGTAAAAGTTGCTTTGTCGGTAAATAAAGTGTTCTTAATAAAATTTCGATCCCTGTTGTCTGACTTTTCTCGAAAACAGTTGAATTTATCAAGTTCTACCAAGTATACCTTTTGTACGTGGAAATGACGCCCTCATCAGATTTTCTGGTCATAAGTAAAACGTTTCGTAAAAAAAATATGAAAAAATTCATCATCTGATACAGGACCTGCGGCGCCCTCTATGATCTAACGTGATGTAATACATAAATTGGTGTTTCTTAAATTAAAAGAAGTTCCTCTAGCAAATTTGGCAAAGATTAGCCAAGAGGCTGTTGAGTTATTTCAAAAAAACTAAAAAATAATTTGAACTTTGCACCCTGTATCTCTTTCCACAGTAACATTTTACTAAAGCATATTTAATTATATATTCATATATTGACCCAAAGAAATCTACCCTTGGTAAACCTTGTATAAATGCGGAGATAGGCAAATGTTGGAAATTCAATTATATGAAAATTATTTGAAAAAAAGTCCAAAATAATATATGATCACCTTATCCATTCAAATCTGTTAAGCGAAAGTCAACAAGGCTTTAGGCCTAAGCACTCTACTGATATTGCGGCTTTTCATTTTTTACAGTTTAGTTATCAGTCATTAGATAATAACCAATATACATAGAAAATCTAGATGCACTCGGAATTTGTGGTAACATAAATTACTAGGTAAACCCATTTATACACAATAAAAAATTCTAGTAAAAATAAATAAAACTTATTCCGATCCTCAAATTATAAACATAAGCGTTCCGCAGGGCGGTGTGTTGTCTCCTTTCTTGTTTATAATATTCATAAATGATTTAGAACAATATTTTACTGAAATATCTACTACTCTTAGTAATGTATGCGATGACGTTACCATTGGTGTATCCGCCCCATCTACCCAAAAACTTCAGGGTATGGTTAAAACTATCTTAGGATATTTTTTGGATTAGTGCAAATGCAACAGATCGGCAAATACTAACAACACATGCGTACCCCTACTACTCAATTTAACCATAAAATATTATACATTAAATAAATTTACTAATCACAAATTTTTGAAACTCAGGTGGACAATAAACTATCATGGGAGAACCACATTCAGGGTGTATGTACTAAATTAAATTCCGCACTTTTGCATTACGGAACTTGAAGTATATAATATCACGGTCAGAGTTAATAAATGTATATAATGGTATTGTCTACCCGCGCTTAAAGTATCTACTATTATTATGGGGTCCAGACACATCCTCACAAAGAGAATTCATATTGCAAAAGAGAATTGTAAGGTTAATTAGGGCCGCCAGAATCCTGTAGAGGGACGTTCACAACATTCAAGATAGTAATCTTAACTTCAATTTTATATACGAAGCAGCAGTATTCGTCCATCAACACTTCCATAAAGTTCAGTTGTAACAATAATGTATACAGTCATAAGTAATTACAGCTTATCAAACTATAAAAAAGTCCTTATTACTGTTTTGCAAATGTTTAGAATAAGTTGCCACAGAATATTAAAAATAACACTTTATATACATTCAAAAAATCATTAAAAGAATATCTCAGTGAAAAATATGCTTATGATTTACAAGAATTCTACAATCTTACGTAATTTCTTCCAACTGTCATTACTACCATTGTCCGTTTATTTTAAATAAATTATTATTGATTTTAGACTTTTGTACTTTTAATTCATATTATGTATATTTTAAATATTTGTAAGTTTTCTATGTACTATTTTATGTCTCAGAATGTGCTATTTACGACCTTGTACAGTTTATTTGAATTAAGAGTAATTTTTTTTTTATACATTTATTTATCGTCGGCCTATTTCCGCTACTGAGGCCTAACACCGACGCCTGTAGACGAGCTACCCCCAACCAGGAATTTTGCCGAACCTCTTCCCTTAAGAAGAGTAGGGATCTTTTAGTTGTCTAACATTTAATAGACAAGGGACCGACGGCTTTACATCCCCTCCGAAGGATGGTATATCTCCTATACAACCCTCGCCTAAGGTTGTATAGCTTCCGCGCATACACTGATATACAAGCCGCTGGAAGATGTGTGAGGCGAGAACGCGGTTTCCGTTGGAATGGTCACCATCCAAGTACTAACTGCGCCTGTCGTTGCTTTACATCGCATACCAAAGTATGTACATAGTAAAGACGCACCTACGCTCGCCCCCATTAAGAGTAATTACTATTATTAATATTTTTGATTTTATAAAAAAAAAATTGTAAAAATCAACTTTTTTGGAGCTACATGAATTTCTTTCCTCAATCTTTCAGTACATTGAAATTTTGATTATCTCTTGTAACTTTTTTATTAATAATTTCAGAATGTTGGCTATTTGAAACTTTTTTAAATAGAACGGAAGTGCTCTGATGCCCTAATACAAAAACATGTATACCGCTTCCGGTTAAACTGAAACTAACACAATCCGGCTAGTCGGTAGTTGCCAAAAGAAGAGATTGACAGAAGGGGAATTGATAACTAAGAATAAAAAGAGTCTAGATGAAACATATTGTTTGAATATGTTTTTATTGCTGAATACAATTATTAGCGTAAAACAATAGTATATTATTGTTGAATATTGCAAGATATCCTCAAAGTAGTAGACTTTTACAAGTAATATATGGAAATATGGCTGAAGTTGACCAAGTCACATGGGCCCCTAATTACTAACGAAAATAGAGTGTGCTAGAAACTGTGTGTACTCTAACAATGTGAAACTTAGTATTATTGTGTTTAATTTGTAACTAATTTAAATATATATGTTTAATTCCTTGCTACACCTTAGAAACTTTATTTAACCTTTGACCCATACCCTTACGCTATTTCCTTAAATAAAGAAAAGTACTTGATAATATGATTAAGAATGGATAAAAGTGTAAATAAAACTCGAAATTATTATTATTTTTTCTGTTCGACTTAAACTATGCACATCAAATATTGTAACCCATAGAAAATGGTCTAAGATTCATGAAAGAGATACCTCCATTTAACTATAATAGCTGAATGTACTAAAATTATGATGTAATTTGATAAAATGAGATCATATCTGTGATTATAAATTCGTTTAATGTATGCATGCATTCATCATTATAAACAGATTTAATTTAAACTGTTACCAATTCATGGAATGAAATATTAGACTGTATATTTTCATTTAGTTCTAAATCATAAATCCAGGTATGGCAACTCTAAGATGCTGAGATTATCCCCTCAACGTAGTCTGAGAATATAAGACCAGCTGAAGGTAACAATAGATAGCTTACAAAAGAGATATCGGCAATAATGGAAAATAATGGCATTAATGGAAAATAAATAAGTTTACATAGAAACCCAACCACATTATTTCGAGTTTCAGTTTGTATTCATATTCAATCATTGCCTATAGTAACAACCCACATAATACGTATGATCCATATTTGTTCAAATGTGTAAACAAGAATATTATATTTTTATAATATATAGGGTGTCCCATTTTGAAAAATCACTTTCCTTGTATTGTTCAAGTTTCACTTAAAAGAAGTATATTTTAGATTAAAAATTGACCTGTCGAGCGTTTTTCCTAAATTTCTAGAATACCAACAAAAATAATTTTATTCCATTAATGGTTTTCACACTATTATTATACGTTACCATTAACAATTTTAACAAAGACTCTAAAAGTATGCATTTATGTTTTTTCCGAATTTGAATTGGCCTTGGGTATGTGCCATTAGCCAACATGCATTTATGTTAACAACTGCTATTAAATTTTAAGCTCTATTATGATTATAACGTTATGAAAACATAAATTGCTGGATTGCTGGATTTACTAAATCGTAAATTTATATTCCTCCTCCATTCTTGTATTAAACTGCATTAAATCGCGAATGGTTTGATTGTCGTATCACGTCTTGAAACGTGCAACTACATAATAACTGCCTATCTGATCTGTTCGAGCAAATATCTAAAGAGGCCATTTGGAAAAACTGCAGGAATGAACGATTTATTTAAAAGATTCACCAGAGAACATTTTAGTTTCAACCTAATAATATAATGTTGGATTTAAAATCAATCTATTATAAATATAATGTATACATATATTTATACTGAGTTTCTTTAATTACACAACGAATATACTATCATAAAATGTATGATGTAAACAATATAAAAAATAACTAAATAATATTAACAATAATATAATGGTGGTCATAAAATGATCATATATGTTTATTTACATAGAAATTAGATTAAAAATTGAAAATTATTAGATACTGAAGACTGAAAATTATAAAATATATAATATTTAATAAATCTCGAATCGATACCTCTTATGATGTTACGAAGATTAAGTAAAGTGTAATGTGCATAAATAAAAAGGATAAACATCACAAAAGTATAAACTTTTAATTCCACATTTAATTCTATTTTGGTCAGATCTTATTATGGTAAATCTAATATGAAGTAGTAGTATGAATATTATGTTCTTAATTCTCCTCAAAGAGCATGAGGAAGTTCAAGGCCAAAGTCGTATTCGATGTCAAGGTTGACGAGTTAAAAGAACTCAACGCGAAATATCAAGGCTGAAAGGTTAAGATCGGAAACATTATCGCATTTAATTCTACCTTAACGTCAGAATCATAAAACAGATTTTAAAAAATGTACTTATTATTCTTTACAATTAATTAATATATTCCCTTTTTTACAATATAATGTTGTGAAGGCAAAGTTGATAATGACGAAAGTTAGAATCATAAAGTAGATTTAAAAATATGTATTTATTATTATATATCCATATTTATAAAATATAATTTATCCTTTTTATCAAAGCCAATGGATAAGGTTAAAAGTTAGACATTTAAGTTTACTTCAAATGTGAGACTGTAAGGGGAAGCAACTTAAGCACATTTAATTTCTTTTACAATTATCCGAAGAATAAGAGTCTAAATTATATGGAATAAACGTTAAAGCCCATCTAAAATGGTTTAATACTTAAAGAAATGTAAGATATATGTATTTAGCAGACAGTATTTAGATTAATCTAAAATCGACGTATTCTAGGCTTTATCTTAGACAAAAATAAGTTTCAATAGTTTCAGTTAATCTAATTAATACATTTGGATGGTATAAAAATATCTTACTTTCTGACAATTTTAAGCATCTTTGGATGCTCTTTCTGACACCTATTGCATATTTTTTTCACATCCAGGTGTTCTTCGGGAATTATGTAAGATTTTCTTTGAAAATAAGGTTCATATAAACATAAACTAAAGTACATAAAGGCAACTGAGTAGATTAGAAAACATGTGTTGTTATTTTAGATAACATGCATCCGATACATTGATATTTATATATAACTATTTTTTTCTTCAATCGTCCCAAAAGTAGATACATTCGGTACGATTTTTTGTACCGAAAAAAGCGTATTCTAGTATTAGCCCCGAAGGTAGCTATTAAGGGTACTAGTACAAAGTTACGGATCATCTAAACGTCAATGTCAATTTGCAGGTTATATTTTACTATAAATCACATTAATCACATTTGTACTCAACGGTAAACAAAAAACAAAATAATGACGCTGACTGACGGATAATAGTTATTTCAAAATGGACAGTTATGACACTAATTTTAAAAATATACCAACTTCAAATTATATCATTGAAGCAGCAAAGTAGCTCCATATGATTTGTTACCTGAGAAGTCCAAAGAACGCTATATAAAGATTTATAATAAATTTCAAACTTGGTATCATAAGGAATAAATTCAAATAATTATGGAAGATGTAATCCTGATTTATTTTGCGGAAAACTTTGAAGTACTTATTTAAATCTTCAAGTCTCCGGAACCAATACTATATGCTTAAAAGTACAATTTCCATCAATAAAAATGATACTATTTCGAAGTATAATACGTTTTTGAATAAAAATAGTATTGCATATATACCGAAAAAATTTGACGTTTTAAGCAGAGAACAAATTGATAAATTTATTTTGGAAGTTGATGATGATATAATAACATTGTTTTTATAATTTGAAAGAACTCATATTTTTATTTTAGTTTGCAATTATTATTGGCATAACAGGTGCTTTAAGACGAAAGGAGTTCACTAAAATATGCTTAGAATATGTATACGAAAGGAAACAAATTCAAATTCCTGATTCAAAGACTTATACATCCAGAATCTTTGTTGTTATTGGGGAAAAAAATGTATCTTTATACAGAAAATATTTATCTTTACTCCCGGCTCACACTCCACAGAAAATGATTTGTATTTTATAAAAAAGGAAAATGCTCAATACAACCCGTTGGAATTCATGCTTCTGAAAACCTTGCCAACAAAGCAGCAGAATTCTTAAAACTTCAAAATCCTAAAAGATATAATGGCCATTGTTTACGCAGAACTTCTGCTACCTTATTTGCTGAGGGTGGAGGCGATATAACGAATTTTAAAAAACATGGAGGATGGAAGTCAAGAAGTGTTGCAGAAGGATTCATAGAAAACTCTATCAAGAATAAAGTATATACCGTTCGTACGATTAAAAATTCAAGCTTTCAGGACGTTTCAGTACTGAATCACATATGCAAGATATTTCAGTACCAAGTAGAAGTATGCAAGATTTACATGTTCCAAATGCATTGTCTTCTTCTGATACTACAATTAATATCCCAAATGTTTCATATCCACTCACCTACATCTCGTCCTGGAATTTGTTTACATGTCCAGTAAAAGACCACTTTCGGAACTTGTTACGTAAATAATTATTTTCGAACCAATTTTGTAGTTCTGGAATGGAAGTTTGGTTAGCAGAATTGTATTTTTTTATATTTTTCAATTAGAGCTGGCCATCTATTTAATAAGTCTCCATTAACATTATATATTAAATAGAAGAGGGGAAAAGTTTAATTCCATCATCATCAAACCGAGAAAAATATCCATTTAAGCGTAAATGTTTCCAAATCAATTATTTCACTTTCTTACGTCTTTGAGGGATTTTACTTAAAATGCAATCATAACAGTTGATCCTAAATGTTGGAGGGCAATCAGGAACATCAACTTCTGTGAGTCAGTCATCGTGGCAGCGAAATGATTTTTTTGATTATTATTATATTAGCATCCTTCTTATATTCTTTTTGAACATTATGATAAACAGTGTACGTCAGTAGTGTGTCCGTTTCAATAGCTTGTGTCCTGCGATAGCTGGAAACTTAAAAAAACACAGGTAAACTAGAAAAAAGTCAATAACTGGAAATTATTTGAATTATAGAAAATAAACCAAAACGATTGAACAGGCCAAGTGCAATTTATTAAAATGGAATGCTATAAATATCAGTACAACTTTAGAAGCCCCTTTCTAGACTACTTTTACTTCTAATATTATTATTGACTGTTTTCTAACTATTTGGATGCACTCATTTTTTTTGTTGTTGAAATAACGCCATCTGCATATGCATTTTGAAAAAATTACTACAGTCATAATTATAGATTTTAAGAAATAATTTTGTAAGTATCACTTACGACGCATCTGTGTGATGCTTTTGAATCATTTTCACTTCCTAAAAACATACAGGGTGTCCAGAAATGATTTCCCAATTTAGAATTCTTTAATTGCATATTTCTCGACCATATGATGTAGAAATGGAAAATTAATATTTTTTATATGTATATCTCTATGGATATTTGTAACAGTTTTCGATTTGTTGAGCAATAAGTTCAAAATTCATTCAAAGTTTTTCAAATAATTGAACAGAAAAAAATATAATAAGTGCTCCGCATGTCGCCCACATTGATTGACAAACATTTCTAGGCATTTTTGAAATTGTTTAGTTTCCATTAAGTTCATTATTATTATTATTG
This sequence comes from Leptura quadrifasciata, assembly GCA_963675555.1. Taxonomy (NCBI): domain Eukaryota; kingdom Metazoa; phylum Arthropoda; class Insecta; order Coleoptera; family Cerambycidae; genus Leptura; species Leptura quadrifasciata. Next base: position 94,577,329 of record OY776678.1, on the reverse strand, counting down.
TTACTATTATTAGTTTAAATTTCATTGAAATTATATTTTTGCAATATGTTCGTAACTGATTATACTTTACATTATGTATATATTTAGATTTTAATCCACCCCCACTTTATAGCCTTGACCGTCACTTTAAAATCTAACCTTAACCGTCAATATTGATCTTTAGGAGCTAACATTTACCTCGAGCATTCATCCTTAACCAACCTTCAACTTTCAACTTATCAAGCAAAAAACGTATACTAGAGAAATTAAATTGCAGCTGGCTATTGAACTTTTATTAATACTGGACTGTGAGATGAAAATAGTGTAAATGTAATAGTTGCAATGTGCTCTTAATACATATGGATAATATTAAATGAAATGAAAAATATAGCTGTTGGAAAGGAAAATTCTGTTAGTTGGTAAACCTCAATTAAAACAAATTTATAATAATACTCAGTCATCCAGTTCTTTACAACAAAATGTAAATACTTTTATTCATAGCAACAATACGTACCATAACACTATAAATTGCGCAACGTGTATCATAGACGTCACAGCTACTTCTTACAATTCACATTTAAGAAGTTAATTGTATAAAGAATCTGTATTGGAACGGAAGAAGAAGGCACTGAAGTAATTAAAAGTTCCTTCAAAAGCAGTATCGTTTTACTGGAAAAACTGTATATTGTAATTTTGGAAGTAATAACGATTATTCTGCTCCACTCGGTATAATCTAACCCGCCTAATTCTTACTACAAATTCAAAACCGTAATGAATTTTAAAATCTATATTTTGAGTTTCTTTGCAATGTCAAGTGTAACATTTGTTTTCGTTTTAACATATCGGTAAATGCCTCACTTTTTGAAAATAAAAAACATTTAGTTTAAATACAACATAAATAAACATTATTAGATGAATTCAATTGAGGTATCCAAACTATTTAAGTTCCCTTTATCCGTTGTAATTTATATAACTTTCCTACTACTCTCTAGAATTTTGCTGATTTTTCAAATATATGGCGGAGTCGCCAATGGTAATACGAAAGGCGTTCAAATACGTACAATTTTTAAAATAAGTGACAATCTAAATTACGTTTACACGTAAATATAAGATACGAAAACTGTTTTAATAGCTAATTAAAGTGTACACTAACAAAGCATATTTTAATTAAATGACAGTCCTAATTCAACCATGCATAATAATTTAATTCAATGTTTACTGGGGACTAAATACAATTATCAGTTAGGGCAAAGTTCACATTACGTATTCATCAATTATTAAATTGGTATTCCATCAGCACTGGAGATATAAAAGATGGGCCATCCCCAAAATAATTCGTTAAGTGACTAAATAATGAATTTTATAAATGGTGTATCGTTGCATGATAATAATAACTGTAACGTTTGTCCAATAATACATTAAATAGAGATGGTCAAGAGATTAAATATACAGTATAAGAAAGTAATACATAACAAATAATTTAAATCCCTCCTTATACAGTTTTGCACACATAACCGACAAAAGAGATATTTTACCTTTAAAAAAGTGCAGGCAATGTAAATAAAAACGAGACATGCATGCATCTAAATAATAACTAATACTTGAACATAGGGTTACAATGATAGCACAAGTCAAAATAAGTTATACTCCTCTAAAATATAAAAGCAATTTGAGATCAAAAACTATTTTAATTGTTTGACTTGACCTAGAAGGAATTAGAGGAAAGTTTATTGTTACAATCTTGTTTGTCCTCTCAGGAGAAATCGATTTTGGATACTCTAGCGGATAAGTTACAGGTTAGTGGAACTAGAGATGAATTACTTGAGTACATAATGACATATCTCCATAAGAGAACACTACGTGTAAAAGGCAACTATGTAAAGTCAGAAATATTTTATATTCTCCTGGGAGTTCCACAGGGTTCTACACTTGGCCCGCTTTTATTTCTAATTTATATTAATAATCTCCCTGACTGCATAAAAAACGGCTTCACGATTATGTATGCCGATGATACCACCATTACGGTAACGGTAACAAATTCTGATAAACTATTCATCAAGATTAACATGGTATTCGATTAAATGAGTGGCTGGTGCGCTCGGAACAATCTAATGTTAAACGAAAATAATACTGTCTAGAGACAAGGCACTCTCAGGTTTAATAAAGAGTCTCTTCTGACTTTCTCCTTTTCCTTCTCCTACACATCACAGTGCTTCAAACATCTGGCCCGAAGGTCGCCTAGAATGAATGGTTTACTTAAATTAGTGAGGTACCTATTTTCCTCTTTTTCCACAGGATGCGTTTTCTAATTATATGTAAAATATGTACTTATTGTACCTCACTAATTTATATTAACCATTCATTCTAGGCGACCCTCGGAGTAGATGTTTAAAGCATTGTGATGTGTAGGAGAAGGAAAAGGCGAAGGCCAGAATAGGCTCTTTTTTAAAGCTGAGAGAGAGAGAGAGAGTCCCTCGAACCTTCGGTTGTGGAACAAACGTGCGTATAATAGTAACAGAAAATGTTTATGAAATACGATGAAGATAAATTGAAAAAAGTAATTAAATATATGCAGATACGTTATTACTACATAGATTTAAATGTGCATGAAAGTGTTTCTGTAGATATGGAGACAATAGGTAATTGTTTCATTTGCGAAAAGACCCTTCAAGAAGGCGAAACTGCATGTGTTGAAAGAGGCTTGGTGAATTTAATAGCTGTTAGCAAAGTTCGACAGCACGATAAATATAAACAGCTTCAAAATTTTACGGCTACATATTTCAAATTCGATTTTGGCGAGGAGAAAACTTTGAACCAACGGAATGGACTTGGTAGAGAGTGAGCAATATCTTAGCATCCATTTGTACCACTGAGTTACTAGCACTAATTTCCACCCTTCAGCTAGATCGTGAATCTGCAAAAAAGTTTGCGGAAAACGATCCAGCTGTGTTAAGGTTGGATTGCGCTGATCAACATTGTGCTTTAATTGCCATAAGCAAGGATGATTAAATTCCAAATTTGAAGAACAGTTCGTCGATGAATAACCTCCTAATGAGTTAAATTGGACAGAATTTTAGTGTGATAGACCTATAGAGGAAACCACTTTAAACAACGAAACTTTGTGGAAAAAGAGGAAATAAATAAAAATCACTTGCGTAAAAACCCGCTAGACCTGCATCTTGTAGAGAAAATTCCGCTTTATAAATCCATTCCTGGGCATTTCTTTCGTTGAAGCAACCGGTTTTGAGATATTAGCTGTGAAACATCGTGTAAGATCAATTTTTATCTGTGCGCTCCAAACTACCCCTCAGTTTGAACGAAATAGGTGAGGATAAGGTACAAGGTCAATAGAACATTTTTTATACAGAATTTGACAAATTTTTTATTTCCTATCCTATTTTCTCTTCCAAAGAACGGTTTACAAGGCAAACGGGAAAAAACAGCGTTAAGTTCCCGTTAGGGGTAGTTTCTGAATGGAATGGGAACTTTTCGGGTATCTGTTCCCAATCCTATCCAGTGTACGCGTCTCTAAAATTATTTCTTCTATTCATTGTTTTTTAATCTAATTTGCGTATACTCATATTCTACTTATTTGTTATTACTACTCTGTATCTTTTTATTTCCAATTCCTTTCCTCTTGTGACTAACCATACATACATAATATATATATATATATATATATATATATATATATATATGTTAGATAGTGGATTGTTTGAATAACTTTTTAAAAAGGAACTTTATTTGTTACACTGGAGTCTACTTTGACTCTTTAGAAAAATACAATAATAATTTAGAAGTAGTTTAATCGAAAGTGAGTATAAGACTGATTACAAAAAGGTTGTTGGTAATATTTATAATGTTTTGAGAACAAAGGAAACAGTGTTGCTGATTCAGCACAATCAGGATTACTTAGAATTGAAATACAATGCTCATGCAGCGTGAGCGGTTATTGAGAAGAGCTGTTACGCAGTATGTAATACGATATGTTTGAGAAGGTTAAGCCTGTCTCGATAATATTATATATCATAGTATATTTCTAATATAACAGCTTCCCCCTTATAAAAAAAGTTGGTGTTTTATGCAGCAACTTTTGAAATGAATATAAAATGTATATAAAAGGTAATGGTACAATTTGGAAAAATATAAAAGATACAAAAATGTTAAATCGTAAGGTTTAAAACACAGAATATAACCTTAGCGTCTAAAATATGAAATGCAAGCACAATAAGCTTGATTCATAAAATAAAATAACATAAAAATGTTAGAGTTAAAATATAGCTTTGGCAAGAAAGCGTAAAATACAAACATACTAGGTTTGAATTGTAAAATAGGATAAAATATTCCTAAGGTTAAAATATAGCTTTACTGTGAAAGCATAAAATATAAGCATGATGGGTTTGAATGAAAATGACGTAAAAATGTTAATAAAATTGAAATTAACAAATGATAGAAAAATAATGAAATATAATGATTAAACAAATGAAATAAAATTCACTGAAGAGTCCAGCACTGAAAGTCAGTAAAAAGGCACAAAACAGTTTGTCTTTATGTAAGTTCTATGTCTTCGGCTTCGTTGTCTTCTCTTCTTAAGGTAGGTCGTCTTCGTGAAGGAAATAGGTTAGCAAATGTCCTGTAGGGTTTGCTAGGCCTCGGTGGAGATGGGGGTGATGCAGAAACATCGATGGCTAGTCTTCGTCTTTTTGTTCTGCACTTACAAAATACGTACAGAAATAACAGTCCAATTATTAGCACGATGATAAAATAGGTGAACCAGGATATGTGTTTTGTTATAAAGGGTTCGTTGATCAAATCATCTAAATCTCTGGAGTATTGGTCCAACTTGTGTTTGGCAACTTCGAGGTCTTCCGTATTGAGATTGTTTAATTTTAGTGGTTTAAGATTTGGAGCTCGGATTTTGTCTGGAATATGTTTACAACATTCAAATGGAATTTGGATTGGATGAGTGTCGTCTTTTACATCGGTTACTTCATTGGTACTGGCTTGAATTTTTGTGATGCCTATGAAGGCGTAACAATTTGGTTGTAATTTTACTATTGAATTTTTGTAGATGACTTCAGTTTTTGAATTTCTTTCTGGACAGTTGATGGTTGTTTGTAGAGGTTCTGCGTTAATAACTAACCATGTGTTTTCGTCTATTTTTTGGACGTTGTAGCCTTGGCTGATGATAAATGACGTCTGGCAGTTTTCTGGCAGGGTTTTGAGGTTCTTGAAGAGACGGGCTTCGCATATGGCATTGTTGTCAATAGGATATGCAAATAAATTTGGACATAATTTGGTGTTGAAATAAAGAGGTTTGCATTCTTCAAGGTTCGAGATAGGTATGTACATTAATGAATCATCATCTCTCGCGATATATTTTTGAGAAGTTGATAATACATGATATAAACCAGTTCTATTATCCAAAATAGGAATAGGGTATAATTGAAATACTGAATATGTTTGAGGGTCTATTAAAGGTATGTCTAACACAAATATTAGATCTGAATTTGTTTGAAAAGCTTTTAGTTCTATAATGTCTAAGTACTGTGCAACCTTTGATAGTTTGATTGGAAGCGGTAAATTGTTCCTTTGTAGGTTTTGCGAAATTTCTTGTAGAGAATTTATTAAGTCTTTTGGATTTATAATTGACGTGTGAATTATTTTAAGCCTCGCGAAAGTGATGGAATTTAGGATGTCATTTAGGTTATCCTCGATAAATAAATAACTTGCCATAAGTTGTTCGCAGATTTCGATAAATTTCAGTTTTGCATGGACGTTTTCTATGTCCTTAGTCATGTCTAAAATTGAGGTTTCAATTTCTTTAATATCCTTATTGAAAGTTTCTTCGTCAACTTGCAATTTTTGAATAGTTGCGTTGAAATTTTTTGATTACTGAAGTTGTAACGGATATTTGGTTTTTAATTAGGTTTTCGAGTTGGTGTTCGTCATTATTCAATTTGTTGATACAATCAGAATAATACTGACCGTCTTCTGCGTCTAAATTTCCGGTTATTGATTTGAAAATCGTTCCGATGCCATTTAGTATTCCTCGTTTGTATCGTTTCGTGTCAAGGTAAATTTCGTCAAATTTTGATTGTATTGATTGGGAAATTTGCGTCAATAAGCTAAGGTGAGTTTTTACATCTCCTGAAAAGACGTTCATGTAATGATATGCTGGGTCGAGTGTGTTGTATAGTGTCTGTAAGATCTTGTCGTTTTTGTCGAAAGCTGTCTTAAAGGTAGATATGTTTTTGTGTACCAGTAAAGTCCATTTCTTGTGAGAAATCACAATGTCCGTGTCTTGGTGATAATATACTCCGATCGTATTGTTAATAGGTGTTATTTTAAATTGAGCAAGTGCTGATCCGATCAGCAGGAGAAACCTGAAAATAAATTTAATCTTCAGTATATGGTTTCATTCGATCAAAATTTACTTTGGTTGTTTGGTTTGTTTCGAGATTTAGTAATGTAGCGGAATTTTGAAAGATTTCTGTAATTTCAAAGGGACCGTTGAATTTATTTTGCAGTTTATTTTTTATTTGTGATTCTTTGACGTACACTTTGTCGCCAATATTATATGTGTGTCTATTTTCGGGAATGTTCTTGTCGAATCGAACTTTGGCTTTTTGTTTTTGTGCTTCTGTTCGACTTCGCGCAATTTTGTAATAATGAGATATTCGATTATTTAGGTCTCTAACGTATTTGGTGATCAGGTCTTTTTGGTTGTAAAGAGTTTCAGGTGGTCGGTTAGCCGTATGTCCGAAAATAAGTTCGTATGGCGTAAAGCCATGAGTTTTGTTTACTGAATTGTTATAACATATTACCGCGTATGGTAATATGGTGAAAGGATGTTCGTTCGGATTCTCTGTTTTATGTATTCTGATCATTTCCGCTAGGGTGGCATGGAATCGTTCGATAGATCCGTTGGATTGAGGGTGTCCTACGCTTGAGTATGTTAGTTTTATGTCGTAAAGGGTGCAAAGGTCTTTTAATAAATTATTATCAAATTCGCCGCCATAATCGCAATGAATTCTTAGTGGAGTACCATAATGCTGAAAATAAAGCAACAGGGTATTTACGACTGATTTTGCGCTCTTGTCTGGGACTGCGTAAGCTTGAGTAAATTTGGTTAACTCGTCGCGGATAGTTAATGCATAGTTTCGCGTGGGAAATTCGAATAGATCGATATTAACTCTCTCAAATGGAGTTTTAGGGGTTTCAGTAATCACTAAGGGATTGTTGAGGTTCTTACGACAGACTTTTGTTCTTTGACATGTTTCACAATTTTTTATAAAATTTTCGACGTCTTTTGTTAAGCCTTGCCAATTATATTTATTTTTGATTCTACGTATCGTTTCATTTATTCCACGATGTAAATTATTTTTTCCGGTGTGATGCTGGTCGAGGATGATCGGACGTTGGTCCTCGTCGGGAGTTCGTACTAAATTTTGACATATGATTAGTTTTAAGTCTTTTTCAGCAAAAATAAATGATAGGATTTCGAGAATTGGAAAGTCTAGATTGTTTTCAACATGGTAAGTTTTGGAAAGGTCTAATTTGTTTCGGTGTTTATATAATGTTAAAAATAAGTGTTCTACCACAGACTCTGGGTCGAAGGGTAGAGCGATAATGTAATAATTTCTTTGTCGGGTCGATTTACTGGAAACGATATTGATTGTATTGTTATAGAATTCGGGGTTTTCCTCGAAAATATCCTCGATAATTTGATGGTGAAGGTCTGTCAAGTTGTTTTGTTGGAAAAACGTTATGATGTTTTTATTTTCTCGATCTAATAGTTGTTTATTTGTGATTTGAATTTTGGAATAGTCTATTAGAGATTTGGTTTTGTAAAGGCGGGAGAATGTGTCAAATTCTCGGGCAATTTGTTCGTCAGTGATCTCGTCGTCATTGTCTGGGGTTTCATCTTCGTCTGAGTCTTCGTTTGAGTCTTCGTTTGCGGCTAGAATTTTTGAATAAAATTTGGAACATTCTGAAAAGTGATTGATTTTAATTCTGGACAACGCGTCCGCGTTTTTATTGATTTTTCCGGGTTTGTATATTATTTCGTAATCGTATTCTTCGAGTTTTAAGCGCCAACGCGCTAGTCTACTACCTGGGTCTTTTATGGAAAATAACCAAGTGAGTGGTCGGTGGTCGGTGACGAGTTTGAACTTCCTTCCGAATAGATATGGCCTAAAATGCTTTACACTCCAGACCAAAGATAAAAGTTCACGCTCAATGGTTGAATACTTAGTTTCCGCGCCGCATAAAGTTCGAGATGCGTATGCGATTGGCAAATCTTTTCCTATACTTCCTTGTGAAAGTACAGAACCTATTGCAAATGCACTAGCGTCTGTAGTTAGGACAAAAGGTTCATCAAAGTTGGGGTAGATCAATATCGGAGTAGTTGTCAAAGTTTGTTTTAGGGTTTCGAATGAATTTGTACAGTCATTGTCGAAATTGAAAGGTATATCTTTTTGTAGCAACTTAGTTAAGGGTTTTGAAATTTTGGAGAAATTAGGAATGAAGCGTCTATAGTAGCCTGCTAGACCTAGAAAAGATTTAATTTCTTTCTGATTTTTGGGTTGAGGAAAGTTTAGAATTGCTTCGACTTTGGCAGGGTTTGGTTTTACACCATCCTTTGTAATAAGATGCCCTAAATAGGCGACTTCCTTGCGAAGGAATTCGCATTTGTCTGGCTGAATTTTGAGGTTGGCTTTTTGTAGACGTTTGAAGACTTCTGTTAGTCGAGAAATATGTTCATGGATAGTAGGGGAATAAATAATAATATCGTCCATGTAGACGAGACAGCGTTCATTTTGGATGCCTAATAGAATATTGTCCATGACCCTCTGGAAAGTGGATGGAGCATTTTTTAGACCGAATGGCATACGTACAAATTCGTAGTGGCCATTCTCTACCGTGAAAGCTGTTTTTTGGATGTCCTTAGGATCGATTTCAATTTGGTGGAAGCCAGAGGCCAAGTCTAACGTTGTGAAATATTGGCATTTGCCTAATTGATCTAAAAGGTCGGAAATGTTAGGTAGAGGATATTTATCACCTATTGTTACTTCGTTTAATTTTCGATAGTCAACTACGACGCGCCATTTCTGTTTACCAGAAGCGTCTAGTTTTTTGGGGACTACCCAAACTGGGGAGGACCAGGGAGAAATTGAAGGCTGGATAATGCCTTGGTCGAGCATTTTTGAGACTTGTGATTTTACCTCTTGTTTATGAATTTGGGGGTAACGATAAGATTTAGTGAAAATTGGTTTAGAATCGTTAGTGTCTATTGAATGTTTGATTTCATTGGTAAATGTCAAGTTGTCACCTTCTAAATAGAATATGTCTGAAAAGTCTAAACAGAGTTGAGTAATTAATTCACTCTCCTCATCGTTCAAGTGGTCTAAGCGTAATTGGTTTCTTATTTCGTAATTTCGGTCTATATATTGGGAATCCGGATTTTGAAGATTTACATTAAATATTGACCTAAATTTTTGGACGGGTTCAAGTTTAAGATTTGAAAATTTTATTGTTTTTGGAATCGCGTTAGCGTTTATTATCGTTGTCAAAAATTCACCATTGTTGTCTATTTTGACAATGGCGTTCGGTAAACGTACCTTTTCGTTTTCCTGGGCTATTAGTATAGCTTCGGTATTTTGTAAATCGCATTTAAGTTTAAAAATCTTTTCTGTGCGTGGTTCGATAGAAATTACATTTTGGTTTTTAACATTTAAATTTGGGTTTGAAATTCTAATACCTGGATTATTGTTTTCGTTACAATTATTGTGGTTCCTGATTGATGTTACTTCAGTCACCTCAAATAGTGGTACGGTTTTAAAATTGGTAATAAGTTGATTATTTTCAAAGTCCACATGACACTTATAATATTTTAAAAAGTCTGCACCTAATAGTCCATCGAATTCTATATCTAGGTCGTGAACATAAACCTTGTATGGGTCATTTATATTGAATGGTATTAGTACAGATTCGGTGATATTAATTTTTTCATCTGTTATACCCTGTATAATTACGTTTTCAGGATATCTTTGTTTGTACCTTTCCGCTGTTTTGGTTTTAAATACAGAAATGCCTGCACCTGAGTCGACAAGAATTTTGAAACGATTTGTGAAGTCTTTTATGTAAAATAGATTTTTAGAATTTACGACATTTAGTTTGTAGCGGGGTGTTTTTACATGAATTGGTTTTCCGGGAAGTTCAGGTTTGGGTCGAAACTGTCTTGGAGGTTTATCGCTTGGACTTGGCGAGAAATTTGGTCTAGTTCGTCCGTTTGCTGTGTTGGAGTACTCGTGGAATACTCCGGGCCTATGCAAAAATCCGGAGGATTAGCAGTATAATCCTCGTGCTGTTGAGATTGAGAATTAGCAGTATAATTCTCACATTGTTGGGTTCCAAAATCGTAATCATAATTGTTTTCATTAATTTCGAAATTATTTTGGTATTGGTAATTGGGAGAATAACTTGCGGAATAGTCTTCATATTGATTTGAGCTATCGTAAAATTCTTGGTTCAAATGATGCGTTTTTTGTTGATTGAACCTGTTGAAATTTGGGTTTGGCTGAATGGCAGAAGGTCTCTGCTGGTTGAAGTTTGGATTTGGCCTGATAGCTGAGGGCCTGTTCTGTTGAGAATAATTTTGTTGCTGGTTAGAGAAGTTTTGTGGTCTATGATTATATGTACTTTGGAAATGTGGCCTTGGAGGCTGTGCTTGATTAGAATAAGCATTTGTTGTGAAATTGGGAGATGGGGACTGATAATTTTGCCTTGTGCGGCATTCGTTAACATGGTGCCCATTTCTTCTGCAGAATGTGCAGAATTGATGAGAATTTGGGCGTCTTTGAACATTTTGGACAGGGTTTTTGATTGGGGCCTTAATGGAAAATTTTTGTGATTCGAAATATGACAACTGTAGTTCTCGTTTGATCCTGTTTATGGCATCTAGCATGTTGCTAGGATTACCAGCCCTAATGATTTGGCCTAATTTGGGTTCTAACCCGGTCAATAGAGTGGTCAATGTCATGTTTTCAATCAAATTTGATTGAGCCGTTTTTTCTTCGAGGGTTAGAGTTTGTTTTTGTATAGCGGCGTGCATTTTCGCGTTGTGTGTCTGCAACCTAGATACAAATACCAATGCAGTTTCGTTAGATGATTGGCGAATCCTCTGTAGATCCTGAATTAGTGCTGTCAGGTCACGAGAATCACCAAAATGTGATTCGAGCAAATTTTTTATTTCCGCCCAAGTGACGGGGTTTCGTGAATTTATCAATTCGGCGGCTTTTCCGCGTAATTTATTTTTTATGTGAAGCGTTAATAAGACGCGCTGATCATCAACAGCGATACCCTGAGCGGTTATGCAAGCTGAAATAAATGTTTGCAAGAATATGGGGTTGCCGTCAAATTCGGGCACTATGGAAAATATTTCACTTAACCTATAAGGTTCAATATTTATTGTTTCGTTCGCCGTGATTGAATTGTTTGCATTGGAATTGCTTACGTTTGTAGCCATTTTATTTATATTATTTAGATAATTAAATAACTTAAAACACCTTTTCAATTTGAGCTAGTACGCTACTGATAATTGGCAATTTTTTATTATATGTAAAACAATGTGCTGTTTATTTTATAATATTTCAAAATTTAATTACAAGGATAATTGGATTAATTTAAAAAGTGTTTTTAGCTGGGGATAATGTCACTGAAATTTTATATACTAATGTGCATTTAAACAGTATAGAACATGTGGGTTTTATTTTATTTCACAGTCAAGTAAGGCGTAAACTTAACCTTTATATGATATATGATATTATGATAAAAATAATGTTAAGATAAAAATGGTATGTGATTGTAGTTAATTAGATAAATTCGCACTTAAAGAGTATATGATATTACCATAAAAATAATGTTACGATAGGAACAGTGTATGATTACGGTTATTTATATAGGTCACACAATTATAATCAAGATATTTTGTTTCGAGTTTAAATAAAATTACTACCTTAGATATTAGAACTGTATGTAGCAATGCAATGTATTTTGATAAAATAAAATGTAAAATTATGTCGTTGTTTGCAAATAAATGTTTGCGAGATGATTCAAAAATGACTTACCCTAAATTTTTCATTCCTCGTGGTCCAGTTGAATGCGACTTCGTGAGCTTAGCTTCACCAAAGGTCTCTCTCTGCCAGGGGTGTCACTGGGTGTTCCTTCCACAGGGTTGCCTTTGATGCCGAAGACACCAACGATGGGACGGGATGAAATTCTTACTTGCTAATTGTTGAATCGTGTTGATTTGAAATGTTGCTTTGCTTGTATTTCTTGATAATTATTATTGTTTCGCTTCTGTGCGTTTGAGAATAATGTAGGTTCTTCTGAACAAAGGATTGGGATCCACCACTACAGCTAAGAAGTTCTCCTTGTTCCAGAAGCTCTTTTCGTCCGGTTAGGCACCTTTTTCAGATGGACTCCTTGTTCCCTCGGATATGTTTGCTACTGGTTAGGCTCCCGAACTGTGCGTGTTTTTCAGATCCGCCACGACTGCGCCAATGTTAGATAGTGGATTGTTTGAATAACTTTTTAAAAAGGAACTTTATTTGTTACACTGGAGTCTACTTTGACTCTTTAGAAAAATACAATAATAATTTAGAAGTAGTTTAATCGAAAGTGAGTATAAGACTGATTACAAAAAGGTTGTTGGTAATATTTATAATGTTTTGAGAACAAAGGAAACAGTGTTGCTGATTCAGCACAATCAGGATTACTTAGAATTGAAATACAATGCTCATGCAGCGTGAGCGGTTATTGAGAAGAGCTGTTACGCAGTATGTAATACGATATGTTTGAGAAGGTTAAGCCTGTCTCGATAATATTATATATCATAGTATATTTCTAATATAACATATATATATATATATATATATATATATATATATATATATATATATATATATATCAGTACAAATGGTGATTATTTGTACTGATATATATATATATATATATATATATATATATATATATATATATATATATATCAGTACAAATGGTGATTATTTATTATTATTTGGGTAACCGAAACCACAACAAATTCTAGTCGAAAAGGACGTGCGGTTACACTCAAGTTTATTAAAAAACTGGCAAATATCACTAGTGACATTTAGAAAACTTATCGTTGCACAATTTTGCCAATAGAATAGCGCCACCAAGGGTCACAACAGGCCTATTCGATATCGAAACAATAATGATAATAATTGAGAAAACCATTATTCTCTACATCCTGTGCCAAAAATTGCAAAAATCCAAGAACTTAATAGAGTAAATATGTTCCATTGCATTTGCATTTAAAAGCGTCGAAATAGTTTTCTCCTTATTTGTGTTTATATATTTTTTTCAGAAATTATAAAGTGGTGTTAGTTTCTGAAATTAATAAAATTGTGTCACAGGCGTAGCATGCAGTCTGCAAATTACTAATATCTTTCAGTAAAAAACTAAATCATTGACGAAAATTATATATAATAGTGGGCCCAAAGAAGAACCTTGTGGGACAATGTGGGTCAACTTTCTAGGACTACTTTTGGTATGGATTATTAGCACACCTTGATCCCGATTTCTTAATTATTAATCTATAAATTTTAACAGCGGCCCTCTAATTCCATATCTACAAAGTTCTTCTACAATTAAAGTGACATAAAAGTCAATCAACAGAACAAATGGACATAATTTTTTGTCATTTGTACATGAAAATTACTTAAAATTGTATTCACACACCTCTATTCTCCACAAAACTATGTTGAGCTGAAGAAATTATATAATTGTGGACACGAAATAAAAAAGTTAATTTTAGGAGTGCAAAATATGATAACGAATTGCTTTGTATCTATTTCTATAATATTTCTCTCACTAAAACTGAAATATCTGGGTGTATTTAGTTGCAAATAAATAAATAAATTTATTCAAGCATAAGCGATCAATGTTATAATAGCCGGGGCATAGAAATATGCAAAATTAATGTACATTCGAAAAATCGCAAAAATATAAACATTGATTTTATCTTCTTATATAAAATAACTAGCCGAGTAGGATTACCTGGTTCGTGGTTCGATTTGAAATTATGAAATTGTAATAAATTGCAAGTTTCCATCTTTATACAAAACATAGAAACACTCTTCAGTAATAGTTTATATTATTCTTCCAATGCCCTTAAATTTAAAGTATACTTCGTATTCTATATAATCCACATTATCAAAATTTACACATATTTAATTGCTGTAAAGTAAAGTAATTTTAACTTCATTTATGACAGGCTAAATAGCTGTAATTATTAATGAAAGTGAAATCGCAATTTAAATATAAATATCCTTCGTTTGCATAAATATAATTCCCTATTCAAATCATGTTCCTTACCCAAGGGATAGTTACATTCGAATGAGGGTTGTTATCGAATTATCCTTACATATATATGTGAGGAATATTTGTGATTTAACAATAGCTTCTCGGGGTAATTTAACGTCAATCAGTCTTAGAACGATACCTACTTACCATCCTGCTTTACATCTTCTTCTGAAAAAACACAAGTTAATACATATTTCGTATATTTTGTTAATAATTTAATCAATTGCAGTACTATCATATGATTTTAAACTGGTTATATAAAAACAATAAATAACAAAACAAGGCAATATATACAATTCCAAATAACACTACATAACGTTTAATAAACGTGCATGTATAACTAGATAGATAGATAGATAGATAGATTATTTATTTCATCAGGTACATATACATATACATCAGAACGATTGTACAACAAATGCGTCAAGCAATGTCAGGCACGGTTAATAGTTGGATAGATGATCGTTCCAATGAAGACCGCGTCCTCGCCTCACACATCTTCCAGCGGCTTGTATATCAGTGTATGCGCGGAAGCTATACAACCTTAGGCGACGGTTGTATCGGGGATATACCATCCTTCGGAGGGGATGTAAAGCCGTCGGTTCCTTGTCTATTAAATGTTAGGTAAGTAAAAGATCCCTACTCTTCTTCAGGGAAGAGGTTCGGCAAAATTCCTGGTTAGGGGTAGCTCGTCTACAGGAGTCGGTGTTAGGCCTCAGTAGCGGAATTAGACCGACGTTAAATAAATGTATATAAGAAAAGAAATGCGTCATAACAACTTTTAAAATACCTTTCACAGGCAGTAATAATAGAACTAACAAGTACATAAATAATTAAAAACAATATGAATATATAAAAAACAGTATAAAAAACATTACGTGAAGAGAAATGTATTTACTGTGTAACAATTTCTGTCTATTAATTATTTTTTGAGCGATCTTTTGAAAATATACTAATTTGTCTTGAATTCCAGAGGTAAAAAGTTAAATATTCTGCAGCCATTTTATATAATGGTCTTTCGATATGAAGAGGTAGAGTGAAAGTTAGCTTGAAGCTGAAATTTATAACGAGTGTCATGGTCATGGGGACTTATATTTTGAGTATATACTGCTCTGTTTTAAAAACGAAGCAGCAGACTTCATATATGTAGATACCAATAACTTTTAGTATGCCAAACTGCCCAAAATCTTCTCTACAAGTTTCACGGTAACCTAGATCTGCTAAAATTCTTATTACAATTTTTTGCAAAATAAAAAAAACGTTGGTTTCGTCCACTATTTCCCAGTTTACAATACCATTTCTCAGGAGTGAAAAGATTAATGATACAGAGTTCTAAGAATGTTGCTGCTACAGTAATTTTTCAAAAATCTTAATGCATAACAGTACGTGCTTAGTTTTCCGCAGAGAATTTCATTGTGTGAGTTCCACTGTAAATGATTGTCTAGAGTGATGTCCAGCATATTGACATTGTCTGTAGCTTATAGTGGATAGTTATTTTCCAGTGAATAAGTAGATTTATACAATTTAAATAGTACGTACTGTGTTTTACTTTGATTTAAATGTAAGCGATTTTGTTGAGCCCACTTCACAATCTTGTCGTAAACCATGCAGGCAAGTGTCATAAAGCGAAGAATCTAGAATCGATTCCTGAGGGATACAAGCTAATATACAGGGTGTTGCATCATGAGAGGGACATAGCTTAATAGGAGGTAGAGAACATCAGTGGTAACCGGAACCTCCCATAGAAATGTCTCATTGGGCCTTCATTACGAGGTTGCTGGGTGTTAAATAATTTTTGGCCAAACCTGTTTTTTGTCATAACTTTGACAGGGAATGAAATAACGGATTCATATTTGGTACGGCTAATGTACTAACGAGCCCCAAGAGGTACATGTATAAAAAAAATATATCCAGGTAATTTATGTTTCTTCTTTGCATCAATAAATCATCACCCTATATATATTTTTTTGAAATTTCGATACGATATTCGAAAAGAGCAAGAAAAAACAAACAAAATGGCCTATTTCATTTTTTTGTTACACCTTCGTGGTTATTTAAATACGTTGTTAAACGTGCAAGAAAATGGATTACAGAACCCTATTAAATGAGAGGCACGTGAAATAAATAGTTTTATAACTAAAATTTGCAAAAATTCTATTGAGCCTAGGTGGTCTGGGTGAATCCTAATTCCGGCACGTTTTAAAGGTCCATTTTGGTAAAAAACTGTGGTCCTAATAAGTAATCGGGTATGAAATAACAAAATTTTTAATCAATCACAGTAGGCTTGTTCAAAGTGACAGATAATAAAAAGAAATCTCCTAAACAGTTGAATAATTGTTTGTTAGTAATTTAATGTGTCAATAATCCGCATTTAGTTAGTGAAAACTTGTGAAAATATTTTAACTATGCCAGTAAAATTTACAAACGTGGAATATGCTGACATAATATTCATCTATGGTTTCTGTAATGGAAATGGTAGGTCGGCGGAAAGAGAATATCGGCTGCGTTTTCCTGGTCGTCGATGCCCTAATCATAAAACCTTTAGTACGGTGTTCCAGTATGCAAGACAACACGGAAAGTTTCCTACTTCTGCAGTTGTGGAGCGTGTTTTACAACAAGGTGTGCAGGAACAAAACAATATTATAAACGTTCAAGAAAACCCAAATATGAGCACTAGACGAATCAGTTTGGCAACTGGTATTCCTCATTGGCGAGTATGGAGAACCCTAAAAAGAGAACGTTACCATCCATATCATATCCAGCAGGTACAGCGTCTTCAACAAGGCGACGATATCCCCCGCCTGGCATTTTGTCATTGGTTGTCTAACCATCGCCCAGTCATTTACAGAACCTTATTTACGGATGAGGCACAATTTACAAGGGATGGAGTAAACAATTCACGAAATAATCATAAATGGGCACAGGAAAACCCACATGCGGTACGCCAACGCCGTTCGCAACACAGGTTTTCTGTAAATGTTTGGCTCGGACTTGTGAACAGACATTTGATAGGGCCACATTTTTTTGAAGAAAGATTGAATGGTGAAATTTACTTTGATTTTCTTCAAAACATTTTACCGAATATGTTAGAAAATATCGGTATAAGAGGCATGTTGTTTCAGCATGATGGGGCCCCACCACATTTTAACCTTCAAGTAAGAGAACACTTAAACAATGTGTATCCTAATAGATGGATTGGACGCGGGGGTCCACATGAATGGCTACCAAGATCTCCTGATTGTATCCCTTGTGATTACTTTTTATGGGGCCACTTAAAAAACGAGGTTTATAGCATTGAAATTGAAAGTAGACAACATTTAATCCAGCGCATCGTTACAACCTGCGACGAAATACGGAATAATCCAGTAATGATACGTCGAGCAATTGTTGACCTTTCTAAACGCGCAAGAAAATGCACAGAATGTGGGGGAGGACATTTTGAAAATTTACTTTAGTGTCAATTACGTTTGATTTTTAAACACATTTAGTTATTGTTTTGTTATTTATTGTTAATTGAATGGAAAATATTTTATTTATTTAGATTTTAGTTTGTTCTCTTTTCCAATTTTTATTAAGTATAAAATGTTGATGATTTTCTTGATCAAAGTAACTGGTTGCTTAGGCCTAAATGGTTTAAATTATCTGTCACTTTTAGTCTTTGAACAAGCCTACTGTGATTGATTAAAAATTTTGTTATTTCATACCCGATTACTTATTAGGACCACAGTTTTTTACCAAAATGGACCTTTAAAACGTGCCGGAATTAGGATTCACCCAGACCACCTAGGCTCAATAGAATTTTTGCAAATTTTAGTTATAAAACTATTTATTTCACGTGCCTCTCATTTAATAGGGTTCTGTAATCCATTTTCTTGCACATTTAACAACGTATTTAAATAACCACGAAGGTGTAACAAAAAAATGAAATAGGCCATTTTGCTTGTTTTTTCTTGCTTTTTTCGAATATCGTATCGAAACTTCAAAAAAATATATACAGGGTGATGTTTTATTGATGCAAAGAAGAAACATAAATTATAGTGAGTCCGGACCTGGATATATTTTTTTATACATGTTCCTCTTGGGGCTCGTTAGTACATTAGCCGTACCAAATATGAATCCGTTATTTCATTCTCTGTCAAAGTTATGACAAAAAACAGGTTTGGCCAAAAATTATTTAACACCCAGCAACCTCGTAATGAAGGCCCAATGAGACATTTCTATGGGAGGTTCCGGTTACCACTGATGTTCTCTACCTCCTATTAAGCTATGTCCCTCTCATGATGCAACACCCTGTATATTCCGGTGGGAGCTTTTCTTGACATTCAGCAGACGAACTTTCTGAGTGCGTCTCTGAAGTTATGATTTGAGCAACTGTAGATTGATCCCCCTAATACCATACCTAAAAAGTTTTGCTAGTAATAATTCGTAGTCTTCTTAATCGGATGCTTTAATAAAATCTATAAAGATCCGTAATGTTGGAATCTTATTATCGACTGCTCTCATCAACATAGTAATAAAAAAAAATGTAGCAGAAAGAATAGTCAATCGATAAATAATTATATTTTATGGTCTCATATTTTCTTCTTTTTTACATAAGAATTTTTCACAAACATTATTTTTTTATTATTACCGGATTTATGAAAAATAAATTACTTAAATTCATCATGTAACTGATTCTTGGTCTTGGTTTTCTATCCGTCATAAATTCTTATTTTCTTTTTAAAAATAACAATTGACAAATAAACTTTCTATAACGATATTGACAAATTATTATAAACAACACAAAATGTAGGTAGGGAAAGGCCTAATTATCAAAATCAACACAAGTTTATATGTATGTCTGTGTATAATTTGTCGACTATTTCCTAATGTGTCAATACAATATTTTAAATTGAAAATTGAAATATTTACTAAATGCTAGTTAAAGCATTATAACAATCATAGTAGACTAAATTGTACATTATTAAATCATTAACCTATACTACACTTTATTAATGACTTTTACATAATATTAAAGAGAAACACATGCATCAAATGACAACAAATATCTGCAAAAGCTATAGGTTGTATATTCAAAAAGGAGTTGCTGGAGCACGTGTGGTAAAGGTTTTAATTAAATCTGATATTTTTCCCACGAGTCACCGCCATGTGCGCTTTATACAATTTTATAACCGCCTGTATTGCTTGGGGTATGCAAAATTAAAGTGATAAAATGTTTATTACTTTGCAGCATCTTCTTTATTTCGCCCCATAAATCCTAGCCATGTTCCATTATCAATAAGTTCATTTTCATGTATTGTACCCATTGATTTTTGCAACCATATGTAAACTTTTTATACCTATAAACATATACAATACAGGGTGTCCCAATAGTGCGTCAAAGTCCAATATCGGCGTTATTAGAAGACTTTGGAACATTGTTTTTTATGGAAGTGAATAGCATCAAAAAGCGCACACTTTAAAAATATTTTGAAACATACAGGGTGACTCTCTACAGCGAAGCATCTTCGAGGTAATTTTTTTTTAAATGACACACCCTATATATTTTTACATTTATGAATTCAGCGTAAAATTACCTTTCTAACTACCTCCAGATTTTTTGTTTTTGACGTGGCGTTGCCAAGTTATTCGAAAAAATATGAAAATTTTGATTGGAACCAGGTTTAACAAATTACTTGAAAGGTGTGTGTATTACTATTAATTAAGAAGATTTATTTTGCAATTATGTAGACAAGGGATGTACTACAACAACACAACCATCAAATATTGATTATAATTATGTAGGGTGTATTTTATATTAGCGCTAATTCGAGATATTTCAAAGTGAATTTTCTCAATTTTTTCAAACGGAACACTCTATATATTATTATTGTATTTTTGAATTGGAACGTTAATTCTCTATGATTTTTGTGAATAATCTCTTACACCCAAAATCGATATTTCCAGAGATATTTTTACTCTTTGATTAAAAACCGTTAAATTATAATACTTTTCATTTAGAACTGATCTAGTAGCCTAATTTTGAGATAAAGTGAGAATAATTGAAAGTAGTTTTAATTTTTTTCTGGGTGCATCTTGGTTGCCTCAGTAGCATTTTTCCACAGTTTAATTAAATCACATTTGAGTCTATCTTAAAAATGTATAAATAATCATTTAATATTACAAAAAATTTAACATGAATAATAGCAACAGAAAATACGGTATTAGGTATCATTCTACAGTGTGTCTTACTTAAGTGTGTAACAGAGGAATAATTGTTTTGTTTGTGTCCGATTTAAATCAATCTGATTTCAAAAGTTACAGGTCACCAAGGCCTAATTATGAACACAAAATCTTCCATCTTCTAAGTAGATTTAACGCAAGTAAAGAGCATTCTCCTAATAAATACGAAGTGCCCTCCTGAAGTGCGTATGCTATCAAATACAGATATTGTAAAGAGCACTACAGTGTTTACACCCATTCTACCATATCCCGCGGCTCAGTTTAGTGCAATATATAAGGTGGGACAATAGTGCGTCGGACCTCGATATCTTAAGTTCTATGATAGCTAGAAATTTTTTTAAAAAATTGCAAGTAAACTAGATAAAAAGTCTATAACTGAAAATTATTTTCGAATATACAGAGCGGCCCGAGACGAAATTAGAGGACCAAGTGCCTTTTTTTAAAATGGAATTTATAATAAATGTTCCACATGTTGCTCATTTTGTTTAACACATATCTCTATGCGCTTTTGAAATGAGGTTTCCACTGTTCCTAAAACTGCCGGTGTGATAGATGTAAAGGCAGTTATTATTCTTTCCCTCATATTTTGTACTGTTGTTGGTGTGTGTCTATAAACAATTTCCTTCACGTATCTCCATAAAAAGAAATAAATTTTTGTAAGATCTGGGGATCTAGCAGGCCATTTAGTGGGTCCATTTCTTTCAATCAGAGAGATTTATCAATAATTGTGGCAGATAGTTTTCCAAAAAATGAAGATAAATAGCTCCAGTCAATGTATCATCAAATAAATGTGGCCCTATTACATGTTGTCCAATAATTCCTCCCCAAACGTTTATAGACCATCTGTGTTGGTTATCAACATGCATAAAAAAAAGAAGATTTTCCGAAGCATAATAATGGAAATTGTGCCTACTAACAAATCCATTTTTATGAAAAGTTGTCTCTTCACTGAATAAAACAGTATTGAAGAAGTTGACATTCATTTCACCTATGACCCAATTACAAAATTGTAAGCGCTTTTAAAAATCGTCATCAGATATTTCCTGGTGCATTTAAATATTATATGCATGCAACTTATTTGTTTTGAAGATTCGACCCACAGACCATCTACTTATTCCTACTAATGAGCTCACTTTTTTTTGACTAATATGGGGATTCTCAACCGTTGCCAGCACCACAGAAAACTCATTTTTTCGATCACAACACGTTTTATTCTTTCACTTTTTTATATTCGACATTTCCAGTTTCCAGAAATCTATCGAGATGGTTTTGGAAGCTGCTAACATCAGGAATCCTTCTTTCAGGATAACGTTGGTGATAAATTCTACTGGCAAGTAAACAATTTCTGTCTGACTCGTTCAAAACAAAAGTCATGTCTACAAATTCCGCTTTATTAAAATTCATATTGTAAAATTCCAAATATTTTAAATTCAAAATAAATTGTAACTACCGATTAGTGTGATAGATGCTCCTTTGTACACGACAATTTATACCAATCTGACGTTTTATTGCTTGTCGAATAACGAAAACAGCAAAAAAATTTGCAAAAAACATTACAGTAAAGGACCGGTTAAATACTATTTACTCATTTCAACGGATTGGAAAAAATGGTTCCATTAAATGGCTTCATTTCAAAATAGCATAAAGACGCGTGTCAATCAAAATGGGCAACACGTCGAACATCTATTAGAAATTTTTCTAATGAATTGTTTGAGGGAACCTCTATTTTTAAGTTTATTCTTGAATTTGACACTTATTTATAAAACGAAAATAGTTGCAATTAGCCATAGGGAAGTACTTACAAAAAAAGTTTCATTTCTACATCACATCGTCGAAAAATATACAGGATGTTTCATTTGAAAAAAATGAGAAAGTTCAATTTAAAATGTTAATTGAAAAATAATTTTTGGCCACCCTGTACATTTTTAGGAAATGGAAATGATTCAAAAACAATAATTAGATGTCTTGTACATGGTATTCACATAAGTTTTTCTTAAAACCCATAATTGTGACCGTAGTGATTTTTTTAATATCCATCTGCAGATTGCATTAGTTCAGCAAAAAAAATTCATTACATCTAAGTGGTTCGGAGATATTCTAATGCTAATATAGGAATGAATAGAGTCTAGAAAGAGGCTTCAAAGAATGTACTGATATACATAGCATTCTATTTTTAAAAAAAGGCACTTGATCCTGTAATTTCTTCTTGGCTTACCCTGCATGTTCGAAAATAATTTCCAGTTATAGACTTTTTTCATCTACCAAATGAAGTTATGGCATATATTGGAAAATATTTAGCGGGAAGTGGAGTCGAAAATAATTTTATTGAAACGAAAATATTTCACCCAAAGATCGTTGAGAGTGTACTCAATGAAAAGCATTATTCTCGTGCTACGAGAGATTTTTGCATGGTATCTGAAGCTTTGCATATATATATAAGGATATAGGTTATACATACAAGGACAAAATATTACCTTTTAATAAGGAATATAAGGAAAAAAACAAGATTAAAATTAAACCGCTAGTTACAGAGCTACATTAAAACAAAATTTACCAGAATTTTTAATATGGCTGCCAAACGACCATGCTTTGGACCATGTGACCAATTGTTTTTAACACTCCTATAGGTATGTAATAAGAGACATAAGAGTGTATACATGACATGAGCTAGCTCCTTTACTATACTAGAGAAATATAACATTCAGAAATAATTGAAGTAAAACTTCCACACCGATAAGGAACTACTTAGTTTTCATCTTTATGTCGACGTTCTTTCACCTGAACATGCTTTATGTTGACCCTTGCAGGTGTTTGGGATTAGTTATGCGGAAACGTATCTTGAGGTGAAAATATTGTTCCAGACGTGACACCCGAATCCTATTACTAATTTCTAGGATACTGTAAAAATACAACAATATTCTCACTGTTCTCATTTCCTATTTAATAAATGTTCGTGCACTCTACGTTTTTATATTTGGCAAACGTCGGTTGAGGTTGAATGTTGCTTTGTGCAGAAATTATTGTATATAGCTTCCCAATAAAAATATAATGTCTTTTCATTCTTCCAACGACAATAGTATTTGAGTTTCCCAAAGGAATAACCCGGTCCTGCAAAGGAGAAACAAATGCTATTAAAGTAGCACGAACCAACAATAATTCAGAATTACATTGTGGTATGTGTGCAGACAATTTTGTTATATCGATAGCTCAGGGAGCTGTCGCTTTCAATGCTTTCCGTTCAAATAAAAATTATATTTGTTTGCAGATCTAAGTGATTGGATATATGATATGTTGTATGTATCAAGTATTTTTAGATAAAATATGTACTTTTCAGATAATGAAGTATATAACTACAAACTTACTAAGCTTATTTCTTGTATAGATAGCACAGGTTCCATACATTAGGTCATCTACATAGTTATTTAAGTAAGTACATAAAATGTTCTAAGATTCTATTCAACCGAATAATGCATAAGTAAACGTAGGGTGACTCTACAATTAACAACGTACAACAAATTTGTCTAAAAAATATTTTTTGATGTTGTTTACACAACTAAATTTAGATTATCTGGGACACCTAACGAAACGAGTTCGAGTCCTCCTTTTTGGGAAATAGTGCTAATTATAAAATTATCCCATATGAGTGGATCATATTCCACTATAAACGCCTTCAATAAACAGGGTAGTAATTTTAAGTAATATGTTATAGATGTGATGGTTTTAACCACAAAGTCGATGAATGTAGGTATAACAAATGTGCAAGATGTGGCGATAACGGTCATAAAAGTGAGGAATGCAGTAAGTTAGAATATAAATGTATAAACTGCTTGCAAGCTAATGAAACTATCAATCAGAGCTACAATGTAAACTACTCCATCTTTAATCATGGTTGTTGGTTATATCAGCAAAAGTTCACATTGGAAAAACAAAAATCGTTTGTGAATAACAATTGACTTAAAGAGAGTATAGTCAAAATATGGATGAAATTAAATAAAATTTTGTAGCAGAAATCCTGCAGTAGTTTGTTTCACAGAATCTCTCGTCATATCAGATATAGATGATTACGAAAGTATGATAAGTAATTATAAAGTGACCTGTATAAATTCTGAAAGCAGGTTATTTTTTATATCATTTCTGTATTGAATTTAAATGTATCTTTTCTCATTACATTAATAAAAGTGTATGGTTCATAATAATTAGGATTAAAATAAATCATGAATAATATAACACTGGTGGAATTTACTATTCTTCAAGTAATTTTTTGGAAAAACGGATAGAAACAATGTTTTCAGCATTGAAGGTAAACTACTAATCCTGAGAGATTTTAATTTGAATTGGTTGTCTGATTTTTTTTTTAGTGGCATCGACATCTTTGGTCATCATTAGCCGCCTTGCTCTCCTATTAGATGATTATATTTTGCGCAATAGATTTGTTTATCTCACATAACTTTTATCATATTTCGTCCGTTTGTCAAGCATTCAATTAGTGAACCTGATATTTCCAGTTGGTCGCGAATATTATTGTGGTCCGGGTAGTTCAAGAGTATGGGCTTCACTGTTAATCTACAATGGCAGGTTTGGCACCTGGGTTGTGCTGTCCCCAAAAACAGATGACTAGATGTGAAGTGGGTGTGACCTATTCTCATTCGCGTAATGGCTACTTTTTCCCTTCGAGTTAATTTACAAGGGAAAAACCATGGTTCTATGGATGGTTTAATTTCTTTTAATTTAGATTCTTCCCTGATCCATTCATTTTGCCATATTACCTTTAGTTTAGCTTTGAAGTGGGCTTTAGACTAAGGCTTAAGAGATGGTATAATGACTATGACTTAAAACAGATTGTATAAACTCCTACTCACATTTTTGTGAGTGTATTTTTGTTATCTACGCTAACAGATTTAGTATTTACACGTAATTCTGATCTTGCCGCTAAAGTCTTAGACACATCAATTATACTTGATCATTGTATTATAAAAATTGATAATTTAGACTATAGTGCACCAAGAAAATGTATTTTTAGAGGTAAACAATATAATGATAATTTATTAAAGATTAAATTAAATAATACGCAAGTTGATTTTAGGGAAACTGATATAGATAAAAAAAACATGATTTTCTATGTGGTAGTCTTTTGAAAGTATTAGATGGTATTTGGTAATCAAAATGATTGGTAAAACCATAAAACTAGTAGAAACAATGTTGTCACGATAATCACACAACAAAAATGTAAGTATTGTGAAGTAAAAATTGTTAGATGCAAGAACGACCCAAAGAAAATGTGGCAGTCTCTGATGTCTTTATTATCGTATAAATATGGCGAACCTTTTAACAATTCGAAAATGAAACGTGTAAAAGCCCAAAACTATTGGTTGAAAAATTTAATGAATTCTATATATCTAGCTGTCGGCTTGGTGGTGTCATGGACAGTGACGCGTCATCCCACGCAGACGGCCAAGGTTCAAAACCGGGTCACAGCAGGTCGATGAGATATAGTGGATGAGCGGATCTGCTCGCGTCACCATCTTTCGAAAGAGATGTAAAACTGTGGGTTCCGTGTATCTACGATGTAAGCACGTTAAAGATCCCTACCCCATAACAAACTGAGGGGGTTCGGCAAAATTTCCAGGTTAGAGATCCCCGTGCCTACACAGAACTGATGAGCTTATCCCTTGGCGTCGGTGATTGACCTTGGTAGCGGAAATAGGCCGATGTTAAATAAATGATGAAAAAAAATATATCTAGTATTAACGACATAGTGCATAGTACACCTTATAGCAATTTTCAGTCTAAACTTATCCAGTTAGAAGGAGTAAAAATGCAAAATTTTAAGTTGTCGAAAAAACTGAATTAAAAACAACCGTATTTGATCTAGCAAACAAGAGTAGTCCTTATGAAATTGATGTGGCTTTCTATGAGGATAATTTTGACATTTTATCTGATCAATTGATTCATATAATTAATGGCTCATTAGAGCATGGTATTGGGCTAAGTTCTTTAAAGTGTCGACAATTATTCCTGTAAGAAAAGTACCTGCAATTTTTTGATTTTATAATAGAAAAAAATACTTAGCGAAAATCAGTCTGGCTTTAGAGAAGATTTTAGTTGTGAAAGTGCCTTACAAACGTTGTTAATGAGTGGAAGGAAGCTATGGACAAAGGAGAGTATCAGGAGTAATATTTTTAGATTTGGAAAGAGCATTTGTGACAATTAATAGAGAGATTTTATTAGATAAACTAAGCAAGTATGGAATTGATGGTGTAGTAAGAAAGTGGATTGAACGTTATTTAAAAAAAAATCGGCAGCTACTGGAAGCGGTTGGAACCTCCCCACTCGGTGGATCTTTGAAGCCGAAAAGAGCATTAAATTGTGTCACAAAAGGGCACTAAACGTAATCCGATCTCATCCAAAACCTTTTCAGATCTTCTGGGGCACTAAAAAACCCTCAACTTAATGAATTTACAATCATCTATGCGAGTTATTACCTACATTATTAACAACTTTAACATCACTTGAACGACTAAGAAAGTCTAGTTATCCTAAATGATTTGATTTGTAAAGCAACAAACTGAAAATGATTTGATATGATTTTTATATTGTTACATCTACCTTTAAAGTTTGTGATAATCCACTAAAAGCTACAAATGTGCCGAAATCTTATTAACATGACATGACACCAACTTTATCGGATGACAAACGATGACAATGACAATCATCAAAATTTGCTCATTGCAATCCGATCGCTCGCGGCTGTCTTTGTTAAATCAAACATTAGCATTTCAGTAATTTTACTAGATTTTAGAGGAATATTTATAGTTTAATTCTTCGATTTGTCTGTATATATATTTAAAAACGGCACTAAACGCAATCCGCTCTACTTCTAGAGCAGTGAAGAAACCCTCACATGTGAATTGACACGTGATGTGACGAGTTTCACGACATAACGGCTACGCACATCGATCATGTCATGCGAAATGCGATCTATGCCATATTTGCTTTGTTTTTAATTCTTTTCACGGAAACCAAATCGAAAGGGTGGAAGTGTGATATATCGTTGAAATCAGAATTTGAACTACTTTTCAATGGTTCCATTGCAAATTGAAAGTAATTATAAAATAAACAACTTGTTGAGTCAAAATGGCACTAAACGTAATCCGATCTCAGCCAAAACCTTTTCAGATCTTCTGGGACACTAAAGAAACGCACACGCAAAGTTTCATTCAAATCCGTTCAGTAGTTTCGGCGCTATCGTGCTAACACACATACACACACACAGACATTTTTCAAAAACCACTTTTTTGGGTTCCTAGGACCTCAAAACGTAAAGATTTGATGTTATCTCAATTTTCGTTTTTGAACCAATTTTAGTAACCTCTCACAATTTTATTGTGGTGAGGTTAAAACAAAGGGCAGCGGGTGAAATGTGAAAATGTGTTATCAAGTGAGCTACCTCTACACATGGGAGTACCTCAGGGGAGTTTACTTGTCCCTCAGATATTTGTAATATATATTAATGATATGTGAAGAATCTTTAAAAATTGCAAATGTGCTCATAAGCAATCAGTAAAATTTCAAATGGTTCAAAGATACATTTGTCATTTAAGCTTCAAGAAGTAAATCTGTCATTGGTCTCGGAAATCAAATATCTACGAGTTATTGTTGATTGCAATTTAAATTTTAAAAGCCATGTGGATTTTACATATACAAACATTTCAGAAAAAGTCAGCGTTCTTAAACGTGAAAGAAAGAGTATTAAAAGATACCATGATGTGAACTATATATGTATTTTCATTTATTTTTGTTTTAAATATGTTTTTATTTTTGTTTTGTGTTTATATGGATTCTAATGTAAAACAGAGACTATACTATATATTTTTGATTGTATAATCAGAGGCTAAATAAACGTATTATCTATCTATATATCTATCTTTGCCAAATTATAACATGTTGAATTATGGAAGTAACAATTATTGGTTTTAAATGGATATTTTGGAATATTATAACAAATTGAAATGTACCCATTAAAGTTTATTTATAGGAATGACTGTTATATTGATAAAAAAACTACAAAACCTAAAAAGTTGTAAAACAGGAATAGTTTTTAAATTCCAATGTGCAAGAAAAATTTGCAAAAATACGTCTACGCAATATCGATTTCATGCTTTACTTGAAATATTTCTAACCATTAAGAAGTAGCTTGAGCAAATGAATATTTGAGAGTTTTTGCACATTACAATAGGATTTAAGAATCAAACTGTTGAAACTTTTTCTATCACGCCCTTAATGTTTAGTCGATTAATCATTGAAAATGGGGATATAACTTTTATGCTATTAACTACCTATAATTTCTGATCACTTTAACCAGCATTCTTTTGTAAAGTCACGATATATTATTGATTTGAATCATTATTCTCTCCTTTTAATGTCCAATCTTCACGGTGTAAAACACCCACGAATGTTATGGCGCACGTATATAGCTAAAATGATTTCTTTAATTTAATGAAATTTTCTTTGAAACAAATAAACTGGATTTTTGGGGATAGGGTTAGTGAATGTAATACTTAAATGGTGACACGTGTTTACTAAAAATGAAACTATTAGCAATGGTAATAATAGTAAATACTAAATGACAAGTAATATGGAAAATACGCTGACATATTTGGGAATAAAAATTGTCAATAGATTATTATTATTTCAAAGGGGAAAATAAATTTTATATAATTATTATTATATTAATATTAAAGTACATATTCAACTTGAAAATTGTAGTTATAACATTCTTCTTTAGGTGGTTTTTCAAGAGACAATAGAAAACATATTTCTTCGAAATGTACACTACAAGCCCTGTAATTTCTATAGAAGTAACTGGGAGACACATTTCATTTCTCGTTCAAAATTCCTTGCCCAGACTAAGCACCTAATAGTGCAGGCAAACTGTCGAAAAAAGCCTAAATTCAAAGAACTGAATCTAATTGATCTCGTCTTTTGAGGAGTTGTTGTTTATAATGTATATAAACATTTTTTGTCGAATCACCTGCAATGGTGTCTGGGAAAAATAGTTATAAACAAATTTTTTTAAAGCAGTTCTTTGCTTATGTCTCTAATTTTGCCCATAGCAATAATTGGGATAAATCTTTTTGGACTAATTCGAAAGCTTAACTCTTTCTCTTTAAGATTTAGTTGTAACAGTTATGAAAACTTACAGTTAAATTGGAATGATTAGTAATAATTTGTGGCTACTTGACTCGATAGCCACGCAACTCCAAAACTTGACAAAAAATTGACGCCTGGAAAAGTTATAAAAAAATACTTTATTTTTGTGCAACTTACAGGTGTTGTCGGGAATGTTGTAATATTCAAGCAAACAGTGTTTTTCGGTGTTTACAATAAATATGTTTATTAATTGTTTAATAAAATTAAAAAATAAGGCTTGCTTAATCATTAAATTTTATACTATTAATCGAAGTTAGTAATATACCATTGTAAAATATATTATAGTTAATGTTTCGGCATTATTGCATAAGGGTAATTTGCAAAAAATAATCGTTTTTTGCACCAAAAGTAAACAAAAATTTAAATAAAGCATAAAAAATATTTTTCGGCAGCAACTTCAATAATTTTTTCATTACTTACATCTTGTAATACACCAACACCTATTTTTTGCAAATTGCTCATATGTATACATTAGCAAAATTATAACCGTTCTATACAACCAGTATTCAAATATTTAAATAAAAGTGGGAGTTTGTTAGTTTTCTTTTATTTTTTCTTGTTTTGTGTTGTATTGTAAAAAATTGTAAAATTGTAAAAAAAAATCTCTATAAACATTTTTTTATAGTGCGCTCAACATTGCTCGCACAAAAATGTTTTTGTAATGAAATTTTTGTAGAATTTCCTGAACTTCAAAATCGAATTCTTGTAAAATTATGGCTATGGGCAGAATTAGAGAAATATGAGCAAAAAACTGAACTTTTTTTTTAATTTGTTTATAACTATTTTTCGCAGGCACCATTGGCAGGTGATTCGACAAAAAATGTACATATACATTATAAACGACAACTCCTCAAAAGATGAGATCACTTAGATTTAGTTCTTTCAATTTAGGCTTTTTTCGACAGTTTGTCTGCGCTATAATATAAAAATATAATTTAGCCACTTATTTAGTTTATTTAATTTCACAGAACCGTATTATTAATTTTTTTACCTTTGATGATCTTTGGAGAGCCTGAGTCAAGCATTTCCAAAATACTAAACACTAAATTAATTGGTAAATAAAGTAAAGTAAATTAGTAAATAAAACATAAACACTTATAAAGTCATAGAAACCAATGATCTATCTAGAAACACTACAAAATTACATAAGAGACAGATAAAAACAATTCAACACAGGAAAATATTTTAAAAATATTCAACCGTAACATGCCACAACCACTTGGCATGAAATAAAACAATTCCTTATAATCTATTGAGATTACATTAATCATCAGAATCATAGAATGCGCGGGAGACGAACTAGTTGAAGCCGTCAAAGATAAAGGAGATGTCTATTGCATTGTCTAAATTTGGTTATAGGCAGAATATTCGAAGAATTATGCAAAATAACAGAATGCCGAATGCATCAGGACACACTTGGGTTTAATAGACCATATTATTTAACACTTTAGTGTTTTTGAAATTTGTGTTATTAAAATTTTAGCCAGAAGTTAAATATAGAAAAAAATGTAAGTGGCCTATCAATCCACCTATATTTTTTTAAACAAAACACCAAGAAGATTTAATTTTTATTCATTCAAACTTATGTCGTAGATTGGTTTGCATTTAAAAAAGTCTTAATAGATAGATAGATAATATGTTCATTACGCCCCTGGCTATACAATCAAAAATCTGTTTCACATTATAAACCATATATACGCAAAATAGAAATGAAAATATATTTAAAATAAAAATAAAATAAAATACATATACAATTCACAAAATGGTATATTATAATAGTCTTTTGAAAGTGTTTAGATCAGTTCTACGTAAGTCGGTATTCAATCAGTTATACTCAACAACTCCTTTATAAAAAATTGAGCTATTCACTGATGCACTATTGACACGTTTAATTACAAAATTTCCCTTTCCTCGAGTGTTATAGTCATATACTTCTCGTAATTTTCTTAAGATAATTTTTATGTAATCTGGAACTAGGTCCTTGTTAATTTCATGTATGAAAATTAAAATATTATACTTTAACAAGTTCTCTGTATTTATCTAACTAAGGTATTTTAACATGCCATCTATCTAGTGTATATTCTGCATTTTAATATAACTCGCATCGCTCTGTTTTGTACCCTTTGTAATCGTTCTATATCGGTTAGCATTATACAGGATTGTGCTACAAAATTTAAAATGCGGTAGTATTATATCATTATAGATAGTTTTTTTGCATTTATTGATAGGCACCAACTGGCACGTTTAAGAACTCAGAATTTTTTGAAATTTTTTAACATCACCACAATAAAATTGTGAGATTACTAAAATTGGTTGAAAAACGAAAATTGAGATAACATCAAATCTTTACGTTTTGAGGTCCTAAGAATCCAAAAAAGTGGTTTTTGAAAAATATCTGTGTGTGTGTGTATGTGTGTTAGCACGATAGTGCCGAAACTACTGAACGGATTTGAATGAAACTTTGCATGTGCGTTTCTTTAGTGCTCCAGAAGGTCTGAAGAGGTTTTGGTTGAGGTCGGATTACATTTAGTGCTGTTTTGGCGCAACAAGTTGTTTATTTTGTAATTAGTTACAATGTTCAATCGAATCATTGAAAAGCAATTAAAATTCCAGTTTCAACAATACATCATACTTCCACCCTTTCGATTTGGTTTCCGTGAAAAAAATTAAAAACAAAGCAAATGTGAAGCATAAATCGCATTTCGCGTGACATGATCGATGCGCGTAGCCGTTACGTCGTGAAACTGGTCACGTCACGTGTATCCTATTCAACAACAACTATATAGCTTTACTGTCGCATTTAAACTTTCAAAGTTGTTCAAGTGATGTTAAACTTATTAATACGATAATAGTATATATTACGATTATAACAATTAATATTAAATTGCAAGTATACAGAAACATTATTTACAAAATTATGTCAACAGTTAAACGTCAAATCACCTTCCATTCCCAATAATAATAATAATGGACCATTCCATTTCACCGTATCGGAAAGTTGATTGGCTGTATCTAGTGAATTATGCAACTCCCGCTTATAATCCACGCTATTTGTTTATGGATACTATTACTTGTTCAAATGCAGTTGATTAGTGAATATATATTATAATCAAATGGATAAAGAGTATAATAGTTTCAAATAGATTATAACCATATTAGAAACTAAATCAGTTATTAACTTCTGGATGTGAATGAAATAGTGTGTGCGTGTGTATGTGTGTGTGTGTGTGTGTGTGTATATGTGTGTTGCCACGCTAGCGCCAAAACTACTGAACGGATTTGGATAAAAATTTGCATGAGTTTAATGCTCCAGAAGATCTGAAAAGGTTTTGGTTGAGATCGGATTACGTTTAGTGCTTTAATGCTCTTTTCGGCTTCAAAGATCGATCGGGTGGGGAGGTTCCAGCCGCTTCCAGTAGCTGCCGATTTTTTACATGTAAAATCCACATGATTATTTAAATTTAAATTGCAGTCAAGAATATCTCCTAGATATTTGATTTCCGAGAACAATGACAGATTTATTTCTTGAAGATTAAACGATAAATTTCCATCTATGAATCATTTGAAATTCTGCTAATTACTTATGAGTATAATTTTTGTTTATGTGATATTCAGTTTTAATTTATTTGTTTTCAACTATTTAGAAACAAGTTCTAAATCATGATTTATTTTTCGTACCGACTCTCTAGGATCATGTTCATCAATATAGACTATAGTGTCGACAGCAAAAAAGGGATATTTGCAATTTTTAAAGATTCTTGACATATTAATATATATTACAAATAATAGAGGGCCAAGTATGTTCCCCTGAGGCAATGATTGATTAAAATAGAGCATAAAAAGTAAAAGAGTTGTAGAGATGTTAGTGTCTTAACAAAGACTCTCTGTATATTATTTATATTACGTTCGACTACTAAGATCAATATTTATAAAGAAAATTCTCTCATTTGTGGAAAAATTTAACTTATTGTATCACTACATTTTAAGGCAAAATATTATAATAAACTAAATCAAAATATCTTTAAACTCAAACGATAATAAAGTTTTGGAAAATGTAAATCCTGACTAAAGTAATCTGTTAAACTTTAAATATTTACATAGAAATAGTTGAGTTATGAACTTATCAATTATGCGATTTAAAAACTATACAGGGTGTAACGCAACGTACCCGAAAAATTTTAACCATACACGCAACTTTAAATAAGGAGTCGATTTCTTAAAAAAAAATTTTATATAAGTCCAACACAAAAAAGATACAAATTGTTAAAATTACAAATTAATGGAAATGTTAAAATAACATATTATTTCTATAAAACTGTTGAAAGTTCTGTCCATTGACATTCAAGCACACCTGAACCCATCTAATCCAATTTTGTCACACTAGCTGAAGTGTTCTCCCTTCCTGCTGTTCCCGAAGACGCAGATTATAGACAGCTGTTGTGATACGTTCACTTAATACATCGATATTGTCAACTTCGGTTTGGTAGACTTCATGTTTTAAATATCCCCACAAAAGGAAGTCAAGAGGATTTAGATCCGGGGACCGCGGAGGCCAAGCTACAGGTCTAACCCGTCCGATTCCGTTTAATTGAGTCAAGTAACCTCGGGCTACTAAACGATAATTTGAGGGCGCACCATCATGTAAAAACCACATCCGACTTCGGACCTCCAAGGGCACATCTTCAAGAAGACGAAAAAGATCATTATGGACTTTTATTACTGTTTTTTTCAAGAAACCAACTTTTTATTTAAAGGTGCGGGTATGGTTAAAATTTTTCGGATAAGTTGGTTTCCTGTATAAATTATTGTAAAATTTCTGAAATATCCGTATCTAAAATTATAACTTTAAAGGTTACTAAATGTTCTCATATAATCGATATATTTGACCAATCATAAATTCTTTCTCAACTATAAAACAATTCACAGTTGTATCATATATTCTCCAGACTTATTTGAATTTAAAATTTGAATCGTTGGTAATATTGTAATATTTGAATTATAAGTCATTAAGACCACTTACCGCACATGAAATACAAAATTATATACTCATATATTGTTAAACTGCATTCTAGGAGTTGAATGTTAGTATTCAATTCACGCACATTCATTTAGTTAATCAATAAAAGGAAACTGAAATTGTTTCTTCCCCAGTAGCATAGACACATTCTCCCAAAATTGTTTTAGTGATATCGAGCCAAGACGTATTTTATCAGATTTTTTCTAGCGTGGTCCATTGTATCAGCATCATATATAGGACGAAATTCTACATTGTAATGCCAATATTGAAAATTTAACATGGTTTACTAATGCAAAAGAATATCTGGCATACTTTATCATTATATTATTTTACAGCGACATAGTGCCAACACTACGCGAAATAAATTTATATTGGCCTCGGATACAACATTGGGCACGGAAGTGAACGATATGTGATCAATATTTTGACCTACTTGAGTTGCTACTGATCTTAGTGTTAAACACAAACAATATAGAAATTTGTTGAAGAAAGTAAAATCAGATCAGTTATGATAAACTGAAAATTAAAGATGCATATATAAGAATTATAAACAAATTCGAAATATAATATATTAGGAAATAGAAATAGAAACAAATAAACAAATAATGTCAGTATCACGGATACTCAAGGTAATTCAATTAGAGATGATAAATAAAAATCAGAGGTTTCAACTATGTTTTTTAGGGAATGCAAAAACAATGTGTGATAAATGAATAGGAAATTTCCACCACAAAATTCTATAATTAATTCCATATATTTAAATGCCATGAGCGAGAAAGAACTAATGATACATATTGGAATTTAAAAAAAATTAGCCCTCGATGAAGATGGAATAACGTCAACAGTCATAAAAAAACGTACATAGAAATATACTGATATCATTGGAACATCCCAATAAGTTTGTCGACCTCAATTTCTGGATTCTGGATATCTTCTTTTGTTACCCGGTAGACAAGGCAGGCGATCTACACCTATCAACGAACTATAGACCTATATCTGTTATTAATAATTTTTGCAAAAATATTTGAAAAATGCTTAAAATGGTGATTAATTAATTAACTTTGTAGACAATGAAGAACATATTTATAAAAAATAATTTTCGGAATAACAAAAATGGTGAGGATGCAATATTTAAATTAACAAATAATTTTATTTCAGTAATAAAAAGTCTCTTGCAGTCTAAAGTAACTATAGAATATTCAACAATTTTATAAAAACTAAAATTAACTGCCGAGTTTATTCTATACATCTAGTTAATATCTATTTTCAACGCTTTGATCAGTTGGTATAAATAATATTTATCATACTTTCCCTACACCAGGTTTTAACAACGACTCTTCATATCCTTTTTATAAAGTATATTACTTCCTGCGACAAATTTGCGTAAATTACTACACTTCCTGGTGGGTAGCCAGAATTAGGAAATATGTCAAAAGCCTCATTTTATGCAAATACGATATCGCTATAGCATCGCTGCTGTGTTGAAAATTTAAAATTCAGCATACGAAATTGCATGTATTCGGTGAGATATACGCTTATATATAAGGTCTCCATGTGAAATCCTTTGCGTGTTGCATTATAACCAAGGAGACCGTAATGCTTTTTAGGGTTTAAAAGATTTATAGTTGAATTGTTGAAAAAATATATTCTTAGTAAGCATTCCTGAATTTTGAACTATTTATCACGTAAACTGGGTGCAATATAAATTAAAACCAAGTAGAGTAATTTAAAATACAGTACCAGCAGACGTGGCTCGTAAATAATTGGATGGGATATCAAATTTGCATAAAAGTTACTTATTGCAAATCCTCTTTGCAGCTATGTCTCATATATTTTACGTGCATGTACTTCTGCTTTGGTAAATCAATTTATTCCAGAATCTACTATTAAATGAGAATTAAAACATTCGATAGTGACATTTGTTTCATGCAATTTTCGCATTTATGTATTTAAGGTCAACTACCGATGCTAGGAGACGAGCTAACCTCAACCTAAAAATTTTGCTGAACCTCTGCTCTGTTGAAATGTAATATAACTTTATTTACTTAATTATAGCACAACTACACAAACTGATAAGAAACTCAGTCGCAGAGTAGAAGAGAATAAACATTATTAACGATTTTATACAATAAACTCATATCGTAACCTTAAATAGAATTAAACATAATATTTTTAGTCGCAAACTCCTCTATAAAATCCTTATTTTACTATAAGGAATGTAGCCAGACTGCAACGAACAGCTACTCTCCTGACTATGTGCCCCGCCGAGCGCTGAATTACAAGTTACAAGTCTGGCGCGTTAAGTGTAATAATTGCATATTACCATCAAAACGCTAATGCTTCGATTGCAACAAACACCAGCCAAAAGACTGATCCTACTTAAAGGAGCTCTCTTGTCAGCCGTCACACACCACTTGCAGACTGCAGTTTCGAGCTGCTGGCTCTCGTCAGTGCAAGGTAGGCATGTGACGACCGGCACGAGGATCCTTCGACTACTTGGTACATCCCGGTATTTTTACAATAGCGACGTGTAAAATAGTCAGCAGGCGCCATCTAGCGCTCCAGTGTCTGTTGCAATCGAAAAATGAATAGCCTGACTAGACTTAGCATAGTTCAAATGTGCTTTTAGAGGGCGGAATATTAAACATAATATTTTTAGTCACAAACTCCTTTAAGTAGGATCAGTCTTTCGGCTGGTGTTTGTTGCAATCGAAGCATTAGCGTTTCGATGGTAATATGCAATTATTACACTTAACACGCCAGACTTCTAACCTGTAATTCAGCGCTCAACGGGGCACATAGCCCGGAAAGTAGCTGTTGGTTGCAGTCTGGTTACGTTCCTTATAGTAAAATAAGGATTTTATAGAGGATTGTGACTAAAAATATTATGTTTAATATTCCGCCCTTTAAAAGCACATTTGAACTTAAAATAGAATTGCATAAAATATTTATACCAGGGCACGCATAGTAAGATAAAAAGGATTATTTGAACATGGACTTCTGCTATATGAAATTTAACATAACTACATATATCAGTATAATCCAATGGATTGTTCAAAATTTCATATACGTCCAAGCCATACAGAAATTCCAAGCATATTTTTAATAAATCATATTGAGACGTACCTCTTGCTGGATGAATACCGCTATTTTTATACCAAAGATATTTACTGAAAATCCTTTGCATTCTTTCAACGCTACGTTATGTACTTCATATTCTGGGTTCTATATTTGTAGAAGCGTGTTCTAATTTTGATTTGACAAATGCTTTGAAGGTGCTACCCACATATTCTTTGATGATTCTAATTATAAAACCTAAGTTTCGGTAACCAGTGACCACGATAATATTTGTATGATGATTAAAGGTTAACTTACGACTTAGAAAGATAGCCCCAAGATCTTTAAATTCATTACATTTATAGCATATTCACATTTTAGATTCGTACTAAGGAAACAAATATCAACGCATACCAAGGCGTGATTTGCTGAATGTTGCATTACTGATAATAACGAATTAGAAATTATTTTACTGATAATCCGAAAAACAGTTTAAGAATTGCAATTTAAACTTCTTGCCACATAAAACAATAAGAAGAAATCGAAAGAAGTATAATAATAATAATATGAAGCCCTTTAAACCAAAGTTTCTTCACACCTTGGACGAAGGCGATACTGAGAAACGAATGGAACGGACGGAAGGAGAATATGAGGATGACAGGAATTTTATAAACAAAAATTTTAAATATCCAAAATTTAAAGCAAACATCACTGTTGTGTCAATTCGTCCTATTTTTTATTATTACTTTGATTCTCCTATTTCATTACAAAAATAGTAATTTCTAAAATTGTTGTGAAAGTGGGAAGTGTTTAATTGTAATGTGCATGTTAACTGATCTTAATAAGAGATGTGCAGTTTATTTATTAAATACCAATTTATTATGGTCTTCTCAATATCGCCTCTTTCTAAAGTCTGACAATTTTTGGTTTATGGGCTTTATTATCATTTACATAATCCTCCAACGCGAGCCTTGATAATAAAAGTAACTGCAAGACTTACTATTAAAAATAAGTATCCTTGATATGGAGCATTTTGAAAGATAACGAATACTGCCCAATATTAAATAACTGATGCGCACAAAATTTAAAGTTCAACTGATAACGATCTAAATGAGCATTGTAAACAATATTATTTAAACAGTTCTGAATTACATCACGAATATTCGAATTATTTCGGTAATGCAATATAAATTTTAATTATGCTATATTTCTGTTAAAAACCAATATAATTTGTTTCGGTCACATCAACCTCGTTGCTATCGGCGATCTCCAAGTTGGTGGAGAAGCTCGTCCTGACCAGACTAGATGCTGTTCAGGAGGAGCTCCACATCAACGATGAGTCCCAGTTTGGCTTTAGGAGGGGCAGGAGTACGGTGCAGCAAGTCGTTAGGATAGTCAACGACGTCAAAGTACAATACAGCCTCGGGAAGAACACCACCATGGTGCTCCTCGATATTGAGAAGGCGTTCGACACCGTCTGGATCCCGGGGTTACTCTACAAACTATACCACTATAACTTCCCTACTTACTTCATCAAACTCATTCACTCGTTCTTGACAGGCAGATCCCTACAGGTTCGAGTGAATAACAAACTCTCAACATGGCGGGACATTCGCGCGGGAGTTCCGCAAGGATCGTGCCTGTCGCCAAAGTGGTACAACCTGTACGTCTCCGACTTCCCAGAGTTCCCGAATACGAAGCTGGCCAAGTACGCCGATGACACGGCCATGTATGCGCATTCCCACAGTGCACAAGCGGCGAATATGCTGCTGAAGGCGCACATGGCTCGTGCCACGGCTTAGTACGACCGGTGGAAGATTCGGGTAAACGCTGAAAAATCGGAGGCGATAGTCTTCACGCGCCGATTCCCAGAAAATAAAATTCTAACACCAATTTCGATCCGTGGAAACCAAATTCCTACCAAGAGGTGCGTGAAGTACTTGGGGTGAGATTAGATCAACGACTGACGTTTAATACTCACATCAATGAGACAATACGGACGGTCTACTCCTTGTCCAGGAGTCTGTATCCGCTCATGGTCAGGGCCAGCAGGCTTAACCGACATAATAAAAAACTTGTACACAATGGTGGTCGTGCCTCATCTCTAATTCTGGAAGGTACACCTCCTTCAGAGACCTGTACGCACTTTGCAGCGACATAGCCCCGATAGCGGATTACATCCAGCAGATCTCTCAAAACTTCTACTCTTTCAAGCTGGGAGATAGTCTGTTAACAAGACACATAACACAAATTAGACAGCATAATGCCCCATTTCGGATTAAACACCCCTTACCGTACCAGACGTTACCGATTTTCCGGCAACCCCTGTAGCCAAACTTCACCAACTATAACCTCAACTTGCCCTATCCACCTTTACTAATATTTCATACCTTTCATATCTTTAAATCTTTCCTGTCCCTCTCTTCCTTTATGTTTGTAATCTTTTGTCGCGTTTATTTTTTCTTGCTTTCTTTTTGTACATTTTTGTCTCTAAATTCATTTCTCATCGCACATTTTTATAAAATCAAAACCTTGTGTGAAATCAAAATTTTTAAAATCAAAGTTTAGGCCCGCCTTTGCGCACCCCGGAATGTATACACCTCGCGGAAGGCTCCTCGTTTGGATTGAGGTGCTGCGTCAGCTACGAATTTTTTTAAAAAAGTGATAAGTGAACAAGTTTTCTAAAAAAATATGTAGTTTTAAGTGTTGTTAAATCTTTTATGTTAGATGTAAGTAATTTTAATGCCTTTTTAATCTGTTTGTCTCAGAAGGAGTCTAGGTCTAAGTTTTTAATTGTTTTTTAACCGAACCAGACCCGTTGCGCCCGACCCTGCAATCCGCCATCGTGTAGCGCGGTGGTTGCACGGTCGGTCCCGGGATGGGTTCTAGGGAGGTACGTATTATATTATAATGTTAATAAAGTTATGTCGAATTGAATAGAATTGGTCACATCCATTTGAAGGCATCCTAAACTCAGTGGCGTAGTCAAATTTGAAATAAAAAGTTGCTAACATTTTTTTGTATTTTTGGCCTTGAAAAAAATTTGAAATAGACCTTGAAGTTTTGAATTTCGATCTGAAATTTTACACCACGATAGAGTGATTCAAGCACATGTTCTTCGAACTCACTGATGTTTAGTGCTATTTTTAATACATTGATATGCGTAAATAACGTATAAATACCTAAATAGATAAATGTGTATAATAATATCGTCTACAAAATAAGCTTAATTTTATCTCTATATTATTCAATCTTTCTCGCCTTTATAGAAAATGTCACCCTAATGCTCGATGTTTAAAAGTGAACTAATTAAATCCAAACTTCTCCATAGAAGGTCATAGGTACATAAACTATATAATATATTGTGTAAGATGACTCGTGGTGATAAGTATCTTCATAAATTCAGTTAACTTCATACCACAAGAACTTAAAGTTAACCTTAAATTAATTATTACATAATGTGTAGTTCAGGATAAATTATCTTAGAAACTGCTTTGCTAGACAATATTTTATGTAGGCCTACTAAAAGTTGCTTTCATGCTTTATTGAAGTAAGTCGTATCTGCTCTTTACAATTACAACGCTCTACATTCATTAGTTTCCGAAATCTCTTTCGCAAATCTATCATGGCTTAAAAGTATCACTGAAATATGGATTCGTAGTAACAATTTGCGCTGGGTAAAAATTTAAGTTACTTACATATCTTATCTGTAAGTAAAAATTAAATAGTATAACCAAGGAACAGTTAAAATTCTTCATATTTTTAAAAGATCAAGTAAAATAGTCTATTATAAAAGTAGTATATTTGATATAAATCGAATATTAATAATTATACAAGTTGTCCATTTTATCAGAGCACTCGAGAATATCTCACTTAATATCGGTCGTACAAAAAAAGTTATTTTTTACGAAAATTGTGCCGATTTATATAACCTACAAAATGGTTTAAAGACATTTGAAATCCATGGCCTACTTTATGAGTTATGGCGGAAAATATCGAAAGTGCGGAAAACGTCTAGGCCAAATATCTCCGTTATTTGAAGAGATACGAGAAAAATTCTAAGGCAAAAATTTTTTGCAAAACAGAGTGTTTCAACGAAGTTTTATATAATTTTTTTTCAAAACTGCTGTATTTACTCTTCAGGCTGTTAAAAAAATTATTTTCCTCCCGTTTCAACGATATATCACATGCCATATTTATTCATTTGTACTACGTTAGTAATTATAAAAACATTTTTTTAAAACAAATAATTCTTTTTTAACAAGAATTATACTTGCCGTGGAGAAGTATGATTAAATAAAACGATAAAATAATTCAATAAATTGTTCAAATCTTTGCTATAATAAAACATTAACACAATTAAGAAGAATACAGTAAATTCAGGTAATAAAAACAAATTAATAATAAAAAGAATATAGCACACGGGACATTAGTATTTATCTAATCCTCAAAATAATTTTTAAGATATCATATCAAGTGTTCAAAGTGTCCACCGCGATTTCTTATGCACAATCGAGCGCGGCGAGGCACTGCATTTAAAACATTACCCAGCATTTCGGAGTAACTGTAATACATGCCTGTTGAATTCGAGCTTTTAGGTCCTCTACATTTTGTGATTTCGTCGAAAACACCTTATCTTTGGGGTTATATCCGGAGAACGAGGGGGCCATCAAATAAATCCATTGGTACCTATCCAATGTTGAGGCAAAATTTCGTCTAAATAATCTAGGCAAATTTGGGAATTGTGGGGAGGAGCTACATCTTGTTGAAAATATTGAAAGTTGTGTCG
This sequence comes from Leptura quadrifasciata, assembly GCA_963675555.1. NCBI lineage: Eukaryota > Metazoa > Arthropoda > Insecta > Coleoptera > Cerambycidae > Leptura > Leptura quadrifasciata. The sequence goes on along the minus strand of OY776678.1, from coordinate 94,534,646 downwards.
ATTCTCTAAAGGTATGTCATCTAAGAATTCATTAAATTCATTTCTCAAAAAGTTTAGGTACCTTTGACAACTGAGGTGACCATCATAAAAATAAGGACCTATTAAATTGGTACCTAAAATACCTATCCACACATTTATTGAAAAACGATTTTGAAACCCAGTCAATCTATGCCAGTGTGTATTTTCAGAAGTCCATTTGTAATGAATATTGCGATTAAAAAATCCATTATTGGAAAAATTTGCCTCGTCGGATTAAAGTATTTTACTACATATTAATGGATCAGCACGCTTCTATTCCAACAGCCACCTACAAAAAGTCGTCCTCCTTGGTTTGTCCCCCGATTGTAAATTGTGAACTTTTTTGGATTTATAACACTGGTAACCATTTTTCTTTAAAATTTTTCTAGCACTTGTTTTATTTATATGACAATCAATTTAAATTTCTCTTAATGATGTTTCCAAATTTTCTGTATTTTTATTCCTTACATAATTAATAACTCGGTTTACCTTATTTACATTATCAGTAACACTGTTCAACCTTGTCTTCTTTAAAAATGAACCATTATATTTCAGTTTCGTAGCTAATTTTCTGAACAGAGTTTTATTCGGCTGTAGTGCTTGTGGAAATCTGTTTCTATATTCTACTTGAGCTAATCCAGAGTTAAAATTGCATTGGCAATATGTAACGAACATATTATAACGATCAATGTGAGTGAAAATCATTTTTGAAAATTCTAAATTCTTAAACGAGTGTGATTGAGTGAGAGTTTAAGTATTAACTGAGATGATCTGTCAAGAAATCAAATTGTCAAGTTTATTCATAGCCAACTATTTTAAAATAATTAAAATAATAGTGAAATCATGAAATACAAACAAATGGATATTATACTCAAATTAATTGGTAAAGACATTTTAACTTTCTGAGCAAGGAGTGACGCTTTTATGGAGGACCTCTATACATTGGCATAACTGCGAATACTCTTTCCATAATTGCTCCATGTTGCTTTCTTGATTATTATTCTGTTTTTGTTACCTGACTTTACTCTATTCTTCTTAATTGTGTTAATATTTTATTATAGCAAAGATTTGAACAACTTATTGAATTATTTTATCGTTTTATTTAATCATACTTCTCCACGGCAAGTATAATGCTTGGTTTTAAAAAAATGTTTTTATAATTACTAACATAGTACCAATGAATAAATATGGCATGTGATATATCGTTGAAAAGGGAGAAAAATACTCTATTTAACGGCGCCATTTCCCGCCCGTTCCCAAATAATTTCTTTAATAGCCTGAAGAGTAAATCTCAAAATACAGCAGTTTTGAAAAAAAAAATAGATAAAACCTCGTTGAAACACTCTGTTTTGCAAAAAAATTTTGCCTTAGAATTTTTCTCGTATCTCTTCAAGTAAAGAAGATATTTGGCCTAGACGTTTTCCGCATTTTCGATATTTTCCGCTATAACTCTTAAAAGAAGGCCATTGATTTCAAATGTCTTTAAACCATTTTGTAGGTTATGTAAATTGTCACAATTTTCGCAAAAATAATTTTTTTTTGTACGACCGATATTAAGTGAGATATTCTCGAGTGCCCTGATAAAATGGACAGCCTGTATATATTTTTTCATCAGGAATATTTTCTGGATTAGTTTGAATTAAGCTCTTGTCTTAAACAAATAAGTATAATCTTTAATCTCAACCCAAAAATAAAAGTCTTTATCTAAATAGAACGATGTTGCTAAGTTAGCACTATATAAATTTCTGATCAAAATATCGACTATAATTTAACTCAAATTTTTAAATTTGCATAAATTTCAAAATTACAAGTGATTTATTCTTGACGGCAGTTTAGGATTATTGCCATGTGGATGTTGTTTGCGTTTTTTTCAGATGTATAACCCCCTAAATATTGTATGAAATTTATTTGTGGCATTGTACGAATATTCTTTCCTTTTATTTGGGTTTTCTACCACATGTATTATTATCCTCTTCAAAAACAAATCACCGAATCTACAAAATAATAGAATTATTGGAAAAAGTCTTTACGCCTATGACGTTTACGTCAAAGGAACATTCAGTGGTTATTTTTTACAAATAATATAAATCGGAATGAACACAGAAATAATGTATTTTGCTGATCTGATGTTTCGGAAAGTAGTCTCTTTCCGTTTTCAAAGCTTTTTTCGAAGAACTCTTATTTGTCGTGTATGCTAAATACACAGCTTTAAGATTCTGTTTATGTTATTTCCATAGATACTTACTAAGATAAGATAATGTTGAGTTTGTTAAGTTCTTCTTTTAACATTGGTAGCCAGGTTGTACAAATATCTACAGAACAATTCGATATGCATTTATCTTCATTTAATAAAATTATTGCTGATGCTTTAATTTTTCTTTTTTTTATCTGCCTCTTTTGTTAAAATTTAGCCGAGTCCTAGTTTATTCTATGTCCGTTTTCCCAAGCATGTTCATAAATCTGTGATTTCTGAATTTCATTCTCTAATGTGCTCATCCAACCTCACACTGAAAGGTCTGGATGACTCACCCACATAATATTTATCACATTCGCACAGGATATTGTAAATACAGTTTTTATTAATTCTACTCCCGGTTTATCGGTTTTGTTTTTGTTAAAATAGATCTCAAAGTGTTCCCCGTTTGAAATACCGTCCGAACATCAAATTTGTCACCTATACGGCTGAGCTTCTACTATAGTCCGTATACATAAGGAATTGTTGATGTATAATGACGTTAAGGTCTTTGTCGTACTTAATTGTCCCTATTTTCAACATTTATGAAAACTCTATCAACAAAGGCTTCAGGATATTGAACACACATTTTAACATTTATTGATTGAGTTGAGTTAAACGCCTCTTTCAGATAGTCTTTCTTGGGTTTGGATTTGGGAGATTTCTACTATAAAAAATGTATTTATATCTATAGTAGCTACTTTTTACTTGGCAATGGGATTACAAATAGTCCTACACACACAGGGATTTGGAGTTTAACGTGGACTCCAAATAACAGTCCTCGGCTGCCTCTGGGTAGATTGATGACTGTAAAATAGGATACTTGGTCATTTACTCAAGTGTCGAGTGTGGCCATTTTTAGAAACTTAAGATGATGATCATGGTTTCATCACCACTAAATAGGGTTTTATTGCATAAAAATCCAAATATTTCTGTCATGGTTTAAAAATTATATTGTTATTTTCTCTTTGATGGATACTACGATCATTTTTTTTTTATGAAACATAAATATCTAAATTGTAAAAATTTCTTTTATTATTTTTAAATATCTTCAGGGCAAATTTTCATCGTAAGCTTTAATTTTGGAATTTTTGGAATAATGCTAGATAACAGCTTTCAACTCGATAAACGAATCACAAGAAAGTACCCAACAATAGTATCAATAAACAGATGGTTATGAAATTTTGAATGAAATATAAAAATAGTTATGATGTAGTAATGGCAAGCAATCTGGCAATTAATCTCGAAGCAGTTGATTTTAGGCTTTCAGGCAAGTAGAAACGCCTACTTTTACATGAAAAAATCAAGTAGTAAAGCAAAAGAAATAATAACCCAGGCAGGTAATATCAGTTTCAGTAAATTTTTAGGTACAAACTGAATGACAGATGTTTAGAAAATATGCAGGATTTATAATTATCTAACAATAAAAATATCAATATGATGCAAGAAAGCATATAGTAGACTTTTAAACAATAAAATTAAAAAAAAATGTAGTAATAGTTCGCTAAGAGTAAGACAAGTTTTAAGTCTACTAACAAATAAATGAAGACAACAGTGTGCTCAATAAATCTGGGTATAAGACGAACATTTCATAATTTTATTGTTATGGCTGTGCCTTGAGTCAGTGATTGTAAAATGTTCAATAGCAACTTTTGGTGAAATCATAAACAGTAAAAATTAGACTGTTTCAAATGGTTAAAAATTTTATAGACTTTAAATTAATAGCTAAAAGGTAGGAAACTTAAATCGTTTATCTTTAAAACTAAAGAAAGAAGGAGAATGTACCAAGATCCTGTTACACATGGTATATACTTCAGGACACAACACAGAGTTGTTTTGCCTGATTTTCGTCACACAAGTGTATTTAAATATCAAACAAAGGAAACATATAAAAGTTTTATTCCTTCAAGAACCAAAGTACAGAAATGGATATCCCAACATCTTTGTAAAATCAATACAGTTTAAAATATTATTCCACCTAGTATTATTTTCACCACTTTACTTAAAACAAAATATAACTAGTTAAATTCTGCAAGTTTTTACTTTCCACAAAATTTTAATACGTTAGTTTGAGATAAAGCGCTACTAAAAACAAATCGTTGCATAAGATGCTGTCAGCGCTAAAAGAATATCACCATAAACCTGCACTCTCGTTAAATGCACTTGTAAAAGAAGAGACATAGAAGAAAATAGGATATTGTAGGTTATAAACGTAATATATTTCTGCAAACTATTGAATATCCTAAATAAATTATACTAAATAAACTCTCTGTTGATTATATAAGAGTTAAATCGACCATGCTACAAACATTATTAGTTTATCCCTAAACGATAATACATTTGAACGGTTTAACATCACTTTAAATCACCTTATTTGATTATGTATTCCCAGTTGCCGCATTAAAGTTTATGATACATTGCCCATTGTTTGAAAATTTATCAATTCCTATAGCAATAAAGAATAATAATAAGGATAATAGAAATGATGACGTATTGGAAGAAATGCACTTGGCAACAATTTATATAATCTAGGGTCTGATATCTGATTGTTCATCAAAAACATTTTTTTTAAATTACTTAAAAATCAACCTACATTGATGAGGCAGATGGACTTATGTGGCTTCTATGGATATAAACTCATTTGTAAATCTGTGTAAATCTTGACTATATAGATAGATTAGATTAATGCAATTTATTGTCCAAAGAAATTACTCATTGATACTTGCAATCAATGATCATTGCTAGATACGTGAGCAGATCCAAAAATTTGCAGTACTCAGGCCTAACGGCCCATTGTATATTCGTGGCATGTGAGATCTTCCAGATTGACTTATTCCCTACATAAAGGATAACAACCTATTTCAGGATAGATCTCGTAGCTTCTGCGGCCTTAGAAATTGCCTTTCGATATGAATGATTGCCTCATCCTGTCCGCAACATATGCCTCTCCCTCCACCTTGATTATATCTAGATGCTTGCTCATAGAGCAGTGTTATGTTAACAAATTTACTATCTGAAACCAACTTGCTTAGAATTTGTTGAGATTCTCTCAATATACCGGGTGTAACAGGGTCATGGTATACCCATCTTTTCTCCTCCAGTTTTGAAGGTAATTGATTGAAATTTAGCATATACTACATACATAATAAGCGGTACTTTTTGACATATAATTGATTTTTTTTCACTTTCGGTTTCGCCAAACACTAATTTTCGATTTTTAAATGGAACACCCTTCATAATGTTGCATTTTTGAATTTTGCATAATTTTCTGAATCCAACGATGCCAAATAAATGATATTTGGAATAAAATTCATCAAAACTGTTTATGGAGCAAAACTCAACTTTTTCAAATGGAACCATATCGGTACCGTGGTATCATTTATTAGTACTCTTAATAAGGAATTTACTCATATGTCGTATTAAAATGTGCGATAAATACAAATAAAATTACAGCTAAAAGAATATAAGAAAATACCATTTTATTCTAATTACCTTGTTACACATAAGGTGGTTTTGGAATACAAAAAATTAACACAAAACATTACAACAGATCTTGAAAATGCTGTCCATTAACGTCAATGCACTTCTGAACTCGCATAGCTGTTACTCGATGAACGTTCGCCAATTGCTGGGCCGTTATGCTATTGATTGCTCGTCTTACTCGTAACTCCAGGTCTTCACGGGTTGTAACGGCACGGCGGTTGCACAGACAATATTTTTTAAATAACCCCAAACAAAGAAACTAAGAGGCGCTAAAGCAAGTGACCTTGGAGGTCACCTCACAGGACCATTCGTCGAAATTACATTTTCTGTGAATCTACGTTGAAGGTAATTAATTATTATCCTTGAATTATGGGGAGGAGCGCCATCTGGTTGAAAATATATTCCCTGTCCTAAATCTAAAGGTAACTCATCTAAAATATCCTCAATCTCATTTTCCAGGAATCTCAAATATCTGGGACCAGTCAGAGGTCCTTCAAATATTATTGAACCAATGATTCTACTGCCGATTATTCCAAACCAAACATTGAAACCGAACCGCACTTGAAAGTCACCCTCCCGTAATAAATTTTGATTTTCTTGTGACCAATATTTTGTATTTTGTCGGTTAAATAATCCGAAATTTGTAAACCTAGACTCGCCCGAAAATAAAATCAGTCCCAAAAATCATTGTTTGGCTGCACGTTACTATACAAAATCCAATTGCAATATTCCATCCTATGATCGTAATCACTTTCGTACAAATGCTGGTGCAATTGGTATTTAAAAGATATATAATGGTATTTGTACAATATTCGGCTTACTGTTTGGTGGTTGATGTCCAATTCAAACCCAACTTGCCTTAAAGATACAGTCTTATAAACTTCTATTCGAGCCAAAACATTAATTTCAGTTCCTCCGTCAATAATTAAATTTTCTTCGGGATCATTGTTGGGTTCCCTTCGGAATTGGTTTTCAACATGTTTAAAATAATTTTTGCTGGATATTGCCTATCAGGATGTCGTTGGACATAAAGGTCGGTAGCCGCAACTGCATTTCTTTTACATTCCCCATAAATAGTTAACATGCCCACTTTTTCATTTCTTGTATAAATTTGCGGCATTTTGAACACAATTAACAACAAATTTAAGCAATTTTTAAAGACAATAAAAACACGTTAAACCAATAAATGTTTGACAAGCTAAATATGTCATAGTTACTTCTTAGCATTTAATTAGACAAAATAGTGTTTTCTTATTTTCTTTTAGCTGTATGTATTTATCGCACATTTAAATACGCCATATGAATAAGTTCCTTATTAATAGTACTAATAAATGGTACCACGGTACCGATATGGTTCCATTTGAAGAAATTGAGTTTTGCCCCAAAAACAATTTTGGTGAATTTTATTTACCCATAAATCACGTAATTTAGTGTTTTTAACGGGATTTCGATTTTTGTAGCATTACACGGGTCATTGAAAATAAATTGGAACCGTCATGGCATACTTAAATAGAAAATTAAAATTATATTATAAAAAAAAATAATGTTTGAAATGTCACTTATGTGGCATCGTTGGATTCAGAAAATTAAGCAGAATTAAAAAATGTAATAATATACAGATTATTCCATTTAAAAATTGAAAGTTAGTGTCACTTTGGGCGAAATCGGAAGTGAAGAAAAATCCATTGTATGTCAAAAAATGCGGTTTATTATGTATGTAGTATATCCTAAATTTCAATCAATTATCTTCAAAACTAAAGTAGAAAAGGGGGATATACCATGATCTTGTTACTCCCGGTAGAGCCGGGAGCTTGCACTCAATAGCCATTAACCTACGCCATGAATTAATTTCGAAGCTCTGACTAAATCAGAATATTAGCTCTACTGCTTAGGGAAAGACACTTTTGCGCCTTATCCAAAATGGCCTGCTTCACCCATTGCCTTCAATGCCACAATAACCTGACACCCATACAAGTGTGGCCGAATTATGTTCACATAAATCAGATAACAATTTTTGATAGTTGAATACCGGCTCCCAGAGGTCTTTATATTTGATTAAACCGCCTACCTATCGCTGCATATGTAAATATGCTTGTTAAGGAAATCTCCATTTAGGTTTCCGATTGCAGACCTAGAAAATTCCAGAAGTCATTTTGATTGGAGACCACGATCTTATTTACAATGGTAAACTTGTAAATGTAGAGGTATCGGCCATCATCTAATGACTTGGTCAATTACAAATAGAGTCAAAGCCTTTCTGTGTCCCAACAGCTATTTGTCCCATTCTGCATCCAATACTTGAATAGTATATTTGCTACATTGTTGGCTCCTAGTTTCACTTGCAAAGATGTCGATGCTATCGTTGGAGTGGTTCTCATGGCATTATTTTTTCTAGGCAGTATAAAACTGACATAACCGCGGAGCGCTGATGAAAGCGCTACGGCTACATGTGTTATGAGGTTTTGTTATTACAGTATAAGTTCAAAGAATAGCCTTCGGACTTATTCTCAATTATGATCGAAGATGCATTTACACATCCATACATATATGCAAGCATTCCCCGTTTGAACTTCCAAGTGGTTCTTCTACGAAAATTTCAGTCCAGTGCTACCCTCAGGGTAGCACAGGACTCAAATTGTCCTGTCTCTGAGATACCTCATTATATGGAAAAAACACAACCAATAAGAGAAGACAGCTGAAAATTACTCTTTTATCTCCTTTCCATAAATATTTCTCTGTTTTGCCAAGGTTGACAGATAGCTCGTGCCTGTCACGCCAAATCCGAACTATCTTAAGTAACTATAAACTGTAGGTTCCTTATACACTAAAGCTATATGCGAGAGGCCGCCTATTCTCCAATGAATAAAGCACTTAAAAGAAGCAGAATAGAGGCCATGCGTCACAGTTGCCCAATATCAGCCAGTGGAAGTTCAGTGGGTCAAATAACTTTAGTGTTCATGTCATTAGTACTCTTCACTTCTGGATGAATATATGCAAAATAAATTGCTGGCCACTCGAACTTACACATAGAGAATTTTAGGCAAAATTTAAAGTTCAATATTTTCAACAGGAATGCAAATTTTTGAACGCGGCTTGCAAATTTTAAGAGCTAGTTTTTTTCGGATTAAGCTGCATGACGTATATTTATCGTAGGAACATAAGTTTATTATATACGGGGTGATCAATGAAGTCATGCAAAAAATCAAAAAGTTTGTATGAGTGAAATTTCCGCAAAAAATTTTTTTGGTCGTTGCAATATGGTTCGTTACTAAGGTAACATCAATATCTCTAGACGGTTTTGTCAGTTTTTGGATTAAGGCCCTTAGGCCTTGTACACACTACTCAACATAAAATTTGGATACCGAAATTTTTAAAATGCTATAACTTGACATTGGTTTGACGGTTCTTGATGATTTTTGCGGATTTGGAATCCTTATTTCACGTAGATTTTCTATGATCTAAGCATTTTATTTGAGGGTTGAAATTTACACATTATGCCGGGTCGATAATAAACAAAAACGCAGGGTACGACGCGCTCTAAGGTTTGGCATTATTTAAGTTTTTGTAAAAATAAATTCTCACTTCAAGTTGTTTTTATTTAATGTTCCTCTCACTGTTCTGTCCGAAACTCACTCCCCAGTTTGTTGTCTTAAAGAGTCATTCAGTTTTACACAGTTCTTTGTCCACCCCCAAGCCCATAATTATGATCGGGTGTAATTTCTACGCGACGCGTCAATTTCAAAGTAGGCATTGGAAAAACAAATTTGTTGCTATGCAATTAAAAACTGTTTACATTATTTTAGAAATAATCTGACACACTTCAATGTTATAATTTTGTAAAGTTTAATTAATAAGAGGCGTTTAACCACGGCAGAAAGTGAAAATTGCATTCGACTTCTCAACGAAGGAATGTCAAAACAGCAAATTGCGCACATTTACAATGTCAGCCGAGAGACAATTTATAATTTGATCCGCCGCGTCGAAACTACTGGTGATCATATTTATGGGCATGGGGGTGGACATACAAAAAAAATAAACGAAAGAACCGAAAGAATCTTAATGAGAGAAACTATGCGGAATAGAACAAAGAACTCTAGAAAACTAAATTACTCTTTAAGACAACAAACTGGGGTGAGAGTTTCGGACAGAACAGTGAGAAGAACATTAAATAAAAACAACTTGAGGTGAGATTTTTTTTTTAAAACATAACATAATGCCAAACATTTTAAATTATAGAGCCCGTCGCAGAGCAAAATGTGTGCGGTTATTACAACACCATAGAGCGAATAGGCGGGCACGGGCAAATCGGCATGCGAATTGGGGTAATGCAGAGTGGAGCCATTGTTTATTTACTGACGAAACAAGATTTAATTTGTTTCACTCCGATGGCCGAATTTTAGTTTGGAGAAGGCCAAACCAGCGATATTTGGAGGAAAATATGGGCCCTCAAGAAGCATTTGGTGGCGGAGGTGTTACAGTGTGGGGAGGTATCATAAGAAATGGCAAAACCGAGTTATTCATTACCAACCAAACCATTAATGCTACTGTTTATCAGGAGGAAATTTTGGAACCTATTGTTGTTCCTCTTGCTCGACATTACGGCCCAGAACTTCTATTGGTGGATGACAACGCTCGACCTCACAGAGCGCGAAGGATCACAGAGTTTTTGCAGGCACAAAAAATCAATAGGATGGACTGGCCTGCAAAGTCTCCGGATGTTAGTGTCATCGAACACGTTTGGTCTTATTTAAAACTTAAAGTAAGATCTCTTGATGTACCCCCTGAAACCTTAGAAACGCTCAGTGAGGCCATTCGTGAAGAATGGGAGAATATTCCACAAGATTTTATAAATAATCTTGTGGATACTCTACCAAATCGATGTCGGGAAATAATATTACGAGCAGGAGGACCAACAAAATATTAGCTTCTCTTTTTTTTAATTAATGTACCTAATTTTAATTAGGTAATTTTAATTTAAGTTTAAATTAAATTCATTTTTGGTTTTTTAGTTAAATTTTTTTTTAATTATTAAAAATTACCAGAATTAGAATTATAAATTTTTTAAGAATTTACTTTTGGCCGTTGTTAAGCAATCTTGTACATTGTAGAATATAATGTAATAAACTTGTTCTTGTCGCTACGTTTTTGTTTATTATCGACCCGGTATAATATGTAAACTTCAACCCTCAAATAAAATGCTTAGACCATAGAAAATCTACGTGAAATAAGGACTCCAAATCCGCAAAAATCATCAAGAACCGTCAATCCAATGTCAAGTTATAGCATTTTAAAAATTTCGGTATCCAAATTTTATGTTGAGTAGTGTGTACAAGGCCTAAGGGCCTTAATCCAAAAACTGACAAAACCGTCTAGAGATATTGATGTTACCTTAGTAACGAACCATATTGCAACGACCAAAAAAATTTTTTGCGGAAATTTCACTCATACAAACTTTTTGATTTTTTGCATGACTTCATTGATCACCCCGTATATAATAAACTTATGTTCCTACGATAAATATACGTCATGCAGCTTAATCCGAAAAAAAACTAGCTCTTAAAATTTGCAAGCCGCGTTCAAAAATTTGCATTCCTGTTGAAAATATTGAACTTTAAATTTTGCCTAAAATTCTCTATGTGTAAGTTCGAGTGGCCAGCAGTTTATATGCTTGGATGTTGAATATCATACGATACGTCAGAGGTGGTCTCAAATGCCTCAATTCTATTGAATAGTATTTTTTGAGAATAGGAGCTTTTTAGAAGTCTCTATAAATAAACAATTCCTGTCAAATGTTAACTTCATACCCCTACTCTAACGGCAGAGACAGAAGGAAACATAATTTTCAGTTTTTATTTAATTTCGCTTTTCCTGTTGCTTCGAAAATACTGAAGAAAATTAAGGCCCAAACGGCTTTCAGGGTGCTGATCAGGATTTTTTTTTTAATTTCTTGGCTTGCCAGAAATTTTGGAAATTTTTAAATTAAATTTTTTGTATTATTTTATCAAGTAACGTCATTCATTATTTGTTGGGAGCAGAACGTTTTAATGTATTCAAGTTTTGAATAGTTTTATCACTTAAATCTAACAAAAAATTATAATAATACCAGGAAGCATATTTTTCAGTCATCTATCCATTCGTGTTGTAAATAATTGGACTACTTCCTTATCTGTACACCTGATTTCGTAAATCCTGGGTATTCCATTTCCCTAATTTTATTAAATTATTTTAATAGACGGTAGAGCAAGGAACTACGATCATTTTCTGGAGATATAAATAACGATGTGGGTCATTAACGATACGATGTTGGTGTTTGTTCTATGTGGGGAAAATGGCGTACCTATCATACTATTAAACTTGTGCCATTCGATGAAATGTTAGAGCATAATCCATATTTGCAACATCTCCAGAGATATCCTCCAGACCGTTTAGCCAATTTTCTAACCCCTCCACAAAATTGTAGGTTACTAAAATTGGTCAAAATCGAAAATTGAGATAACATCAAATCTTTACGTTTTGAGGTGACAAGAACCAAAAATAGTGGTTTTTGAAAAATGTATGTGTATGTGTCTTAGCGCGATAGCGCCGAAACTACAGAACGGATTTAGATGCAATTTTGCATGAAAGCTTCTTTAGTGCTCCAGAAGATCTGAAAAGTTTTTGGTTGAGATCGGATTACGTTTAGTGCCGTTTTGACACAAGTTGTTTATTTTATAATTACTTACAATTTACAATCGAACCATTGAAAAGCAGTTATATCATACTTGCACCCTTTCAAATTGTTTCCATGAAAAAAATTAAAAACAAAGCAAATGTGAAGCATAAGATCGCTTTTCGCGTGGCACGGTCGATGCGCGGAGCCGTTGCGCCGTGAAACTCGTCACGTCACATGCATTCCTATTCACAACTGTACAGTTCTACTGTCGCATTTGATTTCAAATGTTTTTGAATTGCAGCAAGTGCTCAGTTATTTCATTTAAATATATTTTAATTTCTTTTAGTACTTACAGAATAGCACGATATCTACCGACAAAAAACAATACGCGTCTGTTTAGTGACTTTGTGTCTACATATTTATTTAATTATTGTACGTATGTATGTAGCGCCGAACCTACTGAATGGAATTGGATAAGAGTTTGCATGAGGGTTTCTTTGGTACTCCAAAACATGAGAAAATGTTTAGGTTGAAATCGCATTACGTTTAGTGCCGTTTTGGCACACAATTTAGTGCTCTTTTTGTCTTCAAAAATCCACCAGGTGGGGAGGTTCCAGCCACTTCCAATAGCTGCCGATTTTTTCCAGAGCAAAGAATAGTATTTCAAGGTTACAATTGTCAATTCTACTATGTGAGTAGATATATGGTTGAATTTAGATTCAGGGAAAAATTATAAATAGCTTGATTGATCGAAGGCAATCCCAAAAAGAAGAGACATTAAAATAAGAAATCCACTGAAAGTATTCGGCGCAGTTTTAGAAAATCATGATCGATTTTTTTGGAGATTGGAAATCTTTTTAACAAGAATTATTTATAAAATTTAGCATTAGCATAACTTTTTTGAAACATTCATAAGAGCTGCATCCTATTTTTCCAAATCCTTCTCTGATCAATTTAGGACTTGTAAAACCATTGTCCATTATCCTTAAGGAATATTATTATAACACGAGCCTTAGAGATTATTTTTAAAAGTCTCTTTTGAACTACTACTATTGCTTTAATTGAATATGGTTTTTAAATTATATACTTACCCGAATGTTAAAAGTAATCGTCAGACTATATTTACTTATCAACTGATATTGGTTGTATCATGTATTTATCAAGTCACTTTATCTGTCGAATTTCAGTATTAAATATATTTTATTTATGATTTATATAATAGATAGTATCATAATGCTGTAACATCAAAACGTCATGAGCCATCGGTACATTTGGCGCATGTTGCAATATTGACATATTGTCTGCAACATATTGTGAGTGAATAGGAATTAGTAGAAGCAGCTTGCGACATTTTATAGTACATAGAACAACAGGCTATATCTTTGAGATTTCGAGATTTGTGACACATATCCCATAGTACTAGAGCCATCGCATTAAATTTAATTTAAATACAAGTAATAATATATGATATGGAAATAACTCGACGTTATTTATTATTATTATTATTATTATTATTATTATTATTATTAAACATAAATAAGAGCAGAGGAAAATCCTATTATGCTCACATCTAACAAAATTTAGTTCACAGTATCATATTATCAAGTCTAGCTTTAAAACTGTTCAAAGACGGTGCACAAACTATTTCATATGGCAAAGAGTTCCACTTATAAAACATTATGTGCATCATTAATTCACAATAAGCCTTTAAATTTACCGAAAGAGAAATAATATCCGATAACAGATATCTCTTTTAGGAGGAAACTGAAATTAAACTTTCATATCTGTCAATATAGTAAAAAGTGCCAGTATAGTAAAAATCGTCGTACAGAATATATACAGTGAGGTTCATAATTAAGGAATAAATTCATTATCTACGCAATTAACAACTTATGAGTAAAATCCTAACACACTTTTTAATTCTAAAATGACATTTTCTGAGCATAATTTTATACGTCCTTCTTCAACCCCCTTGGAGTGACAGGTACCCCTTTAAATTCTTTAAATGGAATGAGGGTACGTATAATAGCTCTTTTCAAAAAATGTTTTGTAGAATAATTATAAATATTTAAAAGAATAGTTACAATACGCACTTGGTTTATTGTTGTTTTTTCTCAGATTTCTCTGACATATGTTTCGGCCTTGCGACCATTATCAAAGAGTCTTAAAAACTCACCTGAAAGTGGTGGTTCACAGTATATATCTCACAAATCCTCTATCCACCTAGAGGGTGATAATAACTTGATTTGCTATTTCTTAAAATTCAACAATACAGGCCGGAATTACGAACTTAATTTTATTACTGTGTCTAGTACAGGATTGTTTATAAATTCTGTTTGTGTGTTTGTAACGTTTTTATGGTTTCTTAGAGCCTTCTTAATTTCTAAAATTTCAAGTATGTCTAGGATTTTTCCTTTGTTTGCATTATGCAAAAGTTTAACACTACTACCGTAAAAATCGTGATTTTGTTCAATGCAATGTTCGGCGAAACCAGTTGATTCTTTATTATATAAAATAGACTGTTTGTGTTCTCTTAATCTCACATCTATGCTACGGCCACTCTGACCTATATATACGGCATCACAGTCATCACACTTTATTTGATATACCCCCGATTTTTTAATATCTTCTGTCTTTTCTTTATTATTAACCAACAAGCGACCTAAATTATTTCTATTCGTTAATATTGTATTAATACCTAATTTATTTAATCCATTACATACTGAGTTGCTAACCTTATTTACATAATTTATACTATGCCACTTTTTGTTTTCTATATTTCGTACGTTATAAAAATGTTTTTGTAATAATTTTCTCTCTTTATTTTTTATTAATTTGTCAATAAATGACTCAGCATAGCCATTGTTTTTTTCTAGCGTTTTAAGAATTCTAACTTCTTTTTCAAAGTTAACCCTATTTAAGTTTAGAGATAATAGTCTGTGTGCATAGCTATGAAACGGTGACATTTTTATCTTCTAAGATTGATTACAATTTGCGTAATATTTAAAGACTTTATTGACCGTTCTTTTTCCATTTCAACTGTAAACTGAATTTTGTTGTTTAGGGAGTTAATAAAATGGATGAAATGTGACAATTGTCTCTCAGTACCGATCCATATGCAAGACACATCGTCAACATATCTTACCCAAAAATGTATGTATTTAAGGAGATTATTGTTGGTGGTAAAAAGATTGTTTTCAAAATTTGTTATGAATATTTCGCTAATAATGGGCTTAACGGATTACCCATAGGTAAGCCGTTTACTTGTGTCTACATTTTATTATCGAATTTAAAATAATTTTGCTTGATACACATATTAATTAACCTTACCCGAAAATGCCAAATTAGTTTCCTTTGATGTTAAAAGTTTATTACGTCTTATCTCTCTCTAATAGTGAATTGAATCAAAATGAACAAAACGATTTAAAAACATTAAAATATTCTATTGAATATGTTTCATCAATAAACTACCGCAGACTCCATCCAATGAATTTTTTATTCTAATCCAGCAATATAAGGTTTTATTGAAAAATATTACATTTTTAGTGTTAATAAGTAAATAAAAGAACATGAAAGAGCTTAAATCAAATGTAAAAACTGAGTGTCCGTAGCTTTTTACAATAATGCAGGCGTTGCTGACATTCTTCTAAAACGTTTTGTATCGTTTCCAGGGTGATTTGATTAATTTCTTGCTTTATTCTGTCTTTTAAATCGCCGACGTTATTTGGTCTGTTGAAGTAGACTTTCCATTTTAAGTAACCCTATAAAGACTAGTCAAGCAGGGTCAAATCTGGATAACGAGCAGGCCACTCAACTTCACCACGTCTACCGATCCACCTAATAGGAAAAACTTGATTGAGATAGCCTCTTACTTTCAATGCAAAATGTGATGTAGCTCCGTCCTGCTGATACCAAATATTTCTATCAATTTCATTAAGGTTGTTATTATCTGGAAAAAGTATTCTTAACTTTGGAACTAAGAAATTTTGACAGATATTTGGTACATAAGATAATTTAAGATATATTTGATTGTATTCATTTCAAATACTTAAATTTCAAAATATTCAAATTTAATTTTCTTGGTGAAGAATATACAAAATTCAAAAAATCTTATATTGCTAGATAGAGAAATAAAAACCCTTTCAAATGAGCTATTACACGTACCCTCATTCCACTTAAAGAATTCAAAGGGGTACCTGTCACTTCAAGGGAGTTGAAGGGGAGGTATAAAATAAGCTCAAAAAATGTCATTTTAGAATTAAAAATTTGGATTAATTTCTGCTGGGCAATAAATTGATGTTTATTCAATTATTTATTCGAATATTACAATATTCTGATTTCTCTAAACCTTTTATAATACCAAGTGATGCATCAGGCGAGGCCTGTGGTGCTTTACTATCTCAAAATTTTCCTGGCAATGAATTGCCAATAGCTGACGCCTCTCGTAGTTTTAATGAATCAGAAACTCATAATCCAACAGTTTTAAGGGAATTAACAGCAGTACATTGGGCCATAACATATGTTCATTGTTATGTTTACGCTACAAAATCTGTTGTAAAAACTGATCATTGACTTTTAATCAAAAGGTAAAAATAAAGTATGTGCTGACGCGCTATCTAGAATATATATAGATAAACTTAAAGACATTAATAGAAATGTATCTCAGATACTCGCAATTACACTGTCATGGTCAAAGACCCCTGAGCAAAAAAAACACGCTATTAAATTTACCTATAAGTCCTAAAACTTACAAAACTTTAAACAATTGCGAAACTATTAAAATTCCCATATTACAATTTGAAATAAAACCTACATCTCTTAGGATGGTGATCAGGTATAAAAGAAAATTGAGCGCTCAGAAAACACAATACCAATAATTAACGGCGATATTGCATTAAAGCAAGTATTGTCTCAGCTACAAATTATTGCTGATGATTCTAAATTTGACAAATTAAGACTAACCTTAGCTGATGATATTTTTAAACGTGTACTGTCAATAAATTTAAGGAATTAGGGCATAAATATCTTAAGAAACTTACTATTATTTTCTGTCATGCAAGAAAAATGATCACAAAAAGAAATGAAAAATCAAAACTAATAGAAACATTTCATGAAAATCTCACGTTAGGAGGTTACTGTGGTCAAAAAATACTACTAAAAAAGTTAAAAGCTTCTTATACATGGAAAAATATGTCTTGCGATATTGCAAAATTTATAAATAAAACATCCTGAACCATTCATAATTACCCCAACTCCACAAAAACCCTTTGATACTGTATATATAGACACTACAGGTAAATTTCCCACATTAAGTGAAGGTTATGAATATGCTGTAACAGTACAGTGCGAATTAACAAAATGCGTATTAATAATCCCAATTGTAAACAAAGAAGCAGTGACTGTCCCTTCTAGTTTCGTAAAAAACTTTATTTTGGTATACGGTCCTATGAAAGAAATTCGAACAGACATGGAACCTAATATAAAAATCAAGTTTTCGAAAATATATCAAAACTATAAAAAAAAACTCGTAAAATATCTACTGCTTATAGTAGTCAATCAATTGGGAGATGCGAACTAAAACATCGCGCTCTTAATGAGTACATTCATATATAACGGGTGTTAGAAAAGTATAGGAACGGTGGAAAATCTCGAACAGTTTGCATCAAATCAAAAAATAAAAAAATACGTGTCAAAAATTTTTCAAAAAACTATCTACTGATACCAATATGACCTCCCCACCCACCAGCCTGTGGGTGGGGCGAGGGGCAACTTTAAAATTTCAAATGGAAATCCCTATTTTTTTATTGCGGAATCAGATTCTACGGCAAAAAATACGTAAATTTTATTCCGGACATTTTTTTCGATTTTTGCAAAAAACACGTATTTGTTATTTTTACGAAATCTATCCAATGATATTAGATTCGACCCTTCCCTAACCCAGTGGGGGGGGGAGGGCAACTTTGAAATTTGTAATGAAAATACCTCTTTTTTATAGCGGATTCGGATTCTATGGCCAAAAATACGTGAATTTTATATCGGGCATTTTTTTCGATTCCCGCAAGGTGTCGCTGCAATCGCAAAAAATTTAAATAAACCTTAAGCGTGCGTAAGTTTGTAAATATTTACAAACTCTAGCTACTCGTGTTGACAAAAAACATTCAGTTTAAAAAACAATATCTGTGATATCTTGGTTTTTATGAATGTTTTTTTAAAGTGTACTTAATAACAGTATTTGTTTTGTGAAATTTCTACGAGAACGTTCAGTTCCTTCCAACTTTCTAGAGGCAGGAGCGCACTTTTTTCATCAGTTCTCGCGTTTTTTTCTGCATAACGGCTACTTTAACAGAGGAAGAGATAGTTTCTCTTTTAATAATTCGAGGATGGGGCGATATAGAAAGGTCCTATAATGAAGTTGTGATTTTATTCAACGAAACTTTCCATGTAGATCAAGTGGGAATTTCGAAATCTACTGTGTCCCGCACCATCAAACGGCTCCTAGACGCAAGGATAAATAAAAATCGCCCAAAATCTGGAAGACCAAAATCTGAAACAACCAGTCAACAGCTTGATATGAGTGTATTTTCAGTTCATAAGAATTTGAAACTTTTGAAATTTCATCCTTTCAACATTCACCTTCACCAAGAGTCAAATGAAGATGATTTTGATCGGCGACTTGAATTTAGTGAATTAATGATCGAAAGGAGTAACCAAAACCCAAATTTTTTGTCATCTCTACTTGTCTTCTCAGATGAAGCAACTTTCGAACTCAGTGGAAAAGTTAATCGCCATAATTTCAGATATTGGAGTGACGAAAACCCTCACTGGATACTTGAAACGCACGCAGTATTCACAAATATTAAATGTTTGGGCAGGAGTTTTCAGGGATCGAATCATAGGACCGTTTTTCATAGATGGAAATTTGAATGGAGTAAAATACCTGGAAATGTTAATAAATCAAATAGTTCCCGCAATACAAGAGATTGCTGGTGATGAGTTCGATAATGTTTGGTTCCAGCAAAATGGGGCTCCTCCGCACTATCGGGATGTCGTTAGGGACTATTTGAATGGCACTCTCGAAAATCGATGGATAGGTAGAAGAGGAACTATTGAATGGCCAGCAAGATCTCCCGACCTCACGCCACTTGATTATTTTGTTTGGGGCTACGTGAAGGATAAGGTATATTTCACTAATCCTCGTGATTTGGAAGAGCTGAGGCAACGCATAATAAACATTTTTGCAGAAATACCACCTCAAATGATAAGAAGTGCTATTGAAAATTTTTACGTTCGTCTCGGACAATGTCAAGAAGTCAATGGGCACCATTTTGAACACCTGCTATAATCTTGAAATTAAAACCTGCTAGTGTAGCAGTTAAGCTTTAAACTAATTGCCTCAACTGGCCGAAATTCTCACCTTGCCTTAAATGGCTGGGATCAAGAACTTGTCTGAAGTGGCTGAATTAAGAGGTAAAACCACTGTTAGTTTTTTTTAAATCGAGTTTTTTATTGCCCTGTAAAAAACGTAAATTTAAAATTACTAGCTGCTAATAAATTTACAGAATGTTAATAGTTGTTGTAATTTCCGCACGACCGTGTAAAACCACTTTTCTCAAAACAGCTCGGGACATCATTCACTCTGAGATTAGTAGTTTTACTTTTCGTATTTTTTTAAGTATGCGTTCAAAACTTTCATGTTTCCACTAAGCTTTTTGGGATTGCAGCGACACCATGCAAGAATCGAAAAAAAAAACGTAGCTGTAGAATCCGATTCCGCAATAAAAAATAGGGGTTTCGATTTGAAATTTTAAAGTGGCGCTCGGTACACCCACAGGATAGTGGGTGGGGAAGTCATTTTGGTATCAGTAGATAGTTTTTTGAAAAATTTTTGACACGTATTTTTCTATTTTTCGATTTGATGCAAACTGTTCGAGATTTTCCACCGTTCCCATACTTTTCTAACACCAGTACATAAACGATTCAAAAACTATTTGAGCAACATGGTGTCAATATTATGCATTTTGTTACAACACAACGCCAAGCACTTACCATAAATACACATCATTTGAACTAGTTTTTGGGAAAAAAGCAAGCCTTTTAAAAATGCTAACCGGATCGCATGTCGGCATTCTTTACAATATCGACGCTTATGATCAAGACTTTACATATATTTTACAGTTAGCATATAAAAGAGCGAAGGAGTACCTCGAAAAATCAAAAGTAGCAATATTCAGTTCAATAACAAGGCAAGCGAAATTGATTTAAAACCAGGAAGTTGATAATTATATTATTAAATTTATTTATTAGCCGTTACTCGAGTCCGAGTATAAAAATGTTACAGTCGATAGATTGTGTACAATAAAAAACAAGTAAAAGGTGTAGTCTATTGTAATTCCCATTCATCTACGGTGCACACGACTATGGCTATAGAGGCCAATTCGGGAGAGCACATGTCGACCGCAGTCAGGACAAACATAGACCTGGTTAGGTCTTGGATTCGGCCTTCTTGCGGCAACATTTCCTTGATAGCTGGCCACAACCCCTCGCCATTCGGTTCTGTCCGCTGCAAGTTGTTCCCATTGCTCGTCTGCAATGCCGCAGGACTTTAGATTTTCATGGAGAGCGTCTTTGAACCTCTTTCGTTGACCGCCACGCCTTCTTCTACCGCTTAGCAATTCACCATAAAGTGCACATTTAGGAAGGCGGTTATCATGCATACGATGAACGTGACCTGCCCATCTTAGGCGTGCTCTTGAAATAAGCACCTCAATTGGAAGGCTGTTTGCTCTCCTGAGTACTTCCACGTTTGATATGTGATGGAACCAACGGATTTTCATCATACTTCTGAGGTGTCTTTGCTGAAAATGTTCTAATTCTTTCACATGACGACGGTAAGTAACCCAGCTTTCACATCCATATAGTAGTGTTGGAATGATAACTGCTCTGTAGACAGTCATTTTCGTTGACAAAGCAAGGTCGTGGTTGTCAAATACTCTCTCTCTAAGTCCCCAGAGTGCTCTAGATGCGGCGTTAATTCTATTGCGAATCTCGCTGTCCATTGCTTTGTCATTAAGAACGTTGCCTAAGTAATTGAACTGATCCACCACTTCAAGAGAATTTCCGTTAAGTGTAATGTCTATTTGGTTCACTTGATGAGGAGTTGACATAATCTTAGTCTTTCCAATGTTGATTTTAAGTCCCAAGGAATCATAGCTCTGGGCATACACATCTAAAAGTTCTTGAAGCTCTTCCGGCGTAGAGGCTAAAAGTGCTCAGTCATCCGCATACTGGAGATCACAAATGAATCGTGTGCGTGTCTTCGTGAAAGCTCTAAAGCGCCCTATGTTAAAGAGACCGCCATCAAAACGGTATCTGAGACCTATTCCTCTGACTGTCAGTTTGTTGTCAACAATAATTGTTAGAGCAGTGGTAAACAAATTAAAGAGTAGGGGTGCCAGGACACATCCCTGCCTAACTCCAGTGAGGGTTTGGAAAGGTTCGGTTGCCTCATTATTATACATAACCTGGGCGTTGTTGTTTGTATGTAGACTGCGACATACTTCCACAAATTTTCTAGGGATACCTAAGCGGAACATAATTTTCCAGAGCACTTCCCCATCCACCGAGTCAAACGCCTTGGTTAAATCAATGAAGGCCATGTGAATTTCTCCTTGATGTTCGAGTGCTTTTTCTTGAAGCTGTTTAAGTGTGAAGATTAAATCCGATGTGCCTCGGTTTGGTCTAAAGCCACTCTGTGTTTCAGGAAGTAACTTTTCCATAACAGGTGTTAGCCTATTTGCCATCGCTTTAGTGAGTATCTTCCCTCCAACAGCCAGGAGAGCTATACCCCTGTAATTTCCACAGTCCGCAGCGCTTCCTTTGTTTTTGAAGAGGTTGATTAAAAGTGTATCACGAAACTCCTGCGGAGCTTGACCACTTTCCCACACGACATCAAACAGTTTTTTGAGGTAGGGTATGAGCTCTGACGACACAACTTTAAAGATCTCAGCTGGGAGTGAGTCGGCGCCGGGAGATTTGTTATTTTTTAGCTGCCCAATGGCGGTTAAGATCTCTTCCGTTGTTAGTGGTTTATCTAAGTCTTCGAAGGTGTCATATTGAGGGATAAGATTTATAATATCGTGATCGGCTTGACTTTGCTGGTTAAGAATGTTAGAGTAGTGTTCTTTCCATCGGGCTCTTATTTCCTGGTCTTCTTTGAGGAGATTTCCATTTAAATCTTTAATAGGGCACATATTTTTCCGACTGGGGCCGTACACTGCTTTTACTCCTTGAAAGAAATTCCTGTAGTCGTGTGAGTCGGCGTACCTTTGAATTTCTCTGGCCTTGCTTGCCCACCACTCGTTCTTTATTCTTCTGATTTCGCGTTGCGTTTCATACTTAGATTGGGTAAAAGCTTCTGCTTTTGATAAGTCGTTGGG
This sequence comes from Leptura quadrifasciata, assembly GCA_963675555.1. NCBI lineage: Eukaryota > Metazoa > Arthropoda > Insecta > Coleoptera > Cerambycidae > Leptura > Leptura quadrifasciata. The sequence continues at coordinate 94,511,824 of OY776678.1, read as the reverse complement.
GTGGTTGATAGCGTTTTGGAAGGCAATATGTTTGCGGTCAAGAAGTTCTTGTATAAAAGCTTCATTATCATTGAACCAGTCCTCCTGTTTTTTACTTGCTGCAATGCCAAGAATTTCCTCACTCGCACTTTTTAAACTGTCTTTAATTTGTGTCCAGGTAGTAGCGACATCTACAGAATTGGTTTCTTCTAGTGCACTCAAATTCTCTTGAACTTTTTGCTTTAGCTGATCGACGGTTTGTTGGTCACGCAATTTACTAATACAGAGACGGGGTCTACGTTTTACTTGAGTTCTTCGGTGTTTGGGTCTCATAACAATTTTCATTTTAGAGACAACAGGACGATGATCGGTCCAACACTCGCTATCAATGCGCGCCTTTGTAATTTGGACGTCCTTGAGATGCTTCCTACGTACGATAACATAGTTCAGTAGATGCCAGTGACCTGATCTGGGGTGACGCCAGGTGCCTTTAAATTTATCCTTTTGTCGGAAAATGGTGTTTGTTATAACTAGATCATGTTCGGCGCATTTAGTTAGGAGTAGTTGACCGTTAGCGTTCATGTTGCCCAAACCGTTCTTGCCTATGATGGCTGGCCAGGTGTCTGCATCTCTCCCTACTCTAGCGTTAAAATCGCCAAGAATAACGAGTCGTTCCGTTTTAGGTATTCTACAGAGGGTTTCTTCCAGCTGTTGATAGAAGCTTTCCTTGGTTTGGTGACTTGCATCCAGAGTGGGAGCGTAGGCGCTTATTAAATTTACCGCGTTGCCATCTGATAGCTCATAGCGTAGCAGCATTAGACGCTCGGATAGGCCTTGTGGTACTTGTGTTAAGTTGGATACAAGTTGATTCCGAACGGCAAATCCTACTCCATGTTGCCTTCTTGAATTGGTGGGAAGACCTTTCCAATAGAAGGTGTAATACTTTTCTGTGAGAGAGCCTTCCTCCAAAAATCGAGTTTCGCTGAGAGCTGCAACGTCAACATTGAGTCGGTGAAGTTCTCTATCTATTAGAGCAGTTCTTCTTTCAGGCCGATCGGTGCGAGTGCTGTCGTTCAAAGTACGAACATTCCAAGCGCCGTAGATGAAAGAATTAGTTTTCTTGGATTTAACTTGTCGGTGTTTTTTCGACATTCGATGAGGTGTCCCTGTGGGCACCCTCTCCCGGAGATCCGATCGGGAGGGTATTTTACCTCCGGATGATTTTGTCCCACTTGAACGCTCCATCATTTTTTTTTAAAGCCTTAATCGACTGAAAACGAAGCTGCATTTAAAGTTTTAGCTGGAGCAGGTATGCAACTGACCAGCTCGGTTGCGGAAGGCGAGTGGTGTGGTCCCATGGCACAGAAGGAGACTGCGACGATGGGGTAACCAAACGATTCCAAAAGCAACATTTGTGTGCGGTGGGTTATTTTTACCGCACACTTCGTGAGAAGGTGGATGTGTGATTATATTGTGAAAATATTTCATAATTAAATAAATACATGTAATTATATTACAGATTTTATGCAACTACAGGACAACAGACTACGTGACCCATTAAATTGTTGCTGCCGTAGACTAATGTCATATGACTTAGCAATATGCAATAGTTGCACTATAACACAATTAATATAGTTTTGTTGAATATACATCAGTATTAAAAAGTCAAAGAGCGTTTCATTACAATTCTTAAATAGGGGCGCCACCATCATGGTTCATGTTCAATATTCTTATGCGACGAAATTTTGTATATATTGATGGACCTATTATATCAAAATTAATCTTGAACAAATTTATTGAAATGGAAACAACTTTATGTTTTCTTACTTTTAAAAATGTATTTTTATGGGATTTATAATCAATTTTGTAAAGCATGTACTATAAAAATATTTTAGTATCAAATTAATAAATTTAATAATACCTCATTTGCCAATCAGTTCATTTTAATCTGCTTGAAACGAAATTTTTGCGCAGGCAGTTATATCATATCTGCTAAATATGAAGGACGGCGGTATAAAAATCACATAAAGTTAATTGAAAATAGAAGCTACTGAAGCGGGGAAAATCAGTGAACTTTTTGGTTTAATCTTTTGGATTGTCAATAATGTGTCCAAATCACAATAACAATTAAATGTTTCACAGACACATGTGATATGCCACCGATAACGTTTATACCTAACCGACATTCTGTCAAGATATAGAAACAGCATAGACTGTTTTCTCACGACTTCTGTCTACACTTTTACATCGGAATTATATTTTATTATAAATCAGTTTCGTTATGTGCCCCGTTTTTTTGCAGTTTGCTGAAGTTAATTATTATTTGTGTATACTAATTATGAAATAAATTTACAGGATATCCAAGAACCTCAGGGCAAGAGGATAGATTGGGTCAAAATTATGCAGTACATCGTAAAAGATATATTTCCTATATGCCTTCGTTATTAAATTACAGGCTGTAAAACAAAGGGATGAAGACATTTTCGAACTGCAAATATTTTTAGTAGATTCCTCAAACCGTTTGTATAAGAAGAAGGTACTCTAGTTTCTCTTCGATAAAATTAACGATTTCATAGAAATATGAGCTTTTATTCAGTAAAGCAGAATGCAAAGCGCTTATTTAACAGAAGGTCGACAATTGCTGATGTGTGTCTAAACATGTGTTTAGTTTATAAACAGAAATTTCAAACCCAATCCACGAAAGCTTAGAAAATTCCTAAAACAGAAAACAAAAAAAATGGTAATAAAAACCAAAATAAAAAATATATCATTATTATATACAACTAAAAATTTATAAGCCCTAATCAACCGTTTCAGAGAAATTGGATTTTTTTTGAAAACAGGAAAATATTTAACTCTGAAATGAGACATTTATTACAATACATGTTCAAAGTGAGCTGCACACACTTCGTAGGCATACGAAGGTAAGAAATTTGTACCTGAAATAGCGTGCCTGAATTATTTATGATTGCTCCACGATGGATAAGTATTACTTCTAATAATTCTTCCCTTGCTTGAATAGGTGCCGAATAAACCAAAATCTTCGCATGACTCTAGAAAGAATATCCAATGTATTTTGATGAAATAAGTCTCCTCTAGCAGTCAAATTGTTTACAAAACATAGAAACATGAAAATGAAAGAAAGACCCATCGTTCACGAATCGCATATTTCGCCGGATGCGTAGAGGAACGCTATCTAAAAGCATCCGAAAATAAATTTGAAGGAAGTTCAAGTGCATTTCTCCATTTAAATTGTTGTTAAAAACAATCAACTGATTGTCCATTATTCCTGTCCAAATATTGAACAGATGCATATTAAAGTCATGGTGGATTTTCTTCTGTTGTCACAGCATAAACTATTGAACTGTGATATAGATGAAGGGGTTGGTCTTGAAGTATTCGATAGATGCTCGTTCTTGGAATGTAAAATAAGGCAGATAATTTTCGATTGCTAGTTGTAACCCAACCAACTATTAGATTTTACAATTAGTATAGAGGAGCGCTATCCAAAAGCATCTCAAAACGATTTTGAAGGAAGTTCAAGTCCACTTCTACATTTAAATGGCTGTTAAAATCAATAAATTGATTGCCCGGTATTCCTTGCCAAATATTTAACAGTTTGCATAATAAAGTCTTGGTGGATAGACTTCTGGTGTCATAGCATGAACTATTGAATTGTGATATAGATGAAGGGGCTGTTCTTGAAGAATTCGGTAGATGGTCGTTCTTGGACACAAAAACCTGCGGAAAGTTTACAAAATTTTGAGGCCGCTGTTGAGCGACTGAGATACCTGGCTTATCCGGATGCCCCGAAGGAATTTCAAGAGCAATTGATAGTTGGTACTTTTATCGATGGCATAAGAGATGAGGAAATCAGGCGAGTCCTTAGATTATCTCGCGATAAGACTGGTAGCGAAGCTTTAATCCATGCCCTCGAGGTTGAGGCCGCTTATAAAGAGACTCCACGTCCGAGTGTACGAGCCATGAAGAGAAGAGAAGGACCATACAGAAAAATCAAATATGGAATCTATATTGGGAGATACACGTAAAATGTTCAACCAGTTACTAACCAAATCAGATGCTCCAGGGAAGCAGTAAAGAGAACATAGTGATGGACAGCCAAGGAAAACAATCCGGTGCTATAAGTGCGGCAAACTAGGGCATATTAAACGAAACTGTCGGCAGCGGAGCCATGAGAGGGTAAATCCCGCAATAACTGAAGAGCCGCAGGGAAATTAAAGATAGCCAGCACCTTGGGGGCTGTTTTGGCTAGTGAACGTGGTCCCCCAGAGAGATACGGGTTTCCCAGATTAGAAGAGTTCCGAATAGTCTGTTGTTGGATGGCTATGTAAACAAAAGGAGATGTATCTTCACTATCGACACAGGCACCACGTCATCAATAGTGCGGTCCGGATTTTTATCAGGAATAGAACTTGATAACGGCCAAAATGGATTGGTCGTTCGAACCGCCACGGGAGACAGGGCACGGGTTCATGGAGAAGTTGACGTAGATCTTCAGTTTGGACGCCTGTGCTTTAGTTATGACTAAGCCACGATAACCCTATGGAGTTATCGTGGCTGACATCACTGATGATTTCATTTTGGGGCTTGATGTTATGGGAGTACATGATCAATTTATACTTGATGTGGGGGAACGAGTTCTAAATATTGGAAATGAAGAATATATTCCGTCGATAGCAAATGATGGGTTTCAAAAGGTAAGGCTACTGACGGCCCAGACAACCAAGATTCCTGCCCGTTCAGAACAGATAATCAAGGCCGTTCTGGAAGGAAACTCTGGTGAATACCGCGTTGGTCTCGTTGAAAAAGATGTTTCCATTAGAACAGAAAACATAATCTTAGCAAGAACTCTAACCCGGACAAAAGACAAAATTCCAATTAGAGTGGCTAATTTAAATTCCCACTCAACCAGTCAACGGCTAAGGAATGTAAATGAGCTGGTTCGAAACCAAGTTAACATAGCTAGTGACAGAATGAAGGCTCGCTAGGACCGGAAAGGGACGTTAGCAGGATTCAAGGAGGGAGATCTGGTTTGGCTAGATAATCCACAGCGAAAGAAGGAAAGATCTCCGAAGCTTCATTCACCTTTTTGAAGGGCCGTATTCTGTCGTCACCCGGATTAATGACGTTGTTTATCGGCTTCAACAAAATAAGAAGTCTAAGATGAAAATCGTGCACTTGGACAAATTGGTGAAGTATGCTGGGGACTCTGAATAGCCTGACCGGGGCGTTCAAACTTAAGGAGGGGGCAGTGTTATGTGCACACCTACGCCACAGGAATGTATAGAAAATACGCGAAGAGCGAGAAACATCTCGAATAACGCTGGATTATTCTAGAAAATTCAGGTATATTCCACGCGGGTATCTATAGAGACTGGATCGGCGCACTGGGGCAATTTATATTATAGATAAACAAGTGTTCAGATGGAATAAGGAACAATATCAAGTTGTAAATGAAAGTAATGAATTTATAGTAAATTAAAAGTATAATTAGTGTGTTTTAGTATAAGGAATAGTTATTGTAATTAAGTGATTAATAAATCAGTGGTCTGTGAAGATTCTTGTTGCGATTTATTGAACCTACATACAGGGTGTTTACTGGAAATTGTAAACACGTAACAATATTTTTGTAAACTCCAAATATCCAGATGTAGAACAAAAAGTACTATACCATTTATAACCGAATCAGGTATAACCAGCCATTACCCAGCAATCTTACAATTAGTATTAGATGACATTAAAACAAACTAATGAAAACATTTTTATTAAGTATATAAATTGTTATAAAACAAGATTTAATACACTATAACTGAAATCAGGTAATTATTGAAGGGGGTGTTGGATACTGTGGACAAATAAATCATTGACAAACTAACAAACCAAGTAAATAACGATCCAAATATATATAAGAAGAAGTAAAACAGGAAAGGGTGTGTCACTATCACAATATCTATTAACAAATGAGAAATTCTGCATATATAGATGAAAAATGAACCAAACAACTAATATCTCTTCATCGATGGGCTTTTAAAGTGTCTTAAAATATTACGTATTTGATTTTTTGCTTGCTAAGATTTAATTTTTTTGTAACCAATTTTTACTTCCACGTCCAGTGGGATTTATGATATTGACTTGAAATTTGGTACACTAATGTATTGTAACGAGACCTGGAACTAGATTATATTTTGATCTCATTCCGTTAAAGGGTTCGGGGGTAAATGGGGTGAATAAGTGTAAATAAGCAAAGCAAGCAGGTAAGAGTCTATAAAATTGCAATTTAGGGCACGTACGAAGAGTCAAGGTCTCAAACTTTTTTTGATATTAGCCGACCCCCCCCCCCACCCCACTTCACCCCCAATATCACCCCCACACTATTATGAAAGGGAGTTAAAAAAATTTAATGTGATTTAGTGTGTATACAAGAACGAAACATTTCAAAAAAAATTTGTGGCATTAGCTACCCCCTCTACAACCCCCCCCTTGCGACCTCCTCCTCATTAATAAAGGGAGTAAAAAATTAAATTGGGGTTTAATGTGTATACGAGAACCAAGGGACTCTAGAATTTATTTTGGCATTAGTTGCCCCTTCTACCACCCCCATTTCCACCCTCACCTTATTATTTAAAGGAACAGTTAATTAATTTGGGATTTAGTGGGTATACGAGAACCAAGGGCTTCTAATTTTTTTTTACATTTGCCACCCCCACTCTATTATTAAAGGGAATAAAATATTACATTGGTATTAAGTGTGTATAAGACTTGGCTACAAAATCTGGATGTAGAAGTAGTGATTCCTTGGGCAGCGGTTTCTTAAAATGCAATGAAAGTAGTCATAAATTTTAAAAAATTGTGTGGTCTTAAATTACTGTTAATATACTATAATTTGAGTTATCGCACATATTTATTAGTTTTGATGGCAGGATTTCAAAACGGTGCAACAGTTTAGCAATAATCACGACTTTCAACTGTTTGTGCTTATTTTGATTTGAAATTTTAAGGATTATAATACTCTATAGTAGCTACATTTCTTCGGAAGAACAATAATTTGATTAAAATTACTTAATTTTGCAGTATTTCTCTTCTCTTAAATAAAGAGAAAATTCTATTCAAATAATTTGTTGATCAATCCATAATGGACATTTTCCAATTTTGTTGCTTCCCGTAGGCCTCGTAGAACTTGAAAAACTGATGGAGAACACGTTTATTTAACTGCTTAAATAAACAATATGCCTTATGAACTTAAAGCAGACAGTTCAGCCTTCAGATGTTCTCAAGTCACAATTTGACTCCACTACAATAAAATCATATATTGTCCTTCCAAATAGACAGGTATAATTAATTCATTTAAAGAACACGGAACGCAAGATCGACAAATGTCATTTCAATATATATCTGAAAAAGTAAGCTCTGGACTGGGAAAACACGCGTAGGTTTGTCTACGGCTTTGAGCACAGCACTTGCCGTTTTACTCATCTATGATTAAATTACGAATCCTCTTATTTAAGCTGAATCTCTTAAAGTAAGTGAAATACGACGAGTGGGCGTTGGATTAAGGTCTCATATAATAATTTATGTGTGCGGTTTGGTGTCAGAATTTAATAGTAGGTACATCAAAGGGGCTGCCTATTTTTCCATATTTGCTCTGCTTTTCTCATACGCTCGTAACTCGGTAAAAGACAAGTCTGTAATTATTTTCATGATATAAATATCTATAAAACAGTGTTTTCATTAAAATTACTAAACCTAAAATAGTAAAATATAATAACCCCACATAGAAAATCATATATTTTCGTGAGTGTAGAATCAAATCAGACACAAATTGATTAAACATTTATATACATAATCCTCTCGGAGACCTGACTCGGAGCCAGCCAAATATAAGTGCTGGACGGATCAGCTCCGGTTCTGCGAAAAACAAATATAAATAAAAAACATAGCTCCTTTTGTCAGAGCGACAAATTAAATATATCAGATAAGACAATTCATTCTACACCCACTAATCGCTAATATCTTTTAAACCGTGTAAAATAGAAGTCCAATGTTCTACACTTAAAATTACTTAAAAAAATCGAATTCCTCAATAAAATATATATGGATCCATTAAAAACATTGCAACGGGATTTTAATCTGCTCGAGCCATAGAAGGGAACTGACCCTAGGACCGTTTTGGAGGACGCTAGAAACTTTGGGAGGCGAAACCTCCAAATGTACCATAGCGGCGGGGGGGGGGGGGGGGCGTAATTAGTGAAATCGTGGAAATGAACGAATTTCACTGGAATGGGATGGAGAAACGCTTACGGGAAGCTGGGCGACGACTTCGTGCGTTGGCGGATTGCTGAGATCTCGAACGCAGAAAATTGGACGGACCGCGAAAAATTTTGGACCCCAAAATTTTAGGGGGCGGGGGAATTGGGGGAGACGGGCAACGCAAATTTTGGCGGAGAATTACGAGAGCCCCAAATGACAGTACGGTGGAGCCAGGGGCATAGAAAAGTATAGCGGCAAAATTGCGATAAACGTACGGTACGGTTGTAAAACCTTTCCGATTTGACGAAAAAAAACAAATTGGAGAATCGCTGTTCCTGTTAAAGAACACGATAAAACCCTCGGTGTACTTTTCGAAACTGTAACAAAATCCTAGTTAGGAAATATTTCGCATGAAAAGCGTGCTTCACGTAAAAATATCGTGGAAGAGGTTTTTAATATTCTTAATCATATTTTCGCTCTACGGAGCGATTTTTATGCAAAAATTCCAATAACTCCTCAAGGAGCGCCATTTTAGAACGTGTAGTAAATGTCGCTGCACAAGGACGTAACCCGACCACCAAAATTTAGAAAGTATAACAAAATTTGAAATTTCAAAATTAAAAACCCTTTTACGAACCCACGTTGTTAAGCACTGCAATTCATGCGTGGTATTAAATATGAAGTTATGAAGAAGTTAATCCAGCTTCTATTTAAAGTATATCGTGAGCTTTAGTGAAAATAGCCCTTAGCGACATGGGACCCCATCATTTCCTAGCAGTCGATTTTGACGGGAAAATGATGAGTTTTAACGGGATTTGCAATAAACCGGTTCCTCAGTGATTCGGTGTCAGAAAAGTGTCTTTACCGTGTACTCATATGTGCATGGGACCGCCTTGCCTGAACGTATGAAATTGTAATTGCCCAAATATAATTCAAAGTCGTTGCGATTCAGGCATTTTCAAGCTCCAAGGAGCGACCAAAATTGATATTGAAATAAAAATACGTGAATAGACATGCAAGCAAAAGCCCACCAAATTTTAGAAACATTGAACTTTTCTTGAACCTTTTTGTGTAATCGTTAGCTCAAAAGCTGCATATTGGATGGTAGTTGGTACATTATAAATCATTCCGTTCCTCACCATATGTTGTGCACGGGCCAGACTATCGTTTGTTAAAACATATTTCTTGAAGTTGTTGTAAAAACATAAATTTTTGAAGAGATTTAATATATATATTTTTGGACTTTATATTGTCTTTTAATTGTGTTTTTAACAAAATTCCCTTTCAGGTATAATTTTAAGAAAGTGTTAGTTACTTCCAGCGTCAGGTTTATAGTGTTACGACGTCCAATAGATACCATCAGAGCAGCAGTTAAGCAAAAACGAACAGTAAGTATAGATTTTATATTATTCTCCGTCTGAAACAGTCGTTTTGAACCCTTATTTTGTGAACGTTAACATTCATTTTTGAAAAATATTAAAAGTCGTTCAGACACCAAAAGATAAATCGTTCACATTCCAACCATAAGAACAATAGGGGAGGGGGGTGGTAGTAGATGAAAACTGAAAATCTCTTGGACAATTTTTTTTCTGCGATGTACCGTTTGCCCGTAAAAAAAATCGCCAGCCGTTAGTTCTCTACCTGCACTCTATATTTTGCCGGAGGCGCCGCTAGTAGATTAAATTTCCTACATTTTGGCTTATAAATTTTTCAAAGGAGATATCGGTTTCAAATTTTGGGTGGGTATACGAATCAACATGGTCCGCAAATTGATTGTACTATGGCTGGAATGCATTTCCGGTTTCACCGGAAACGGTATTAACTTTGTTGTTTTAAAACGGATTCATATATATTTTATTCAGGAATTCGGTTTTTTGAGTAATTTTAAGTGTAGAACATTGGACGTCATATTTCTATTTCATATAGTTTAATATAAATTAGTTACTTGGTGGAGAATGAATCGTCTTATCTGATCTTGTTTCACCTTTTTTTAATAGCGAATTGAATAAAATAATGCTAAAAGTTTCCCCAATCGCTTATCCGACTAACAGTAGTTTGATACACAAGTTTCCGCTTTGCTATTATTGTCGAATTGCTGCAGTCTGGGTTTTAATTGATTCACATCGATTTCTCATGTACGCCATTCTACGGACATTTCCTTCTTAGCGAAACTTCGCAAAGAATGATTAATTATCTGACTCGCTGATGCATCTCTAGCATGCAACGTTACTCTCGAATTCCCAAAGCGCAATTTCACTGGAACCATATTTGAAAGACACGCGTACACTTTGTCTTCCTGCATGAAACTTCTACTTAGCTATTGCAATTTGCAGATTAAACTAGTGAAACTAATTATTCTCGTTTCATTTACAATAAATAACTAGATGTTATAGAGGCACTGTCAAATATGTCGGTATTTTTCTTTCAGAAGAATCTACAATACAATTAAACTATAAAGTGTATTCCAGAATAAAAGTACAGTGTTATAGTACAGGTTTATGGTTTAAAGTCCTGTACCAGTGTATGTAGTCAGAGTCTCAAAGAAATAAAATATGGTGGCACAAGAGTGTTTATTAGATAATATAAATACTAGCGATGTGCGTAACAATCCATTAAAATAATTTAAAATTCGTTACTGGTCTTTATATGTGCCGTAATGCCAGAGCTTTAACGTGTCACGAAATACGGAACTACCGGAAATGGCACTTAAACTTCTTATCAAAACTGAATTGATTTTCTTGGAAACCATCTTTTTGTAGGTATTTCCCTCAGTTAATTTATAATTTTAAATCAAAATACTGTGAATTTGTGACATAACGCCAACTCCT